>CM031236.1:544431515-544934015 GCA_018340775.1 Taxus wallichiana var. yunnanensis
ATTTCCTTCTTTATTCTTGATTTTTATGGATCGATTGCGCGCGTATTTTCTTCCCAATTTCTTGCCGATTGTTGAAATGGTTTTCTTCCCTTCTTCTTTCAGGTGTGTTGTTTTGGAAAGGGTTTTGGGTTTTTAGGGTTTATTCTCTTTTTGGGATTATCAATTGGTGTTGTTCCTTCCAAATCTTAATCATATGCATGATGTATGGAATATGAATAGCACTCAAAGAAAGGAAGTTGTATATGTGAAAATTTGAGAAAGACTGCATTTTGTTTCCTGATTTTGAAGATGCTTTTGCAGATTCAAAGGCCCGGAGTATAAAGAAGCTTGAAGTATCGGGGTTTCTCAACATTCGACCTCAGCTTGATAAGTGTCGGGAATCTCCGAAGTTCCATCATCATCGAAAGTGGGCGCCGGGTTTCTCCCGTGTCCACCATTAACGATGAGTGCTGAGTTTCACTTTGTTCCAGTCATCAAAAGCAAGTGTCGGCTTTGCCAAAGTTCCGGCAGATCAAACTTAATCGGGTTCTCGAGGTTTTCAGACATCCTCTTGATGATGTCGGGTTCTTCTCTTCTTCCAGCGCATTCGATGCAGAATCGGGATTTGAACAACATCACCGAGTTCCAGTCTTTCTCCTCCACATTCTTCATGTTGGACCTGTCCATCTCGGAGAAAGGTGAGAAGTCTAGCGAGGATGAAGTACAAATTTAAGAAACCGAATCCCCATCATATATTGATTGTAATTATGATATCATGGATACCTTGAACTTGGCACATAGATATGGGACGACTTTTGGAATAGGGTGAAGAGTTCTTCTCAAACCCTGGATGATGGCTTTGCTAACGGTGGCTTGCCCCTTGCAGTGAGGCTTTCCCATGTCCCGCCCAATGTCGTAATTGGTTTTGGCACATGTACAGCGTCCGATTCTGACTCGGCTTTCGCTAGTGAGGAATCGGGGATGGTGAGGTAGTGATCAGGCTAGATGGAGCGTATTTTGATGATCTTCTAAAACTACCTAATTTCGAAGAGTATGGGGACCTAAATATCAAGTCGGCTCGAGAAAGGCACAGGACAGAATAACAGGAAAATTGCATTAAGGATGTCAATAAGAAGTTCTTGGTCAAGGAAAACCATTAATATCTAGATTTCAAGAACTATTCCTAGATGTGATTTCATACAAGAAATCAATGACATTATCACCTTGGCTTGAGCCGGGTTTTGGCTTGCTTAGAATCAAATTTATTTCATGGATGGATGTATCGAGTTTATGGTCACCATCAAGAAGAACCAATGAGCATTGATAATGAGATTGACTCTCGAGATGATCGTACGGTCTTATCGAACGACCGGAAAGTTTTATATGTTCTCATATGTGGCCTATGCAAAGGCCCCGGATGAGGAGCTATCCCGGTGGATACTAAAGGAAGCAGTAACAGACAAACCGGAGTCTATAAGTATTATCCTCAAATAACAAAGAAGGGTCCATGGATCATTTTAGGAGGTGAATGACACCTTTTTCTACGAGAATATCTACCGGTTGAACCCGGGGCTAAGAAAGACAAGGGTATCGGATGAAGCTTGACCGAGGTATCTAAATGGGGATGTATCTTCTTACAGATTCAAGAAGTTTACCTACCTTGAGCAGTCATGTACTCAGGAGAGCCTTTAAAATCTGCCTCGCTATCCAGGGATAGATTGATACTAATAGAATTGGTCGGCATTTATTGGATTTTCACAAATTCCAACAGAGCAAGCATAAGGCGTGTAGTATCCTTCCCACCTTTCTATTGGGAGATATACTTTGCTCGCATGTTGGCAAAGGCTAAAAATGTTAAATGTGAACTCGGGAGAAATTAAAGAAGCATATGAATTCTCGGGATGGTTTTGACATCCGAGGAGTACTTAGAACCTATGGAGCCCAACATCTCGCACAGGCACGACATTGAGGATATCTGGGTGGATCTGCATGTAACGAAGTTGCGGTTAGCGAGAAAAAAGATAATAGTAGGTTAACTATTAATGAGATTCGATGCTAGAGCTTTACGATTTGCAGCTGATGGCACAACCGACAATGAAAGTGTGTTGGATATGTCCTATGATGGGCTTAATGAAGATCGTCGTTTTCCCACCTATTGATTGGTTTGGCCAAAAAAGCCTCTATCACGAGATAGGTCGGCTTCTCATTCTTGCTAGCACCAAAAATGGCTCTCTTCTTGGGGCATGAATTTTAAAGATGACAAGTTTCCAAAGTTGGGCTGAAACGGAGGTGGGGCCCTCCCAAAAGAAAAGGACAAAGAATCTTCGGGGTCTAAAAATCAAGATTCCCAAGAAGAAGAAAGAAAGACAAATCTCTTCAATTGTCTCTCCTCAAACGGTGGTTGTGCGAATCACCAACACCACGAAATAGGGAGATTAATTTAGAAGAAGGAGGAAGCTTGACTCTTGACTTCACCATTTGCTGATTGCTCAACCGGAGAGACCTTATCTCTTGCATTCAAGGCTTTGGAACCGAATCATGCCTCTCCCCTCAACAACCACTTCAGCCTCCTCATTCCCCATCCACTTCTTCAAGCATGGCCAATATTTTCTCGGGCTCTCACCCTCTCTACCGGAACCCAAGTGATCACCAACACTCCCCCACAACCTGTGCCTCTATTCATCGCACCTACTACCACGCTGGTCGCATTGTTCCCCCTCAATAGTAGAATCTTCTCCCTCGAGAGTAGAATACCATTCTTACAACATTGGCGCTTCCTCCTCGATACACCACAATGGCTACTCGAGCAAACTCCAAGGAAGAGGAAAGTGATTGTACCCCTACCAGCCTTTGATTTCACTCACTCAAGGCTTCTATCATGCGAGATCAGCCAAGAAACCCAAAACAGGTTTCAAGGGTTTTGGTGGATGCTTCAGGAGATAAGTTCAGAGATGCCACTCCCTACCGACAAAAACTAGAGAGGATATAACAGCTTCTGATTATCAGATAACCAAGGTGGCTCTAGGGAAAGTGACAGCAGAAGGAGCGCAACAAGATGCACGGGCTTCCATAGACGTGCTGTGCCAAAAGTTGAAAGAAACAAAGGACAACAGAAATGAGCTTAAGGAAAAAGTGGAGCAGTTGATAGAGGTTTTGATTAAACTCTCAAAACCCTGAATCCATACCATCTTCTTCTCAGATTGCCGGATTCGATTTCTCATCGGTGCCTACGATTGAGAAGATTGCTAAAAAAGGAAGGGTGGTTGATGAATGGATCCAAAAGTTGCTCCAACAGGGGAAGGAAGTAATTCAAGACGTGGTGAAGGTTCATGAGTCTTTGGGGGAGATTCAGAAGGAAGGAGAGAAGATGGATGAGGAATTCACTGAAGAAATTGGACAGCTTGATTTGACTTGTGAAGCTCTCCAAGTGCTAAAGCAAATACCAGCACATCTCTTGGTAGAAGAAGGTGTTCTTCCACATACAGATAAACACTTCCAGCTGACCAAGGCCATCAAGTTCAGAGTAAAGATCCTCAACGAAGCCTGCAGCAAGTTGAGAGAATCAAGGGATAAATTGATCGATGGGAAAAGTGATCTGGAAGAAGAATTGCTGAAGATTTGTCCAAAGGTGCTCGGCTTGGGAACGCAGTATCCTATCGGTAGATGATCTCTTCAAACAAGTTCAGAATCTATTGGCAAAGATGAACTCAGTACAATGGGATTTGACCTTGAAGTCATTGGTCAGGTTTGTAAGATTGAGCACACTTTAGAGGCCTTAAGAAAGCTCAGCAAAGGATTGAAGAAACTTCCCAAGACCTTTGCCGATGATGTTCATGAAACCTGCGAAATGTGGAATGATCATTCCACTTCGCGCTGATGAGAATGAAATGCAAGGCATTATTCGGAAGTTCCAGGAGTTTCGTAACAAACAGTCTCAGCTGGAGGAGGAGAAAGAAGAAGAAGCAAAAGATGATGATTCGGATTAAGTCCCAACGTCCCATGTCATTTCTATTTTTAGATTGACATGTCTTTTCTTATTTCCGTTTTGTCATATTTTTAATTCATACTTTGACTTGATCTCCTGCGTGAGAGTCATGCAAAACTGAAACTCCAGTTAACATGCTACTCTTTAGGATCTGTCCTGTTTTATCTCTAGTTCCTTTTGTTATAAATAAGGGATGCCTGTGCATTCAAAAGGGTCAAGAATTCTTGGAATGCGGGGCTATTGGAAAGGAGAAAAACTTTGTGTTTTCTTTCAATCATTTTGAAGAATAGAAGTTAATATTGTTTTACAAACTTTGTGTTGTGAAATATATCTTATTTAAGACAGTGTTCTTATGTTCATGATCTTAAAGCTATTCTTTGCATAGAATCTCAGTGTTTATAATTATCTCGGACATTATATCTGTGATCTAAAACTTCGTATGATTATTTCGTACTCTGTGTTTACTCGAAAGAAAATACGTTTCTCCCATTTCTTTTCTACCGTGCTTCTTTCATCTATACTGAGCTTTCTAACCTATTTCATGTACGAAAGCAATATCCTTGAATCGTGTGAATGTGGATTTCGGGATTTCATCCCAACCCCCAATGGTTAGATTAGTGTGAATATTGTATATATTATTTACTGTGTTTTAGATTAGCAATAAGCAGGCAGCCTCACCTATCTTTGAGGAGGGATTTAATCCCATGTACTGTGGTTGAACCTCATATTTTGGTTTGACAAAATATCCAACCAACGATTCCCATAGAAGGTTAAAAGTCTAGGAGCCAAGCCTAAGACCTATTAGTAAACATGGAGAACATCTATTGTACAAAGAAGAGAGACAAGAAAATATATGGAGTGAATTGATATATATGAGCTTTTGAAAGAGAAGCTAGTGATGGTTGTTGAGAACTTGAATGACATTCTTAAGGTATGATCTTACTTTGAGGTAGGAGACATGATCTAGTGATAATAGCATAGGAAGGATAATCTATGCCGAAAGAGAGGGAGCTATATAAATGCCAGGTATGTTGTAAAAGTATTAGAGGGATCATATAAGCCGAGATCAAGTTGTGATAAGACTAAAGGCGAGCTAGGAGGGCATCATTTGTGGCATCGAACAAAGTAAGATTCAAAATACTGAGACAAAAAGAGGAGAATTCTGATCTAACAGAACAAAGGAAAAATGATCTAATTTGATAAACGAGAGACATAGACATTTAAGATGGAAATGAGAGGAAAAGGATCTAGCTAGGAGGAAATGATGATGCAGATAAATTGGATTAGATGCCACCAATCTTACAAAATGGAAGAATCCTTTAGGAGGAGGAGGTTATCAACAGAGCGTATCAATTGAGGTATCCAAGGAGGAGCTTGGATAATTGGGTCAACAGACCACTGCAGTGAAGCAGGACTTGGGTGAGACAATAGATAGAACATACAAAGAAGGAAGGGACGAGGTTGTAATACAAGGTGGAAAAGACTTGGAGGAGAGATATAAAGACCATGGAATAACAAAGTGCCATGGACACAAGTTTTGGCTTTTATGCAAGAAATTAAGGAGATGAGAGTGGAAGAGAAAAAGAGGAAGAAGGAAATGAAGAAATAAAGAGAGATAGCTGATATAAGGAGACAAATTGAACTCCTTGAGAAAGAGATAACATCAGTAGGTGAAGTGCTAGTTGATAAAGGATATGAAGAAGTTGAGTGTAGACAAAATGAGATAATGAGCATGCAAAATGAGTTAAGGTTTATGGGTGAAGCGTATGAGGAATCTTGGCAGAAGAAGCAAATGATGAGGTTGATTGTGAAGAACTCTTGGATGAGAAAGAAAGAATGGTTCCTTTCTATGACAAAGTTGATCTTGAAGAGGATGACATCATGTTAGAGACAAAAATCAAAATGGTTAATGCATTTCTTAGTCCTTCCAATGAAAACAAGGAAGCTTCAAACCAAGAAGACATCGGGGAGGACATAATAGAGATATCTAATCACATCATGGAACCCAAAAAGGCATACAATTTTTATTTATTCATGATTTTATAAGAAAAGAGTATATCAAAGAGGTCAAAATACAAGGAAAGGTTAAACAATATATAGATGAAAAAGAGATGAATGAACATGCAGTTCAAATCATATTGTGAAAGAAAAAGAGGTGGTAAGAACTCTTGAATTAGGCATGCAAGTTGACATAATGGAAAATATGGAAGCTCATGAAAAGTGCTCAAGAAAAATATGGAAAAGCATGGCGTATGATGATGCATGGAGAGGAAGAGGAATGCAATATTGGAAGATTGCATGAATCCATGAGAGGAAAAAGAAAGAGTGAGGAAGAGAAAACAAATGCACATGAGGATGTAGTAACTTGTTTACAAAAATTCAATGGAACTACCTAATGAGCTAAACAAAGTAAACATGCCATTGTGGCATGAGGAAAATGACAAGTTCAATAGAAAGGTATATTTTTGTAAATGATATGGTTCATTCTCTTTATGTTTGATCATGTTTTTATATGGTCTAAAGATGAAACATGGAGCAACAGGTTAAAGACCTTGAAGGTCTCAAAACCAAAGATAAATGATTGTTTTGACCAAAGGATAGCTGAAAAGAGTCTGAGTGGACTCAAAAGAGGCTAATGGAATGTTAGAGCTTTATTGGAGGTCCTTAAAGGAACAAAAATACAAGAATAAAAAGAGACATAAGGAGAAAAGAAGGGAGGAAGAGAAAATTACAGACAATGACAAGGAGAATAAAGGAAATGTGAGATTCTCTCAAGATGAACCCGAGATGCGAGAAAAAGGAAATGTACACAGACATCTACAAATGACAGGGTGATCAAGTAGGTAAAATAAATATAAAGGTTGTAGCTAAGAAATAAACAAAGAGTATCTTCCAATTGTTGAAAACATTATTATATTTGGTTGCGAAGGTTGGATATTGAAAGGATAACTGTGAGATAATAAAGTTCTCATATAGTGTATTTTAAGGAATTGTAGTGTAGTTACTAATAAGTTGGCCATTGAAGGAAGATAAAACCAATTGTTTAACCATAAAAAGGTGAAAACTTTAGGAAAAAACATGAAAAGAGGAATATGGGAAAATATTTGACATACTTGTAAGGAGTGGAGTTGTTGAAGCCTATAAGAACAATGGAGATAAGTAGAATCACATGATTCAAGTAGTTAAAGCAAAAACAAAGAAGGACTCCAAAGGAAGAAGAAGGAATGATTTGAGAAAGCCAATGTTTATACTTAATGATTTTGTGTCATGTGTAGATATGCTAGTAAAGGAAATTGAAAACAAGTTGACTTAACAAAAGGACAACAATACTAGAGAATAACACCAAATGGAAGAGATGAATGACACCTTGATGGAAGAAGGAACCAAGTGGAGAGAAATACAAAAAATCAGGTGTTCTTATTTATCTAGTACTCAAACAACAAGGTAAATCAAATGCAAAAGTGATGTTTGTGTTTCAAAAGTATATCTCATGGTATACATGATCAACATCATCCATTTGAGAAACAATGCTATAAAGAAAAGGGTTTTCCTACTAAATTGTTTGAATAGAGTTTTGAAAAGCATGACAAAGATGTGTGTCTATCCAAAACATTTTAAAGGGGCATCAGTGTCATAGAGGTATGCATCCATCCAAAATAGTGCAAAGGGGGCACCATGACAGTCAAGAAATAGAGAAGCAACCAAAATAAGCAATGGAGAAACCACATATCCATGAAGAGGATCATGATGTAGTTGAAATGTGTGATGTTTCAGGTATAAAAGGAGGTAACCAACAACAATATAATGCAAATGAAGGGAAGAAAACTATTGGAACCCATCTAATAGGTAGAAATCATGAAGATGTTGCAGTCAAGGAAGAGTGCAAGGATATAGTGCAAAAGTGGAAGCAAGACTTCCAAATGAAGATAAGTTAATGGATCAAAGAAGATAATGTAGTTGCTAATGTATTTGTGCTAATTATAGGTATAGATGTAGAGGTAAAGGAAGATGGAGAATGGAAAGGTGAAGTTATAGAACAAATTCATGCTCAAGAATTGATAAGTGAAAACATAAAGATAACAAGCAAACAACTCTTAATCTGTTGAAGATAGAGGTGAAGGAGGAAGAGAGTATTGAAGTCATGGTGATCCGTAAACTACCTAGCTTTAACAATTAATAGACCACTATGCTCGTGAATATGAATGAAAAATACGAGTTCTTTATTAAACCAATTAATGTGCAACAAAAAACAAAATTAAGCTGAATAAAATAGAGAAACAAAGACAATAGGAGATAAGATTTATCCTAGAGAAACCCAATGTGGGAAAACTCTAGTTGGGTGAGAAATTTCTCCCCTTCACTATGTACTTCTCCAAAAATTACAACTCACTACCCAATGGGCCTTCAAGAAAGATTACAACTCCTTATTATTGTAATTACTTGCTCACAATCTCTCAATCAACAAGAACTCTTCACCATGAACAAATAAGAGAAGAAAACAACTCTACAACTTTTCTCACACTTTGATTTCACCCAAAAACTTGCTTCATCCTTTCAACATGCTCATATTTATAGATTATTGGCTCGAAGGTGTGGAAAGCCAAAACGAACCGCTGGAATCCCAAACATTTGCAATTGTTGAGATTATCACATTTACAGACAATTAATTACAAAACCTCCACCTAGTGGTAGAAGTGCTGCGTAATACAGATTAGCGGTTTCAAAACCACCGCCTGAGCGAGGCCAATTCGGTGGTTTCAAAACTGCACCCTAGTTCGGTCATCATACAAAGTCCGCTACCTTCTGGATGCCATAACTTTTGCATAAGAACTCGAAATCGGGTGCCATTTTTTTAACTTGCATTATTTTCGATAGAAACACAAATATGCAATTAGACTTAGATTTTTATGACATATTAATGGATCCTAACTAGCCCAAATGTCATTCAGAGGTGTCTGATCACCCCATCCTGACTAGACCATATTGTGAAGAATGAAAATGAGCCGACAAGATGTAGAGAAAGTATAATATATGGATATTACATAGAATTGGGATATTCCTGATCCATTTTTGTATCATAACTCCCCAATTTGAGGCTTTTAAGTCCCTAAAAGCTTCAAGGACTGATGAGGTGGGGAAATTTCTTCCCCACATATTCTCTGGAATACCACTCCTACATCTGAGAGGTGTATCTGTTGGATTGTTCCAATGAACATATCCTCTTTGTGGACTTCTAGTCCCACTTTTCCATTGTCTCGTATGGTAATCGGAAAACAACATCAACTGCACTCCTAGGTAAATAACCATAACATGTCTCAAAACCCCTGACAAGGTTAGCAATTTTCAATGAACATATCCTCTTTATGGAATTCTAGTCCCGCTTTTCCATTGTCTACGTATGGTAATAGGAAAACAATATCAACCGCACTCCTAGGTGAATAACCATAACATGTCTCAAAACCCCACAAGGTTAGCAATTTTATTGCATGTTCAACCAAAACTAATACTGTATAAGTGCTCAACAGTCTCTGTCACACCATAGTGACCAACCACCCCGAAGTGCATGATTTCTCAAATAGGGACTGTAATTGTTGTTTCTCTTCATAATCATCCTGAGGACCGCCTCTGGAATCCTAATTCGGAAGTATATCATCAGTGCAACTATATCACATGCTCAATTGCCCTATTTGGGGGCATCCCCATAGGCTCTTCCTTGAACTGCTGAATAAACTCTCCCATTTTTTCTTCTCTTTATTAGTAATTTTTCTATGAGTGGTTTCTATAACAACTTCCTCAACTTGTCTATCCCTTAGAAGAAGTAAAGAAAATATTCCACTAGCATTAAGTTTTCGACTTCAGTGGAACTTACCAACGAAATATTTGAGTCTCCTGCAAAGGCTGAAATGATGTAGCTCTTACCATCCTTCACCAAACGGTATTGGTTGGCTCTTCTTATGAAGATGGCATCCTTGATATACAAATACGGACTTCCAAACACCATGCCACACACATCAAGGGGAACAACATCCACAGTGACTTCATCAATAAAAATTTTATCAATACCAAAAGTAATCTTACACTGTTTAGTAACCTTGATGTCTACACCTTTCTTTACCCATCCCAATGAGTAAGGACTTGGATGATTGTAAGTTTCCAACATCAGTCTGTTAACTAGCTCTTTACTAACCAAATTAGCTTGTGAACAAGAATAAAAAAGAGCATCCACTTTGGTCTTCTTCAACTGAATCTTTATATGAAAGAGCTTAGTAAGTTCATTCTCTTGAGCATTACTACTATTACCCAAACATACCTCTTTGCAGATAGAGGCACAACACATGGTCTCATCCACCTCTTCACTACAAAACACTTCCTCTCCCGGAGGGCAGCCATCGGAATGAGTGTCAACATCACAATGCCCATAATGAATTTTAGTATCCTTTTTAGAAATAGAAGTAAAATGTTACATACCTTTCTCTTTCCCTTTGTCCCTCTTCTTTGTGCCATCTTATTTTTAAAAAAAAAGATTCGAGAGGCGAGATGAACCCTTCGCTTGTCCATCTCTAAATAGTGAGCATGCATCAAGCCTCATATACATCTGTCGGTTTGGCCAAAAGTATGGGTCTCCTTAAGTGGCTATGGAGTCCACTAACATATTTCATCAACAAGTCCCAGTCTGCTACATCCTTTCCCATCTAAATAAATTTCTTCCGGAACTCACTAGTGTACTCCTACACACTCTGGCCTTGCTTCTATCTAAGATACTGCCAATCCATGGACCTCTCTTCCTCATAAAAAATAGGGTAGAATTGATTTTTGATTATATTTTTAAATTCATCCCACTTAGTAATAGGAGGACGCTTCTTAATAACCAAAGAATGAACATAAATTTCAAGCCAAGTTAAATCATGTTTGGTTAATTTCAACCGAGAAAGGAAATCTTTTGACTTTCATTAATGTAATGCAAACGAATAATACCTCCGGTTGAGCTAGCCAATGGTCCAGCTTCTCAGCATTCACATCTCCATCATAAGGATCAATCTCAATCTTGGCCTCCACTTTGAATGGAGGAGGTATGGGAATGGCATGGGACGGTTCTTCTTCACGATCCTATGATTCCTCATATGAAACACCAAGCTTCTCCATGACTAGTCCCATGATGGACTCCAATTTCCCTATGGACAAGGAAATACTACCCACTTTCTTAGATAGACTTTCCACATTCTCCTCCAACTTGTAGAAATGTTCTTCACCATTATCATCTACATCATCTCTTCGAGCCATCTCACAAATTCCTTGCTTCCACTTTCTTGTAGAAATATCTTCTTCAAAGGGAATCGGATACCTTCACTTTTCTCTCTCCCTTTTCTAGTAAGGGAATCTAACTGCAATCTCAACACAAGTTAACCATACAAAATTAAAATCTAACTAGCTATGATACTAATCGATCCGTAAACTATCTAGCTTTAAAAATTAACAAACCACTATGCTCGTGAATATGAATGAAAAATACGAGTTCTTTATTAAACCATCTAATGTGCAACAATAAACACAATTATGTTGAATAAAACAAAGAAACAGAGACAATAGGAGACAAGATTTATCTTGGAGAAACCCCCGATGTGGAAAGCTCCGGTAGGTGAGAAAATCACTCCCCTTCACTATGTAATTCTCTCGAAAATTACAACTCACTTCCCAATGGGCCTTCAAGAAAGATTAAAAGTCCTTCTTAATGTAATTAATTTCTCACAATCTCTCAATCAACAAGAACTCTTCACCATGAAAAAATAAGAGAAGAAAAAACTCTCAACTTTGCTCACACTTTGATTTCACCCAAAACACTTCCTTCATCCTTTCAACATGCTCGTATTTATAGATTCTTGGCTCAGGAAGGTGTGGAAAGCTGAAATGAACCGCCTGGAAGCCCAAACATTTGCAACTATTGAGATTCCCATGTTTTTGGACCATTAATTACAAAACCACCACCTAGTGTAGACCAACGGTTTCAAAAGTGCCACCTGCAGGGTGGTGGTTTCAAAACCGCCACCCAAGGCAGACCGGTGGTTTCAAAACCTCCACCCTAGTTCGGTCATCATACAAATTCCGCTACCTTTCGGAGGCTAATAACTTTTGCATATGAACTCGAAATCGGGTGCCGTTTTTTTTAACTTGCACAATTTTTCAAGAGGAACACAAATATGCAATTAGATTTGGATTTTGATGACATATTCATGGATTTTAACTGGCCCAAATGTCATTCGAGGGTGTTCGATCACCTGGCTGATTAAACCATCTTGTGAAGAATGCAAATGAGCCGAAAATATGTAGAGCAAGTATAATATATGGAGATTACATAGAATTGGGCTATTCTTGATCCATTTTTGGATCATATGAAGACAAGGTCATTTTAAGACAAAGGAATCAAGGACAACATGTATAAATAAATACAAGACCACAAGAGAGTTTATAGTCTAGACACTCATTATGAAAATTTGTAGGATGATCAAGAGAGTGTATTAGGACTTGCATATTATAAGTGTGAAGAAATCAAGAGAAGCAACAAGAAGTTCAAGAAACAAAAAATAATGAAGAATTATGAGCAAGAGCTCTTAGAAAAATTTCAAGTTGGGTAATCTAATGTAAGAGCATATTTACATAAGAGATATTTTCTTAGGAGGTCATATGGATGAAAATGCTATGAAGTTGTTTTCCCTCCACTTTTTCCATTTTCAAATTCAAATTTGTGTGTAAGTGTAATTGTGAAAGTGGAAAAAAAAAAGTCATGTAAGAAGTTGTAAATGGTTAAATTGACTAAGTAAAAGAAGTTTACAAGGTGTAAATGAATTGTCAAGTTGATGAGGTCATGAAATGAGTATTATAAACTCATTTAATCATATTTAGTTAGTTTAGGATGTGGTTGAGCTTTAGGAGGGTAGTGTAAGTCAAATTAGAAACTTGTTGAGTTCCCTAAGGAGAGAATAAAGGAGCTAATTTTGTCAAACATCATTATTTTGATCAAGAATTCGATGTAAATGATATAATTTATTCAGAGGATATAGAGTGGGGAATTTTAAGCAATATGAATAAAGCTCTCGTTTGCATACCCTGTGTATTTTTCATGTTTTTAGATGATTGCGCATGAGAATATTATGACAAGACAACATACTTAAGATTTATAGTCAACCACACAAGAAGATTCTCACTACTATGATCATTCGTACACAGGGGAACATAAATATAAGGTAAACAAAATTTATTTGAAGTCTTGATGACAAAATTAAGGGTTTTATAACCGTTTTTGTGCTCCTGACAAGCTCAAGCTAGGGCAATGAAGTTGGATAAATTTATCCAACCAAAATCACTGAAAGTTTCAAGAAAACCTTTGCCCCATCAAAATGACAAAGTACATAAAATTTTGGCCCTTAATTATATGGGCGAGATAGAGTTATCATGACATAAATTTCCAAGTTGTATAAGTAGAAATAGGAAACGAGAAAAGGGTGAATTTTTCCATTTCTATGGTCAAAATAATGCTTCAAGTATCCAAATTGATAGGTATCATTCTTGGACGTATTTAGAAGATATTTTCATTAGTTTTAAGGTGAGTGAAGCCTATTGTATATCTATTTTAATGAGACAGCAGTCAAGCTAGATCTAAGACAAGATTGTATTTGCCCTATTCAATAAATTTTGGGTAAAGAAACCTCACTTACATCTTGTACATGACCTTTAACCTTAAAAGGGTTTTTTTGGATTTATGGGAGTTAAGCACAATCCTATCACAAGAATTTCTACATTACTTTGAATGTGGAATAGGACCTATAAAGCCAAGACAAGAGTGTCTAGTCTTATTTCCTGAAATCATTGATAAGGAACCCAAAACATGGATTATAGGTGTCTTAAGGCTTAGTAAAAAAATTTATATCAGTTGTAACATGTTATGACCATTTTTCCATAGAAGGTTAAAATTCTAGGATACAATCCTAAGACCTATTAGTAAATAAGGAGAAATACTATTGAACAAAGGAGAGAGACAAGAGAATATATGGAGTGATTTGATATCCATGAGCTCTTGAAAGTGAAGCTAGTGATGGTTGTTGAGAAATTGAATGAAATTTTTAAGGTATGATCTCGACTGAGGTAGGAGACAAGATCTAGTGATAATAACATAGGAAGGATAATCTATGCCAGAAAGAGAGGGAGCTATATATATGCCGGGTATGTTGTAACAAGTATTAGGAGGGATCATATAAGCCAAAATCAAGTTGTGATAAGAGTAAAACTAAGCTAGGAACACATCATTGTGTTATGTATGTTGTTCTTTTCCTATATTATATAGATGATTTTCTAATGTGTTGTTGTGTTGTTTTTTATGTAGGTGACGCTTATTAGTTGCTAATTGTTGACACGACCATCCACACATTGACACAAAATGTGTCATGCGGATGTAATTAGTAGTGGTATTATTGAGCATGTGGATGATATTGTGGGTGAGTATTCCGATTTATTTTACCCATTGGCCATAGCAACAATGACGTGTATGGTAATTGCACGCTAGGAGAGAGGGACAAGGTATGTGAGGAGACTTGGCGCGAGAGGAAGTGGGTGGTGGTCCTCAGCGCGCAATATGTATTCCAATGATATGTGGACTAGCAACATTAGTTTTCCGAGCAGTCTCGAATACTATCCTACAATGGAGGCAAGTCGAGAGGTATCGAGGCCGAGAACAATGACATCACGTTGGTGGCGAGGCATCTAGTTCTAGGGATCTTGTAGTACCCAAGAGAGCAATAGTGATGATGAGGTGTTATTTGTACAATCAGTATATGATGTGGGGGTGTTTTCCCCATTAATGAAACACGTTTTGTTATGATGATTGTATGTGATATATGTATTGACACGTGTTATTTTTATATGATGAGTTTTGGTTGTATTATGGATTTCGTGAATGTGAAATGTTAGGAGGTTATGTTTGTTATCCTATTGTTGTATATTGTTTGGTGTTTTATTGATGTAGATTAAGATGATAATGTTGATAATTGTAAAAAAATGTGTATGGTGAACAAATGATGAGATAGTCAGTAATGTGATTGAGGAAAAGTTTATTGGTAGCAGCGTAGTTAGTGTAATGATGATAGTAAAATAGATGTGAAAATGGATAATGTATAATTGGAAAATAAAGTAATGTGTCATGTAATGTGATCATAGAATGTTATTATGATAAAAGTAGGGGAAAGAGTACTGATGCCTCCCAACATGTAAATGCATAGGCTCATTTAGTTAAGACCCCTCAAAATTCAAGTATGAGCCATGTGTAAAGAGTACATCATAGGTAAATGATTGAGCGCACTAGATGAAATGACAAAGCACATGATGAGAGGTTCTTAGAACTAATCCCTCAATAGTTTTGTAAGAACTGTAAGAACACAAGTGCATCATCAGGGGGTAAGGTGATAGAAATCACCTACCAGATACCAAGACAACGTGAAGTGGTGGAAGCATATGGAATGGAATCAGCGGGTGAGTATGTGCCAAACTGAATGTCATGTGGAGCTGTGATGGGATATGTAGAGGTCTATGAAAGCCAATGTGAATTAGTAGCATGATGTAGTGGGTAGTGCGAATGCAATGGATGTGATGGATGCGGTGGAGAGTGCGCATGAGTAACATATGACTGCGATGAGTGACATGTAAAATGAAACCCTAATGGAGAAGAATAATCAACTAGAGTAGAGATTCATTGACATGGTAGAGGAGAGATGGAATGCTCACTTGAGCGAGAGCCAAAGGATATTATTCCCTTTTCCTCTAATAATTGCAATTGATCATGAAGGGTGAGATAATCATTTTACCTGTGGTCATTGATGCAATGATAGTTACAGTATGGTTGATCACGTTGTCATTGTAATTGGTGTTGCAGATGATGTTGATTAGAAGGTAAACGAATGATATGCCTATAAAGTAAGGTACACATCACATCATGTGGCCTAACATGATGAGATAAATGTAACACTCACGTGACACGAGATGAGTAGAAGGAGAAGGAACTCCGTCATGGAGAAGGTGAAGAAGTATGTTGTGGTGGTGGAGTAGGTTGAGCTTGTTTACTTTGATTAGGAGTCAAAGGTAGATATCATTTAGGATGCTCAACCACTTTCAATGGAGGAGTAGATGAAACAATAGAAGTAGATGTATGTGAAGGATTAATGACATTTCTTTGAAAAGAAGATCATGCTCTAGGTCTAGGACTTTGTAACATAGAATAATGAAAGAATCACATGTGTCATATTGTAATCTTTGTTTGAGCAAGAGGAATCAAACCACGAAGAAGATGAATTAATTATCAATATCTATGGGTTGAAACACTAGAAATGAAGCATACAAGTATTAAGGCATAAGATATAATCCTTAACCATTCTCGATGATCCTTTGTGTAGAGTAAGTATGCGATAATAGGTAATTCTAGGGATATTATTGATGATGAAATGATAGAGGAAAGCATCCTCCATGTCATATAAATTACTAATAGACCCAAAGGGGAGATGAGTGTACCACTGTAATGCCTCATCTATAAGAATATGTTGAAATGCCTTAAGTAATATCTGATCATTAGAATAAGGAGCCATAGTCATGTGATAATGCAAGAGATGAGCATGAGGATCAGTAGTACCATCAAAGAAATTAAATGTAGTTATGAGGAAGTCCTTAGGAATCTTGGGAATAGGGTTACCATGTAAAGAGTTGTTATCGATAAGTAGCATAGTAATCCCTAATCTCAGAGTAAGAGACTGAAATTGAGATTGGAGTTGTCATATGACATGCATGAGAGAGTTGATATCCTCTAAATTAATAGTAGAAGATGGAAAAAATGTATTAATAGGTTGTAATTTTCCATTATGAGTGATCATAGGGATGTTTAAAGAAGACAAAGGAGAATCCAATGCTAAAGGCATGCTACTTAAGTAGATGCGAAAGGAGCTATATAGTAGATGATGTATATGTAATAACAATAACAATGGTAGGAATAACATCAAAACATCCCTAATAGGTGAGGTGATTGATGGAGATACCTCTATAAGAGAAGATGAAATAATAGGTGTAGATGATGCAAGAAGAGGAGATGAAACAATAGGAGATGAAGAAGTGATAGATGGAGGAGACTCATGCATAGTACTAAATGCAACCTCATGTGAAGGTAGTGATGGAATAGGTGATTCACACTTGATAGTATGAAAATAAGGAGAAGTGTGACTATCAACTACCTCATCATGATCAGATAAAGACTCAGAAATGAGAATGTCACTAAGAGTGCTATCAATAGGATCATCAACATAATACAAAAGTGAATGAGAGCTAGTATGTGATGAATGATGAGAAGCAAAGATTTCAAATGGAGAAGAACAATGAGATGGAGCTATAAGATAATGTTGAGTAGGAGAATAATCAATATGCACATGTGAATGATGATCAATACCAAGAAAGTAATCAATAAGAGAATCGTCTAAAATTTCCTTAGAGAGATATGAAGGAGGATCACTAGTAGTCGTATAGCATGGTTTACAATGAGTGAAGGCTATAGGATCCGCAACAATGATAATGCCAATGGGAGAGTCATAGAAGCTTAGTAGGTAAATATTATTGGCCATCTAAGAGTTATTTTTTGAGTATGAGTTGGTGTAGGAATAGAATTTCCATAGAGATTCATGAGTCCAACAATGGTAGCCTCATTATATATATGGTCGACACTAAAATGAGACATGATGGGTGAAAAAGATGAACTATTCTTATCCATTAGGGTTTGAAGTGGATCCTAGGAAAAATATTCTAAAGTTTGTGTTCATAAAAATTATCAACAAAATATTAAATAATGTTACTTATATATTTAAGATAATATAAACATGTACAAAAATGTAAATACTTTGAAATATAAGTACTAACTGATTTTATTTGACATTTAAATGAAATAAATGAAATAGGAGAGATAGGTTACTAACCTGAAAATAAATTACCTCATTATATGTGGAGACTAGATAGATGATGTGCGGATGGAGGAAGGTGTGACGGAAAACCCAAAAATTGTAGTTGAATGGTGATTTACCTAGACTGGGGATGCCTGGAGGATGTCCGGGGTGCACAGGGCGCCCGGTATGCAAAATAAGCGGTCTAGTCTACTTAGAATGCATCAGTCTTTGTTCCGGTATGTCATTATGTATTCACAATGTCTCAATATTTTTCACGTTAATGTCGCAGTATCCTCGCTAGTGACACCGTAAAATTGTAATAAAGATTCACCTACAAGACCCCATACAAAGCATTAAACCCCCAAAAATAAAGATGCATATGAAGGGGTTAGACTATCATTAGTGGCCACAAAGGTGGACTTAGAACTAAGCTTTTCACTACATCTCAGACCCAATGTAGTTCTATGTCCTTGTATGTGCAATTGTGTTTAGGGTTCCCTAACATCAATGATGTAGAGATAACGGGCAATATCTAGATGTAAATTCAAATGGTGGATAAAATAGAATAGAATTTCCCTTTCCTAAGTAGTGTGTGATGGAATGATGCCCAAATGTATTTCCTTTCCTTAGTAGATAGCTATCCCTTGATGGTAAATATTCTTCCCATAAGATAGTAAGTATGTTGTGTTTGTATAGGGATCTCTTGTTAAAATTTCGACACTAATGACCTAACATGTTGACTAGTACCTAGGAGAATGAGAGAGAAAATAACAATGACCAACCTCAATAATCTAAATTAATACCAAGTGTTTCTAGGACCGGGCACCCATGGTGCTCCAAGTATTATCCTAGGTGCCTAGTCAAGGACTAGAGACGACAAATGGAAAAATAATGACACATGAGACTCCCTAAGAGACTACCAAAACCGTGTCAACAATTAACAATCATGGCAAGACAAATGATGACAATGACCAACTAACTAATGACAGGACTAGGGGATGAGTCATTAGTGAATACTTTTATTACACAAGATCCATACATAAAAACAACATACATTTGCGGTGTAATTATATAGTAAGTGCATGATTTTGTCACTACAAACTAGAGAAGAAGAAGTGACCATAGGGGTGAAAACGTATGATTGTACCATGTCTTGTTGTACTTGTTATTGATTTTTCTTGATGCTTTATGATGTGACTGCTACTTCTCATAAGGATAGACCTACAAAATAGAAGAGCAAAAGAGTAGTCAAAGTCATGTATGTGAAATTTTTGATACAAATATGTAAAAAACATGTAAAAGTGTGTAAAACATGAAAAGGAACATGTGCACGTGATCTGTGATGAGTGAAGAGTGTAGAAAAGATCCTGAAAATACTTTGTAGAAGAATGATATTTTTGGGTGATCTCACGCCAAGAACGTGTTTTTCGGGCGATCTCATGCTAATCGCGCTAAGTGTGATTTTTTTGGGCGATCTCACACCACAAAAAATAAGTGTAGGGAGAAGGTATAGTGTTATTATCTAGCCTTTTACTATTTACTGATGATGTATACACCACTACAGATGGTGTGCTCAAATCCAATCCATTTCAATCCATTTTGATTCAATACAAAAATAAAAACACGAAAGCATGCATCTTTATGCCGATTACTAAAGGAATGTGCCTCATATTGAGAAAACTGATTTGTAAATTATCAAAAATTATGCTTGATATGAGAAAAACTATGTAACTTCCCCTGGTCATAGGTGTTTAAGAAGGGTCAAGGGCACCCGAGGACACATGTCTATGTTTTGGCACTCGTGTTTGTGTAAAACGAAAACCCAAGTTAGATTTTGAGTCATTTATGAGACTAAAGACCTGTGTTATCTTGGCCCGAATTGTGATACACTATGACTATGAACTATTGAATGTGATGAATGATTCACTTGATGTATGCACCCCTCATTTGGGGTACATGTGATGTCATGAGGAGAATATGGACCAAATGGTAACCGCATGTTGAACTATGACCGATACGCTATAGGGGAAATGTGCTTGGTAGAAACCAAGGGACACGAAAGAAAAGTGGTTGAAACAATTGTAAATGCAAACAAGAAAAATACACATAGAGAAGACAACATGTAATCTAGCAAGCAAGAAGACAATATAAACAAGTAATAGTGTAGGAAAAATAGAATGTGAAAATCGGGTTTCAAACATGGGACATCACTCACTATGTCACAAGACAATTGATCTTTGAAGTGACCAAATGCATAAAAGTAGTGAATAAGAAAGACATAGGGAAAAGCCTCCAAAAATGACATATATTAGCAAGTAATGAAAGGCAATGGTAAGCAAAGTAATAGACATCCATGGGGAAAATAGACCTATAAAGAAAATTTTGCACATGAAGCACCCATTAGCATGTTAAAAATATAAAAGGTCTATCAAATCATGTATGATCCGATATAATATAGTGTGCTAATATGAATAGGAAGTAGTATGAATCAAAACAATTTGCACCTATGATAAGTATGAAAGTAGATGCCCTAGAAGCCGTTTCTGGGACTAGTAAAAGGTAAAGGTCCAAACATCTATGATGCATGTAAGGATCTGTGTAAAATCTGCATTCAAAACTAGAAGGAAAGTGAACCCACATGTGTATATAGAAAAGATGATGACATACGTTAGATAGTAAGCAAAGTGTATATGTGAGTATAAGAAAACAAGAATAATTGCAACCAAGATATGCAACATGCTATGAGTGTGAATGGAAGGGAATGAGAAGTGAGTGTGATAGGAGAAACATTCCCCAGAGTGAATGTGGATGAGTACATGCATGAGATGAGGTTTATTTATAAAATACCCCTTATCTTTCAAGAATGAGCCGAAGAACAAGAGTGCATCGAGAGGGTAGTGTGGTGTGATGAATGTGCGCTAGAAAGATGAGTTGTGAATGCTCTAAGTGTGAAATGTGTTGTGTGAATGATGTGAGGTTCATGAATGTAGTATGCCCTCAATATTCAAGTGTGAACTTTAGCACAAGAGTGTGTCATAGGGTAGTGACAATACAAATGTATCAAGATGTGCACGATAAGTGTAAAAGATTAGATCAAAGCAAGAAGTGAAATATTAGAATTGTAAGACACTTGATGATGCTATGGTGGATAATACGAATGATTCCTCCTAAGTGTATGAAGATAAAAATGATCAAGTAACATCATCTAAGAGATGATAATTTTCATGATCGAAGCTTAATGGAGATGCGTCTGAGACTTGGTAACCTATATTATGAGGTTGATCATATAAGGACCCATTACGACATCTATTGTACATGCCCAATACATATTCTTCATTGGCGAAAGGTGTTGGTTGAAATCCATGTCCATAATAATGAGTGAGATTCTTTGATTAGATGAGAAACAATTGATTACAAATAGAAACATGGCCAAAGGGCATAGGAAATGTAATATCGATATGATCAAGATCTAGAGTACCACCGATGTAGTCAAGCCAAGACTACCTAAGAGTAATTGGAGAATTTGTAGAAGTGCGTATAATAAAGATTAAAAGATGACATGAACAAATCCATGATATAGATGAGAAGAATGAGGTGGGGGTAATAGATCAACAAGTGTATATCTGAGCTGATCCAAACCATCATATGTGTAAATAGTTTTTGAACAAGTGGGATCAAATGGAATGTGATTCCAATAAGAGTCATTCATGAAAAATGTACACATGAAAGGATGAATCGAGAGATGTGGGTCACATAAGAGAAGATGAGTAAGGTGGTATGATGTCCAATGTATGGACGGACCCTTGATAAAGTAACATATCATTCATAGAAGGAGGGGGCAAGACTCAAGCGGATGAAACACCATCTAGTGTACAAACAGTTCCTTCCAATTGGAGGTAAGTTATGCGGATAGTTCTCATGCCACGGATCGGTAAAAACATGTACAATAGCGTAAGGAAGAGATAATTCAGTTTTGGGATCTAGATTTCAATATTAAAATGGGATACTATCAACACGAATCTGCATATTCAAATCCATCATGTACGAATTTAACAAATTGATGAATCAGGAAGATGTTGCTTGCATTCTATGAAGCCACGCCCTACTAAGTAAGAAATTATATGAAAATGGGATGTCAATGACGAAAAATACTACAATAATTTTTTTGGGGCTAACCATGATGGGAAAAATAACGGTGCCTTTACATGGACTCGTAGTATAATCATATGCTCGAATGCAGGATAGAGATTTTGGGTTAATAATAGCTACGGAAAGGTCTATAACCTCAATGAATGATAAAGGACAAAGATTGAGCTCGATCCATTCTTGAATAAATCTCATTGGACACCCAAGTTGTTGATGCATATTCATATATATAGAGGATGATCATTGTCATAAATAGAAATATCATCAGCTATAGTGGATGGAAAATTAATCTATTGAGAAAATACATCTACAAATGTGTTATAAACAATGCTTGGATGAGTAGTATATGGAATATGAGTAGTAGCCAAGAGACTAATTATTTTAGTACGACACTCGGGATTGACTATAAAGAAATCAAGAATAGAAATATTAATAATGATAGGATCCTAAGATAGATGAAAAAAGTGATGAAATGAAGACCTAAGAGAATTCAAATGTCGAGTTCACCAAATGATTTAACAAAAATAGAATTTAAGCTAAAACCTATATTGCAATGTAGTAGTAAATAAATAAACAATGAAGTGCATATTTGGCCTAAACAATAAGCAAGACAAATGTAAAACCCCAAGTGCAAGAGGAAGGGAAGAAGACTTGTTTGATTCACAATAATGTTGAAGGTTTACTGAGAGGTGAATAATTGGTAAAATAGAAGTCTGATTATCATAACAAATCCAAGAAAAATGTAGAAGTGTCAAAATATGCTCGACTAGGGTGCCTGGATTGGGTCAGGGGAACCTAGGTGTTGTAGACATCCTCCTGGGTGCCTTTGACTACTCAAAAGCTCAAAACATAATCTTTGTAGGGTCGCAAGATATTCGTTAATCTTTACCTTTGGCATTTTGTGTGTCGTTGTCCCATCATCGAGCTTGTCACGAAAACTACAAAGAGAAAGAGCACCCACAAAAACCCCAAAACATGCCAAATCCTAAAAATAAAAAGATGTAAATGGGGAGTTGTATTGACCTTGATGGTCACTCGACTAACTCGAAATTACTATCCGTAAATTGCACTACATTTCATACTCCATGTGTTCTCGTGTGTGTGTGTTTGTGTGTAGAATTATGACCTAGGTGGCTCTTGTGCCATACACACTTGAGTAGAGATCATTTTTAGATTTAGAAAATGTAGGTAGATGTGTGCATGGAAAAATGAACTTCCCCTCCTATAAAGTGTATACTGAGAAGAATGTAGTCCCTTGCCCTTGTGTGAAGCTAGATGGATGCTTTGATGCTCTTAGAATGCTCTTGGATGCAACCTTAGGTGGTGATAGTTAATGTTTAGTGTTTGGTCGATTATTATGGTCACATATATTTGTATTTATATGATTCCCTTGTTTGAATTTCATATTCAACCACTAAAAGGACAAACACCAAGAAAATAAGATGCCCAACAAAACTCAGACCTGGACCCAAAATATGTGAGCAAGATACAAAAGGGTCAAGGGTTCCCGAGAGTACGGGGCACTTGGGCGCCGACATATTGGTTGGGCGCTAATGTCTAGACTCATAAAAACTAAAGTGTCAAAATTCATACTCGAGAAAGAAGGTGTGTATGACCAAGAAGGTGTCCAGAAAGAAAGAAAAGAGGCCAAAGACAATGGTCAATTGGGACTTTTCTCACTTGGGAATCATATGAATAGTGGTATGTGACTATGACCTATAAATGTACCCAAAGTGCATGATTTAGTGTCTATAGATTTCAATACATGTCTTTTCATAGATTTTATTAACCTTCTCTCTAAGTTGCATTGAATGCCAACCTCTTACATTCTCGCACCATAACTTATCCATAGGACCATGTAGAAAGCTTTCCTGAAATCAACAAAGAAATAAAAGACTTTTTTTTTACTCCCAATCTTTTTCAATGATATTTCTTAGAGTAATATTATGATCCAAAGTGGAGTGTTTAGGTCTGAAACCATATTTTTATTTTTCCCTCTTCTCATTTTATTCTACCCAATTTCTAATTTTGTGTTCAACCATACTACCAACTAACTTTCCAAATAATGGATTGATCATGATGGTCCTATAATTGGTTGGGTTGTTAACATCTCTACTCTTAAAAATAGGTACCACTATACTAGTAGTCCAATCATTTGGAAAACCACAATGAATGATGTTGTTGAATATATTCAAAATGTGAGGAGAAAGGTTATTTGAGATCCATTTTAGGTACTTTGCCTATAACTCATCTAAATCCTTGTCCTTACCTACACCTAGCTTTTTGATACATGTTTTAACCTCCTGTAACGTGAATAATTTTTTTTTTGTGTGTACTAGAGGTGGGGCCTTAACCAATTTTTCTTGTTCATATAATTGTTTTGAATATTCTAGCCATTGAGTCATTGTAATATAATTTACTATTTGCTTCTTTCTTTCTTTTAAGTTCTCTCCAAAATACTTTCATCATATTTTCCCTAGAGAATTGAGTTCTTCTCTCCTATTTCTCATGAACTCATCTTTATTTCTCTTAATAATCTACATGTACACCTTTATGTTTGTTTTTTCTTTCTCTGAAACCTTAAGATATTTCCTTGCAACTTTGCATTCCTCATCAAACCACTTATTTGTTGGAAAGTAATTTGATTTTTTCCTCTTGTTTTTGGACCTCTTGCATCTCCCAAGTGATTCCTTAATAATTTTTGTGACTTCATAACTTTTGATGTATAGGAGATCTGATATTTTGCTTGCATTAAACGTTTATACTTTCATTTAAGGAATAATAATAGGTGTGGTGGAATGTGTAGGATCAAATATGTCTTGCAAGGAAGAAAATTTTGAATCATTGGACAAATAGAAAACAATAATCGTAAAATTTAGGGAAGCATGCATATAATAAAAGAACAAAATGGAATCATTTTGAAATTAAGCCTAGCCCAATAAATAAATGAATAGACATAACATCCGTCTAAATAGGTATTGATCATTTCTAGCATTAATGAATCTAAATTGTTCACCCTCCAAATTTCATCTTTATTTAGTATGTTCATTTGAATTTTGGAAAATTTGGGTGTTTAATTTAATATCCATTATAATGCTCCATATAATGGGCATTTCATTATTTTTTAAAGAAAAATTCTTATCGGATCATTGACTATCCATTATTTCCATATTGCATTATACCTAGTGTGTTGTTTTCCAAACTATTAAAAATCACATGCCCTTAATAATATGGGAGGTATAAAACATGTACCCACTAAATCTATAATAATTGTAAGTTATGCAAGGTGTTTCTAACATATGAAGGTTCCAAGGAGAGAGAATAGATTCTTGATGAATCTAATGACTCATAGAAATATGAGAAAGGTTTTTAGTTCCCTCAAGCAATAGTTGATTGATTGTAAAATAAGTTTTTCCTCTAACAAATGCTAAAACCATATCGGTATGGTTTAGGTATTTCAACTAAAGGAGTGGTATGGTTTTAGATAAACTTATATATTGCCTCTAATTTTTCTTATTTTGGTTCATGTAATTTTCTAAACCTATTTTGCATCATCTAATCTTGAGAACTGTCTCCCAAATTATGAAAAAACATGCATCACTATAAAACCCTAGTTAGCCTAATCATTTTAATTATATTTCTTTCCTAATGGTGAGAGAGCTTGTCCTCTTTAAAGGGAGTTTGATTCAACCCAAATTGGATTAATTTAATTAAGTGTGGGTGATAGATTAAAAAAGGTTACTTACTTAAAACAATAGGATGAGGGCTATAAATAGGTTATATATTTAGATTTATTAGTATTTAATTTGCATAAAATCAAAATATAGATCTAAACCAATGATGATGTAAGAAAATATAAAAATATTTCTAAAAACGAAGAGGGAAGTGCACTTAATCAATAAAGAGACACATGGATGATCTCAATGAGTGGAATGAATTTGTAAATTAGTAATGACTTATAGGTTCTTAATATTTAGAACTGGTATTGTATGACAAATTTGGATAGACTATACGATACATATGAAAGTATAGTATGGTTTGGAATGAGCTATACAGTTTTTAACAGCTAGGTTCTGGTGCTTATAAAAATTACGATGGTCATACATTGCATGAAAATATGCTTCAATGTTTTATTTTACAGGTTGCAAATTTGCAACACTATATGTCGTGATCTAAAATAAACATAAATACTAGATACCTACATTAGCACTTGACTTAACATGATTAGACAACAAAAGGAGATAATCTAATGTGTGTTAGAGTTGACTAACCATGGTAGTCCACCCTTGTTGAATCCATATAGGTGTTGCACTAAATTCCCTTCAATTTGGGAGGAAACTCTGTAGTATACCTTGTGTATGTGTAATTGTGTATGCAAATATAATACAATCCCATATATTTTCTTTGTGTTTATTGACAAAAATATACGACCCATAACTATATATAGAATAAAATGTACCCTTCTTGATTGCAATATTATATTATTTGGTATGCAAATGGTATCTTGATTCACTTGACCCTTAGAATATTTGGAAACTCTTCATGTTGACTCTACATTGGATAGACTTCACTTGGTTTATTTTGAGGGCTTGTAGATGAGGAAGATAAAATCTTTGAACTATTTGAGTTCTTAAAACCTAAGTAGGGGTTGTTCTTAACAATGTTCTACTACTATAGATGGATAAAGGAGAGTTTAGAGTAACTCGGAATAATACATTCTAGATTCAAAGTGCAAGGTGAGTTTAATAAATGAAAATTAGTCTTTCTTATATAGGATTTTATATAAATTCAAATTAATTATTTCCTAAGGATAGGAAATGACCATAAAAAGGTATCAAATTAGAAATAGAGTTATTAGAAGATAGGGAGATGAATTTATGGTCCATCATAAAACATGCTATTATTTGGGCCTTACGATATAGTAAATATTATAGGCATTTTATGAGGAATGAATCAAGATTTTGAGTTGGATTCTTAGAGTGGTATACTTCTATGTATTAATTTAATCAAGTATGTGAACAAATTATTAGCGTATAAATTCAAGTAAGTGAAGTGGGATTGAATATAGATAGGTAATTTAGGCTTATGATATGTTCAAAAATCATATTGTGGAATGGGTAAGAGAATTGGATTGGGGGACCAAAGATGGTTCAAAAGAGGTTATATTTTTCATAAAATTAGAAAATGTTTAACTTCAATGATTAATTTGACATGCCTATGCTCAAAAGTTGAAAGTGTGATAAGAACAAGAATTATAGTTCTTGAAATCTAACTTTTAAACTAGTAATTTTTAAAAAACATTTGTGGAGATTAAGAGGGTAAAATGTGATGTGAACATAAATTGATAATGTTTTTGTTAAATATAAAATAGTATTGCATGTGCATCCCCCTAGTTTTGATTTCCGTTGATTATTTTGCAAATTGCTTTGGTAGAAAGTTAGATAATATCATGTATTAGGCTCGCATTATTTATTTCCTATATTTTAATTAATATATTATTTTTTACTAATGTTAACCGTAGAAAAATCCAAAACAATAAAACGTTGTGTGATCCACCCTAATTTTGAGAAAAACTATTCAAAAATTAATTGTTTACAAATGTGTGTAAATGAAGCGTAGTTTTTGACGATTCATCGGATCAAAAAAACATAGAAAAAAGTACGTGTTTTTGGTGGAAAAAAACACTACTAAAATAAAATGGAGGTCAAATCCTTAAATTTGTTTATATTTTGGACACGAATATTTGGTCAAAAAGATAAGATGGAGCTTGAAAATCATATGTTTTTTTGGAATATTTTCTTAAATCATGTAAACCAACGGGATCACACGTGATATTTTTATTATTTTTTATTTTTACAAAACATATATTTAACTATAAAAACTTAACTCTATGGACAATAGACTAGGTTTTGCAAAAGGAAAGCATGACTTTATTGTGGTTGTGCTCAAGGAAATGTACAACTTCATGAAGAAACATGTTAAAAGTGTCTACATTCTCGGCCGACATTCCTGCTACCATATGGGAGTCGATTCTAAAGAAGGGACCTAGTTCTCTCACAACTGGATAAAAAGGATCCCTCCTTGGATTTATTCACCTCTCTTGAAAAGATAATACTAAAATTGATAAAGCAGTCAAGTAATGTGGACTTCACACTTCCAGATTCTTGTATTGATGTTGTAAGGATGTTGTTTTCAGCCGCTTTGTTGCGAGATTTGATCATTTTTCTTCCCTCATTATAGTTTCGTTTAAGCTATAGTTATTCCTCATGTTTATATTAGATTCTCGATCCTTTTTGTTGATTTTACCGCACTTTCTGGATTTTGAGCCATCTTGTACTAGGGTATAGTCCCTTCAAAATTATGGTATGCTTTTTGATGCTCTATATGGCTTGTGAGCTCTTTTGTATCAAGGTATAGTCCCTTCGAAATATTTACCCATGGTAAAAAGCATATATTTAACAAAAAAATTATAATCCAAACCTTAGGCTAGGATATCCTTTGTCGAAGGGTGGTTAATTTACAAGCCAAAGAAAACTTAACATGTTTGTGTTATATTATCTTTGAAAAAAACATTTTTACACTATTAAAATGTGCTCACATTATAACATGACCAATTTATAATAGGATCACATTATAATATGATCGAGCCATAACATAAACACACTATGTTCAAAATGCCTCTGAAATTCACTATATTTCGTCACTTATTGGACCTTCATTTCCATGCAGATACAGAAAAGAGGAAAAATTATCATTTCCAAAGGGAAAATTATCATATTTATGTGTCTACATTCCCCTTTAAGTATAAAATTAAAATTACATGCTTAAATGAAAAGTTACTTGAGTGTGGAAACAAATATTCTCTTTTATTGAATATGTGTTGGTTCTTGTGTTAGTTTTGTACACGCTCTATGAAGAAACCTATAACACACAATATAGTTATTGTTCGTAAGGAGAAATTAAATTTAACTCAACTTTAATAATATATTTGTTATTTAATTTTTTTACAATTTATAGTAAGTAATTAATGGAAGTAGGAAAAAACATGGAAGGAAAACACTTGTTGGTGTTTTTGAAGGAGAAGCTCATGAATGTCGTCGTCTTGGTGATTATGAAAATTTTAGTTATGTTTTAAAGATTGGGGGTGATTAGTCCCAAATTTTATTTTTTTGGAATGTATAATCCATATGAGTAAAGTGTAGTTAAATCCAATTAGAAGAAGGTTCCAAGGTCTCTCTAGTTATCCCAAGAACCCAAAAGAACAAAAGTTTATGTAGAGGTTTCTATTTTCCCTAATATCTTCCAATATGAAAGTGATTATAAGTCATATTTAAGGTTGTCTAGTCACCTTGATTCTCTATGGATCTCATGGACCATATCACTATAGAAGAATATTGACAATGTGTAAAATAACATAGATTCAAAAGGTAATAAATGAATCACGCCCCCACTATTAGATGTCCCATGTGAGTATAAATATTATAGGTTTGTCTAATGTTAAAGGAGAAAGAAGGTCCATTCCCCCTTACCCTATATTGTTATAGTTCTCGGGTGTGCGGTGTTAAAGAGGTAGTGGAGTCTCTCATAACCCATCTACAATGTAGTAATGATGTTGTGGGATACACATAATAAATGTGAACCTATTCTGAAACACCGATAACTACTTATATGAAGCTGAGATTATGTGATTTGTTAGAACTACCCTAACGATAAAAAAATCTAGCCTTGATAAAAAAATCGAGACAACTTAAAATTATCTTTCCTTCCTACCAATATGAGTCTTTTAGAGACTCCATGAAGCTTGACATTAGGATAATTGTATACATAAAATATGGGCTTGGGCTAGTTAAATACACAAGACATCCAAAAATTCTTATGAATAGTCTAGTATCGACCTAGATATTTTATCTTATTTTCTCAATTTAAGTCATAACACAATAGGTGTACAAGTCGATTAGCACTTTAACATGTTAAATATTTCAAGAATATACCTTGCATCAGCATATAAATAAATAATAAGAATTTGGCATTTCTCATTCATTTTGGTGTACAATGTAGGTTCATTTTTACACCTCATCGAATCCATTTTCAAAAGGTTGGAATTAATTATGGAATACCATGCTCTATGAGTTTTCTTGAGCCTATAGAACACTTTTCTTAAATTTTAAACTTTGCCTTCATGACATGCTATGTCATACCATGGTGACTTCTACACATATTTTATCAAGAAAACCATTAAAATACTAATTTTACATCCATTTAATATACATGAAACTTTTTTGGGATACATGGCCAAAACAAATTCTAACAATGATATCTAAATGGGCTATTAGAACACATGTTTCAATATAGTTGACTATAGGTTCTTGATAAAATCCTTTTGCAAAAAATGTAGCCGTATGCTTCTGCACTTATCTATTTTCATTCAATTTTGCCTTATAGAACCACTTAAATACAATTACTTCCTTTCCTTCCGTAAGATCCGTCATTGGTACCCAAATTGATTCTCCAATGGAAGTCGAGCAACATCAAAGATTTCACAAGACACTCAGAGATAGACAAATCGAAATATATGTCATTTTGTAGCCAAGGAGGTGATTCATCTGGCTCTTTGTCACTCGGTGTTGGAGAATTGGATAGCACCTTGAAAGGATTTGATCTATCCTCACTATTTTAGGTTGTGCCTTTCAACCAGGGTAAGAGAACCCATTTTGTAACCTCTGTTGATGAAGGAGATGAAGATATCCTTCTTTTGCACAAATTTTATAAAGAAAACCTTGGGAAAATATGATCAATGCTCCACAATTTAACTCTCACGAGTTGTCACTTCTAAATAATGGGGATATTTTCAAAACAAGGTTAAGGTTACTAAAGACATTATGGAATCCTGATTGTTTTGCATATTTTAGCAAGTGGATTTTGTTCTTTTGTGGATATACAGGGAAAAACAAGGGTACTTCAGGTGGGATTCATTATTTTTGAATAATTTTGGTGGGAGATTCAAGCAGGAAAACTTGATTTGCCAGATCTTTGAGGGCCTTAACAATAATTGGAAAACTTAACAATAGAAAACTTCAGAATAGTCCAAATGTTCCTTCAACCAAAAGGTGTGCATCAATGGAGGCCCAGATTTGCACGTTTTCACACAATCTTTAGGATTTTAACACAAAGGCTCAAGCTAAAAGACCAAATTAAACATTACCAACCTCTATTTTATCACGCCTAAGATACCCTCAAAGGCTTACAAACAATATTTACCAGCAAATGAGAGTAAGGTGATTTTAAATTGTTTATTTCATTATCAAATGAAAGCTCTTCTAATAAATGAAATTGCAAATGCCACCAAACATTCAAAGAGATAAGATCTTTGTGATTCATAAAGGTTTAAATGTAAGATTGCAACAGGAACAAGAAAAACTATTTGCAGACATTCTAAAATGAAGTAGACACAAATTTTTCCCGAGATTAACACAGATTAACTCAAAATCTCTTAGATTCATCAGCAGGGAAAGTTATTAAAACAATCTCAGAGCTTGTCAATGGTTGTACACTTGCAACCAATTTGACATGATAGAAATCTAAAAAAGAACAAGAAATTAAGTAGGTTTCTCAGATGGTCACTCAAAAGATGGGATTTCTCAAATTTTCACATAAATTTCAAACCCCTCGATGATCCGCCTTCCCGATTTGACTTGTCAAAGCTGCCACATGTTCCTCTCTGATTGGAGTGGAGTTGCAGTTCACTTTGTAACTTTACAAAATAAAGCTAAAAACCTTCAAAAGAACTCACAAACTGCCTCTCCTTTTTGAATTTTCAAATCCATGTGTCCTTCTCTGATTGGAGGTGGAGTTTCGGCCCATTTTCATACTTTATTCCCTTCTTTCCAAAAGAAGGCAAAAAACTTCAAAGTTCTCCATCGGCCCGCATCCCCTCTGCCTTTGAATTTTCAAACTGCCACACGTCCACTTTTGATTCACAACAAAGTTTTGGTTCACTTTGCAACTTTATCCCTTTTACAAAATAAAGTCAAAAACTTCAAAGGAACCCGACAATCCGCCACTCCATCTTTGACCTAGAATTGCCACGTGTCCTCCCGCGGGCCTCAGAATTTATTTTCATTTTTATCTTTTTCCATAATGCCTTAAGCATAAAAAGGTTTTCCATTCCATAACTTCTTAACTTGTTGACACATGTACACCTCGAGGAAAAAATAGGAATTTTGCTCCACCACTTGAATTTAGCCAATCGAGCTCCACGTAGGCCACGTGACTAAATCAATCTTTTTTCCAAAGTAGCCAAAAATGAAAAAATGAAAATTTCATAACATTTTTTGCCATCCCTCAACCAATCAAAGGAGGCCACATAATTTTTTGATGCTTTGAGATAGAAATTGACAGGAAAAGATGTTAGGAATTAGTATTCACATGGTTAGTTAGTTATATATATATATATATATATATTGTTATAACAAATGTGTAAAGATATATCAATACGGGTTGTTATTTTTGTATACTTCCTATTTTATAGGAAGTTGTTCAAACTACATTCTTGGCTATATAATAGCCATTGTATTAGCCTGAAATATATAGAGAATTAATAATATATTCTGTGTTCATACTGTGTAAATCTGCTGCTATACCAATATTTGGTATCAGAGCAGGAAATTCATGGAAGTTTATGAGAGGTTTTGAAGAAGTGATTGGGGGCAACTCAAACATTTTGTGACTGTCCCAATCCATGTTTTTAAATTAAATTAGTATTTGTTTACTTGAATCATTTGCAGAGTTGTTGGAGTTTGCTCTCTGAAACTCGGATTTACACGGCTGTGTTAGTTTTCTGCCAGATCCGGAGGCGATCGAGATCACTGAAGAAATCCACTAAGGAACGACTCAGATACGAGTTTGAGTATTACAAGGAAAATATATCTCAAAATGTTTTCTCAGGTCTCGTCCAATCTCTGCATATAGTTTTATTGTTCACCTCAGTTGGGAAACACAACAGATCGAACCTCTATTTCTGCCAAGTGAATCATGTGCATGTCGTCAATATGATGTTGTTTACTACGATCTGAACATGCAGAGTTATACGCCAGGCGTCCATGTTTATTGCCATTTAGTTTGGGAGATGCCAGATTACTTCTGAATCCATTCTACTAGCAGTTTCAAGTCACATGCAAGTAAAAAGGCGTGACAATCCGACCAAGGCTGATCCATACGAAGCGGATCTCACAATCTGACTCGAGTTCGATTCCTGTGTAAAGAAAAAAACGTGGACTCCATCAGTTTCGTTCCCGTATTACATTCACACTGTCACGTATGGCTGGCATGGCTCACAGGCACTCATAATAATACAAAAGAGGTCGGTCTACAAATGTTTAAAGAGTCTTTAATACCAACGAAACCACCAAGTCGTGTAAGTCTGTTCAGTGGTGTTTTAAGTTCGGTTGTAAAGTAAATGTTGGTTAGTTATTCTAAAAGTTCAAGTTTTGCTTTATTTAATTATGTAGCTTATGTTTTTTATAGTCCGTGTATATCCACCATATGTAATTTGTCTTTTATTTAATTGTCACTCTATGTTTGTAAAGTGTCTTATATAGCACCATTAGTGTGTTTGTCATGATATGTATATATGATAAAATAGTCATTTTTGTGTCTATTTTCAAAAAATCAAGAGTCGATTTTTGGTCTAGTCAAGTCAAAAGAATATTGTAAAAGCTTCGTTATTGTCAAGTTAATTAAAATAGGTGATTTTAGGAATTTTTGCATTAGTCATTGTGTCATTGTAAAAGTCCAAAATATAAAAAAATTTGCCCACATTTCAATTTTGGACGCATTTTCGCTTGTACGCGACGTCTAATTTTGGGGGGTGATTATTGAGCTTCATGTCCATATTCCGCTGAGTTAGCAGCATCATGAAAATGGAGGAAGGAGGCATCGGAGGCGGAGGTCGATGGCGGGCGACCTCTCGTCGGTCACTAATGATGGGGCCACATACGATCTCGGTGACATGTGTGTAGTGTGAGTACTTGTTTTTGAGTATTGCAGGTGTTCCGCTTTCAGCTTGTGTGATTCTTTTCTGCAGTGTTCCTATTTTGTGTGGTATTTGATGGATGTTGGAAAGAAAGTTGTGTTGGAGCGCAGATGACCGGTGATCCTCCTGATCGACTTGGTCCTCTCGACCGCCATACTTCGTTGGAAGATGGTCACTTAGAAGAATACGTTCACTAGTATTAGTGACCATGTGCAAAGAAGACCTAACTAGCAAGATCCATTCAGAGTATGTTCTTTGATGCGGTTTGCTTCTCGATATCTATATGAGTGGAATACATACCAATGTTCCATTCCCATTCTGCACCCAAAACGACTTAGTCAAGGAAAGCTTCCAGTGGCAGTGGCAGTTTTCTATGCTGTTCGAGATCGAGTGGCAGCGATCAAAGACAGAGACTACAATTAAGAACATTACGATTCTTATAGGAAGTAATGTGAAATTTTTTCAGTATATCTTCTATTGTGCAGTTTTGTGATATGCATGTTGTGTTTCCTACATAATTCCCTGATGTATAAGCATAGTGGTGAACAGTAGCACCAGAGTAAGTCAGTTCATGGATCTTGAAAGGGTTTGTGGGAGGATCCAGAAAACCACACGAGGTCGACAGTTGATGAGGTTCCTGTCACTTCAAGGTTTGTGGTAAGCCTGTTTAAAACCATGGAAGGAGCGAGCCTTTCTTTTGGATCAAGGTCATGAGTCACAGAGTTGGACATGCCACAGGGGTGAGCATACTGCAGTTGAGTGTGTGGATGTTTTTCTACCATGTAAACACTAAGGGGGGGAATGTTAGGAATTAGTATTCACATGGTTAGTTTTATATATATTGTTATAACAAATGTGTAACAATATATCAATACGGGTTGTTATTGTTTGTATACTTCCTATTTTATAGGAAGTTGTTCAAACTACATTCTTGGCTATATAATAGCCATTGTATTAGCCTGAAATATATAGAGAATTAATAATATATTCTGTGTTCGTACTGTGTAAATCTGTTCTTTATACCAATAAAAGACACACATCGAATAGTAAAAACACATAACTTCGCCATTTTAGTCGAGAATCGAATTTTTCACCAAGGATGGAAAAATTGCAAGTAAAACTAGGCTAAATGTGATTCTTGATCATGGAGAATGAAAATAAAAGGCATATAAGTGAATATTTTAACATTTCATGCACCAAATCGAGGAAATAGAAAAATACGATGAACAGTGCAGACTTGAAGATTTTTAGGGCAAACTAAAAATTTCTTCAAACCAATTAGGGAACAATCAAATCGAGCACCAATAAGATCAAATACATCCCATGTTATATATTTATATATTTCCTCTATCTCTTCATCCATGGCTTGAACCCAAATTTCATCTTCTATTACCTCTTCAAACTAAATAGGATCTATTTTTATGTTAATAAAGCATAAAATACATCAAGATTATGATCACCTTCATTTTTATTATATATATCCATTATACTCTTAGTCTCGTGCCTTTTTAGATTATCCAATGTTGGATTTGAGCTATCGCTTGAGGGATACCTTGCATAATTTAAACTTGAGGATCATGTTCCATGAATTCTTCTTGAAGGTGTAGCTTGTATTGCTTTTGGAGTTACTTTTGACTTTTTGAGTTATTTTTGAATTGTTGAGGATCTCCTTAATCTTGATTCAAGTGTCACTTGAACACCTCATTTAAATTGAATGGGAGTGGAAGGAGGTACATGAGAAGGTATACCTATTAGAATTTATTCTTCACTATCATCCGTAGTTACAATAGTCACCGTCTTTTAGAACTTCCATCACATGCTTCATCTTCAATGAAGTGAACATCCTCGCAAATTATCAATTTGTTCGTGATAGGATTATACATTTTTTTATTCCTTGGTGTCCTCTATGTATCTTGTAAAGATACATTTTCATCTTTATATCCAATCTTTTCCTTAACTCATCTAGGATATGTGCATATGCCGCACATCAAATATAGAGTTGGATTTGGAATGGGTCACTTCGTGACATGTAGTAGATGAATGCTTTGGCATATGTTTGTTAATAGTTGGGCTTCATGTAAATTTTGACAATTTTGAATAGTTATTACTCCATTAGATATCTCATTCAAGCGATATCATGGTTGGAAAGTGGTTGGAAAGTTGTTTACATTTAGTATTCTTTTGAGAAGAAATGATGACCCAATGAATTAACATTCTCTCGAGGTCATGTGTAGAGACTATAGTGGACCTTAATAGAACTCGTGTCTTATTTTGCACTCATTACACAAATTGAGAAACTTGGATAGATATTTAGGGTAAAATACGATGAACTGAACCCAGGACTTGAAGAATTTTAGGCAAACTGAAAATTTCTTCAAACCAATTAGGGAACGATCAAATCGAGCACCAACATCAGCTCCAACTTGGGGATGGGAACTCCCAACGCTGAGTTCCAAAAGAAAAAAAGTAGACCAAGTGCCAAAAATACCCATTGGGAAATGGAGTCATCTTGCAGAGAAAAAACCATAACCAACTTCCCAAAATGAACCAAGAAACTGCAAAACCAGTCACCACGGACCAAAACGAACAAAAACACAAAAGGCAAAATGAAACCAAATAACTATACACTATACAAATGGTTCTCACCTTGATTCTAAGGAAATCAATCAAGGAAATGTTTCAAATGCCTTCCATTAACAGAAATTCGAGCAATTCCCCATCCAAGTATTTTAGGAAAAAGGTGTGTTCACCAATTCGAATGTCAATCGAATAAGGGCCCATCCACAATGCATCAAATTTACCATGCTTTCCCTTATCCTCATGTCTTCTATCCCATAATAGCACAAGATCTCCCACGCTGAAAGCTCTTGGAGTCACCTTCTTATCAAACAACTTCTTCAACTTCTCTCTGAACTTCATGTGCCTCTGATGGGATGCCCTTCTTTCTTCATCCAATTCAACAATCTGATTAATGCGAGCATCATATGGACTAACTTCTTGATCCTCCAATTGTTGAATAAACTGATATGAAGACAATTACATATGCAGGGGCAACAAAGCTTGAGTTCCATACACCAACTCAAATGGGCTTTTACCAGTAGCTCTCTTGATAAAGTGATTTTATCACCTTTTGCTAAACAAAAACTTCAATTGCTCACCCCGCTCCTTTTGTTCGGATCCAAGGTTCTTCTAGTGATCTTCAAAAAGTTTTTATTACTTTGGACTCAGCTTATCCATTTCCTTGGGGATTGTAGTTAGAAGCATATGTCAAATTGATCCCATACTCTTTACACATTGCCACCAAAGGTTTAGCTTGAAATCTCATGGCATTATCAGCAACAATCTTAGCTGGCACTCCAAATCTGCAGATTATATGATTTAAAATGAAGTCCATGACAACTTGGTGAGTTTATTTCTTGGTGGGGATTGCCTCCACCCACTTGGTGAAGTAATCGGTGGCTACTAAAATCCACTTGTGGCCAGCACTTGAGGAATCATAAATCTCACCAATGAAGTCCATTCCCCATTGCTTGAATGGAGCTTCAATTGATACAGGCTGCAAAGGGAGGGAGCCTAAAGCTTTCATTCTTCCAGAAAAACGCTGACAACTTTCACATTTCCTAACCAAAAGAGTTGTATCTTTGAAAAGAGTGGGCCACCAATAACCAACTCTCAAAATTTTATGAGTTGTGACCCTTCCAGCAAAATGCCCCCACAAACTCCTCCATGGAGATCAACAATTATTTTTGGGGCTTCATCTTCAGTAATGCATCTTAAGAGAACTCCCTTGGGGTTCTTCCAAGCTAACCCAAAATCAGTAATGACATATTTTTGGGAGGCTAACTTAAGAGCTCTTTTCTGATTTTTACTCAAATGTTCAGGGCAACATAGATGTCTAAGATAAAAAATTATATCCTTATACCATTCAGAACTCATTAACTTCTCAAGATACTTACCCTTTCTTCTTCTACTTCATTCACTTCAATAGTTTGTAAGTTTCTCTCACCATAAGCTTAGCTAGGCCCAAACCTCTTACCAATTTTATGGTTTGGATATCCATGTCATATTCCTGCAATTTGTTTACCCATCTACATCTTTTTCTTGAGACCTCCATCTCTGATAAGATATCTTTCACCATGGTGTGGGAACATAAGCAACAACTTTAGATCTCAAAATGTAAGGTCTGAAAAACTTTGTTTCTTTCACCAAGGAAAATGCCTACTTCTCTATGATGATGTACTTCAAATCAGCTCCTTGTAATGCCTTACTCTGAAAAATAAAATTGGTCTTTCATCTCCTTCATCATCCTTTTCAGTAGCAAGATAGATGCAATAGTATTTTCTGAAGCAAAGGAGAACTTTTCAAAGCCTTCTTATAATCTGGAGCTGACAAAACAAGTGCATTCTTCAGTGCCTCTTTGATCCCATCAAAATCTTGAAGGGTTGCTTCTTCCCATTTGATAACTTGGTCCTTCTTCAGCATGCTAGTGATTGGGATAGTTAGCTCAACAAAGTTAGATATAAATCTTCTAATAAAATTGATTTTCCCAAAGAAGGATTGAATTCCCTTCTTGGTTCTTGGAATTGGGACTTTGTTGATGGCTTCTACCCTTTCAGGATCAATCATGACCCCTTTTTTGACACAATGTGACCAAGCAACTTTTCTTTTTGCACTCCAAAATGGCACTTCTTGGGATTCAAAGAGATACCAAATTCTCTGCACCTTATCAACATTTTTTCCAAGTGTTGCAAGTGGTCATTTATTTTTCTGGAAAAGACAGTAACATCATCTTGATATACAACAATGAAATCATTAATGTAACCAGAGAAAGCAACATCCATTGCTCTTTGTAAATTTTCTCCAAAGATTCATTAGACCAAAAGGCATTCTGACATAGACATAAGTTCCCCAAGGAGTGGTAAAGGCAGTCTTAATTCACTCTGAATCCTTCACAACAACTTGATTATATCCAAAAAACCATCCAAGGTGGATAACAGCTCAGAACCAGTCACTAATTGTAACATATTCTCCATATTAGGCAGAGGGTAATTATCTTTCATTGATGCTCTATTCAAGTTTCTAAAGTCCACACACAACCTTATGTCACCATTCTTTTTTCTGACATGTACTAGGTTTGCAACCCAAGATGAGTACCTTGTGGGCTGAATGATCCCTCCATCCCTCAACTTCTTCAATTCTTCTTGCATCTTCAAGGAAAGGAGTGGATTGATTGGCCTCTGTTTTTGCCTGAATGGCTTGGCATTAGATTCAAGAGGAATTTCATGTTGAAATAAATCTCCCATGTATGCTTTTAGTTCAGAATAAGACCAAGCTAAGCAATCTTGATATTTCTTCAATAATTGGGCATAGGACTACTTTTCTTCCTTGTTCAGATTGCATCCTAACTAGATATTCCTTGGTTTCTCCCTTAGTGCCAAGGTCATGTTCTTCAACATCCCTTGAGGCTACTATATGTCTGTTGACAATGTAATCTGCATTATCAAAGTTTGATTCAAGAGCAACCAACCCTCGAGGAATGGTATTAGTTTTCAGTTGAATGATGTCTTTTCCAAATAAAGTTTCCTTTCCTTCAACAGCACACACCATTGGTTCCCAATCTATACGTTGATCAACAAATTCTCCTTTGTTCTACAAAAACCTTTGCACCTGGGCATCATCATCAAATACTTGCCAATGTTTAATGTTGTTAGGGACAGATGGTCTAGTTAGTACCTCAACATCATACTCACAATATGGGGATACAATGCAATTTTCAAATCTGGACCCCAACACTGCTAACCTATCTACAATAGCATTGAACTTCCTATCATGATGCACAATATTAAATGAGTCAAACATCTCAATCAAATCCCAGATTGCATGCTTGTATTGTTTCATTCTCTGATTTTTAGTTGCATACAGTCTTCTAACTTGCTTGACAATCAGTTATGAATCTCCTTTGACAATGATGTCCCTAACACCATATTTCCAGAAATTCTCAAACCTAATAATAGTGCTTCATACTCAGCAATGTTGTTAGTACACTCAAAGTTAAGTTTGAAAGAAAAAACAAACTCTTCCTGGCCTGGAGAAATTAGAACAATACCAACACCATTTCCAAATTTAGAGAAAGCTCCATCAAATAACAAATTCCAAGGAGAACCTACTTGTTCAAGACACTTGCATTGATCAATTTTGTGCTCTTTACCATCAACAAATCCAACAAAGTTATCAGCATCAACACTTGTATAACACTTCATAGGAGGCATTGTTGGGATCTTCAATGAGATGCAACATCTTCTTCTCTCCATACAACTTCACAAGACTATCCTTTGAACACTCCCACCAACACTTGCAGCCCATTTTCTTGATAACAAGCATGCCCCATTTGGCGGTGGAAATCAACAATAACAACATAAAGTTTTAAGTTCTTGCATGGGTAAGTCCAAGTTGTACTCATCAAACCTTTCACACATCCAACAATCGGCACCTCTCTGGAATCCTTGGCAGTACACTTTCCATAAGCTGTTGTTACTTTGATGTTCAATTCATTCATGACCTCAAGAGGCATAAAATTGCATGAAGCTCCTAATCAAACATGCAATTGTGTAACAGTCTGTCCTTAATAATCAGAGTAGTGAAAAATGGATCAACATTTAATTGAGACTCAACCAAAGATGTTCCCAAGTAAACCTCAGGTGTTCACCTATTTCTTCCAGTACTTGGGGTTTTTCTACTTCTGCAATGGTAGGAGGAGTCTCAACATTGTTTACATTTCGCCTTGGGAAGTCTTTTCTTCTTTCAATCCCAAATACTCAAAGGCCCTCTTCTTATGCTCAGGAATCCTAAGCAACTCAACAATTGGAATAGAAATCTTGATCTGACTCAAGACTTGGGCAATGTCATATGGAACATACTTGGGCAAGGTAGCATGAGGATGTAAATTGACAAACTCATCTGACAACAAAGGAGTTTTCACATTCTGAGCATGGGCAGGGATACTAGTTCTGTTTGGGACAACAAGGCCTTTGCCAGATGCATCTTTCTTAGTTGTTTCCTTAGGGATATTGGTAAGAATTGGGGTTTTTGGTTTGGCTTGAGGCCTACCCATTTGATAACTTTAATTCTTGTATTGTATTCCTTTTCTTGGCAACAATAGCATTCTTTAACAACGCCTATCCTCTTCTGAAGGAATTCCTCCATCATACTTCTTAATCATTAAAGCCTGTAAGTACTCAAAATCATTATTAGGTAATTCAAAAGCTTGCACCATATCTATTTCTAAAGTATGAGAGGGAGGAAGAGGTAGTACCCATCAATGTAATCCCAAGAAGTTACGCATAGTTAGCCTGCACTCGATTAATTATGTTGAAGTTGCTCCTTGCTATGAGCTTGTAGAGCAACCCATCATGCAAACATCATCATCAGTGTCATCTTCAAGACCTCCTCAACTTCTTTGTCTTCAACACATGGAGAATGGGGCAAGAAACATGTGTCACACCATTCAATATCATGAACTTCCTCAACAAATGCAGAACCCTAGTAGTCGAGGGATCGGAACCATTCTATTTTCCCTAGGATGGGGCTATCTATTTGCAGATCCCATGGGCCCTTTACCTCTATCATCAGACCTCAAATCACCTCTAGGATGATTGCCAAATCTGTCATGATTTTGTGGCTTTTGCTGACCTTGGGAGCTCTACCCAATTCCCTTCTCTTCCCTGGCCAATTTATAAGATATTTCTTTGTGACCCCTGCTTTGCCAAAAGTTTTTACAACTTCTTCTAGGTCCACAACCTTGCTTTTGAATATTTTCCGGATTAATCGAGTTTTACACCCTCCCTCTTAGGAGGTTTTCCAATTGCTTTAATGTTATTCTCAATTTGCAGAGCCATGGTAAAGGCCTGCCTCAAATTTTCAAGGTTTTTATCCCTCAAATAGTATGCAGCTTTCTTGTCAAATGCATCAGAATACTTTATCAGACATGATTCATCACAAGGCCTTAAGATGATAGGAAATATTCTCAAAGTCTTGTTGAATCTTGTATTGAAGTCATGAAAAGATTCATTAGGGTTCTTTTTAATATTTTCAAATTGATAGAAGGAACCTAGGTCCGGTTTTATCTCCATATTGCAATCTAAAGGCATTCTTCATTTCTGTCCAAGAATCTATAGAGTTATCTGGAAAATATTTATACCAGTCCCATGCATCTTCTTCTAAAGTATGAATAAACAATTTGATATACACATCCTCAAATTCTATCTCAAATTCCTCCATCATGTTAACAAAAATTTTTAGGTGCTGATCACCAAGTGATAGCATTATTGCCTTGAAATTTGGGCAATCTATTCCTAACATCTTGAGGGACAACATTTGGATAACCATCCATTCCTCCAAAGTTTATAGGACCAAAGGTATTAACAACAAATGGAGGTCTGGGTGGGGGCTGAGCCATATTGTTTTGTGGAGGTGAATTTTTAGGAGATGTAAGATGATGAGGACTGAGGGGTCTATGGGGTATAGGAATATAATTTTCAAAATGAATATCCCCTAATGGCTCTACTTCTTGGAAAACTCTATCAGATTTGGAAAATACAGGGACGAATGAGAAGAAATTTTTTCAAATATAGATGAAGGCCCCTCACCAGATGGAGAATTCAATTCAACAAAAGGACTACCTAATTCAGAGCTTCTTGAGGATGAATTGCAAACTTCAATGACAGGCTGATCACTTTCAACAATGGAGATCTCTTTTCTTGAGCTCTGATCTCCAACAACCTTCTAGATTCTTCTTCCTTCGAATTTGACTTTCCCTAGCTCTGAAAACAATCTTCTAAATAGGCCCTTAATGAAGAGAGATCTTCTTCCTTCCATCTTTGCAAATGTTAGTAACAAAATCCACTTAACATAGGTTAAGGCACTGGTATTTATCATATTTTCAAATTAACATGGAGTCACCACTAAGGATTTTCACCTCAGTTGTGCAAATGCACTATGAATAATGTGTCAAATTTCTTATCAACATCTAATCTCTACAAATCTTGATGGATCTGACCTTCCTTTACCCAAATTTATCATATACAACACAAAATTAGTGCAATAACTATTGGAAACTGGAAGTATTACACACGAACTTGCGAAAGAGTATTACAGGGTCGAATATGCTTTTACTTTTATCAAATCATCCCCAAAACGATTCTTGTACCCAAATTGATTCTCCAATGGAAGCCAAGCAACATCAAAGATTTCACAGGACACTTAGAGATAGACATATCGAAATATATGTCATTTTGTAGCTGGGGAAGTGATTCATCTAGCTCTTTGTCACTTCGGTGTTGAGAAATTGATAAAGACCTTGAAAGGATTTGATCTATTCTCACCATTATATTTTTGGTCAGTGCCTTTCAACCAGGGTAAGAGAACCCATTTTGTAACCTATGTTGATGAAGGAGATGAAGATATCCTTCTTTGCAAAAATTTATAAAGAAAACCTTGGGAAAATATGATCAATGCTCCACAATTTAACTCTCACGAGTTATCACTTCTAAATGATGGGGATATTTTCAAAACAAGGTTAAGGTTACTAAAGACATTATAGAATCCGATTGTTCTCGCATATTTTAACAAGTGGATTTTGTTCTTTCATGGATATACAGGAAAATAGGGGTACTTCTGTGGGATTAATTGTTTTTGAATAATATTTGGTGGGAGATTCAAGCAAAAAAGTTGATTTGTCGGATCTTTGAGGGCCTTAACAAGAATTGTAAAACTTAACAATGTAAAAATTTAGAATAGTTCGGATGTTCCTTCAACCAGAAGGTGTGCATCAATGGAGGCCCAGATTTACACGTTTTCACACAATCTTTAGGAGTTTAACACGAAGGCTCGAGCTAAAAGACCAAATTAAACATTATCAACCTCTGTTTTATCATGCCTAAGATACCCTCAAAGGCTTACAAACAATCTTTACCAGAAAATGAGAGTAAGGTGATTTTAAATTGTTTATTTCATTATCAGATGAAAGCTCTTCTAATAAATGAAATTGCAAATGCCACCAAACATTCAAAGAGATAAGATCTTGTGTGATTCACAAAGGTTTCAATGTAAGATTGCAATAGGAACAAGAAAAACTATTTGCAGACATTTTGAAATGAAGAAGACACAAATTTTTCCCGAGATTAACATAGATTAACTCAAAATCTCTTAGATTCATCAACAGGGGAAAGTTATTAAAAATCTTAGAGCTTGTCAATGGTTATACACTTGCAACCAATTTGACATGATAGAAATCTAAAAAAGCACAAGAAATTAAGCAGGTTTCTCAGATGGTCACTCGAAAGATGGGATTTCTCAAATTTTCACATAAATTTCAACCTCCCCCTGATGATCCACCTTCCCTCTTTGACTTGTCAAAGCTTCCACGTGTTCCTCTCTTATTGGAGCAGAGTTGCAGTTCACTTTGTAACTTTACAAAATAAAGCTAAAAACTTCAAATGAACTCAAAAACTCGCCTCCCCTTTTTGAATTTTCAAAGCCACGTGCCCTTCTCTGATTGGAGGTGGAGTTTCGGCCCATTTTTATACTTCATTCTCTACTTTCCAAAACAAGGTGAAAAACTTCAAAGTTCTCCGCCGATCCGCATTCCCTCTAGCCTTTGACTTTTCAAACTACCACACGTCCACTTCTGATTCACAATAGAGTTTCAGTTCACTTTATGCAACTTTATCCCTTTTACAAAATAAAGTCAAAAAAATTCAAAGGAACCCGACAATCCACCACTCCATCTTTGACTTAGAAGTTGCCACGTGTCCTCCCATAGGCCTTAGGAATTTATTTTCATTTTTTCTCTTTTTCCATAATTCCTTAAGCATAAAAAAGGTCCGCCATTCCATAACTGCTTAACTTGTTGACACGTGTACACCCTCGGTGAAAAATAGGAAATTTGCTCCGCCACTTGAATTTAGCCAATCAGAGCTCGACGGGGCCATGGGACCAAATCAATCTTTTTGCCAAAGTATCCAAAAGTGACAAAAATGAAAAGTTTATAACATTTTTCTACCGTCCCTCAACCAATCAAAGGAGGCCATGTAATTTTCTGATGTTGAGATAGAATTTGATGGGGAAAAGACACCGTCAAATAGTAAAAAAACACAGAACTTCGCCATTTTTGCTGAGAATCAAAATTTTCACCAAGGATGGAAAAATTGCAAGTAAAACCAGGCTAAATGTGATTCTTGACCATGGAGAATGATAATCAAAGGCATATAAGTGAATATTTAACATTTCATGCACCAAATCAAGGAAATAGAAAAATACAATGAACTGTGTAGACTTGAAGATTTTTAGGGAAAACTAAAATTTCTTCAAACCAATTAGGGCATGATCAAATCGAGCACCAACAAGATCAAATACATCCCATGTTATATATTTATATATTTCCTCTATCTCTTCATCCATGGCTTCGAACCCAAATTTCATCTTCTATTACCTCTTCAAACTAAATAGGATCTATTTTTTTATGTTAATAAAGCATAAACTACATCAAGATTATGATCACCTTAATTTTTTATTATATATATCCGTTATACTCTTGGTCTCATGCCTTTTAGATTATCCAATTTTGGATTTGAGCTATTGCTTGAGGGTTACCTTCGCATAATTTAAACTTGAGGGTCATGTTCCATGAATTCTTCTTGAAGGTGTAGCTTGTATTGCTTTTGGAGTTACTTTTGACTTTTTTGAGTTATTTTTCAATCATCGAGGATCTCCTTAATCTTGATTCAAGTGTCACTTGACCACCTCATTGAACTTTAATGGGAGTGGAAGGATGTACTTGAGAAGGTATACCTATTAGAATTTATTCTTCACTATCATCTATAGTTACTGATAGTCACTATCTTTTCGTAACTTCCATCACATGCTTCATCTTCAATGAATTGAACATCCTTGCAAATTATCAATTTGTTAGTGATAGGATTATACATTTTTATGCCTTGGTGTCCTCCATGTATCATGTAAAGATACATTTTTCACCTTTTAAATCCAATATTTTCCTTAACTCATCTCGGGACATGTGCATATGCCACACATCAAAGATAGAGTTGGATTTGGAATGGGTCACTTCAGTGACATGTCGTAGATGGATGCTTGGCATATGTTTGCTAATAGTTGGGATTCATATGGATTTTTACAAGTTTGAATAGATACTACTCCATTAGATATTTCATTCAAGCGATATCATGGTTGGAAAGTGGCTGGAAATTTTTTTACATTTAGTTTACTTTTGAGAAGAAAGGATGACGCAATGAATTAAAATTCTCGAGGTTGTGTAGAGACTAGAGTTGGACCTTAATAGGAAGTGGTATCTTATTTTTCACTCCTTACACAAATTGAGAAATTCATATAGATATGGACTTGGTATATATTCAAGTTTTAAATTGGAGAATTCATGGAGGATTTAAGCATGCCGGAAAAGTCTAGAGTGAGCCGAGGAAGCTTAGATAAAATTGTGAACTTGAGAAGCCACACTACACTAGGAGGAGCCATGAGTTAATGAAGAGGACCTAATGAAGTTTTCAGATCATAGGAACAAGCCACTTGAAAACTAAAACAACAAGCCACATAGGATTTACAAAGTCAGTGACATATAAGGAAAAATTGCGGGAGTTAAAAGTTGCGCAAAATTAAAGCACAAAGCAACATAAGAAAGGAAAATGACATTTTTCCTCGAGGGACTAAAAAATGTCATAACTCTCAATCCCTTGGCCTATATTTGCAAATCTTATATCATTGGAAAGGTCTCAATGTCCTCTATGAAATGGGATATGTATTTAAAAAATTCAAATGGAATTTTACGGGAAATGAATAGAAATACGTCTTCAACACATAAAAGTACAGTTTGAGGTGAACCAACCACCAAAATTTAATGCACTATGGGTGCCCATTTCTTCTTCAACAAGGCAGATAGCGTGTGGAAGTGGATTTTCATAAGCACTCGTGACCTTTTTAGAACATTTAATATAAGTTGTTGGTGGGTGAAGTAAAATTAAAATTTTCCTCTATTTTTACTTCTTCTTCCTCTCCCATTTTTCTATATATTGTAAAATGTTGCCCAAATGAAATGTTGGATACATTGGGAATGTGAGGGAATCATTTTTTTGCATAAGTGTTCCGTAATGGCATGTGGATCGCCATTCTATAAATTTTTCATGCCTTCTTCCTTCATCAGAACGATCTCAGGCATGATCTTTAGGAAATAAAATTACTCGCTTTGTGACTTGTTTCGCCTTAGCCGATATTTCATTGCATTTCCTTACCTTTTTTCTTGCATGGGTATGTTGTGCGTGTTGTTTCATAATCTGTATCTATTGTGCATCATGAAAATGGGATCTTTGACACAATATCAACTATGGTTGTCACTTCAACCCTCTTCATTGTTGTTTTCATACATTTTATCTCTTTCAAAGTATATTTCCCTTATTTTGATGTAATCGCCTCATGTAGATTAAGTTTATGTTTTATGCATATCCTTCTCACCCCTGGTCCCTCGAAGTTTAGAGTAGAGTTACATAATTGCATTTCAATTCCTAGGAGTAGTTTAATAGTAGAGGTAACTAGAGGAAGCCGACATTCTCTAGAGGTCTGTCTCAGTTCAAGTCCCACAACTTGGAGACATTCCCATGTTGTCTCAAATCCCGAGTTGTCTATGATTCGGGGATGGGTGCATATTTGATCTCCAATAGTTTTGGCACATTCGGTGGGAAAGGTTAGAAGCACCTTACCACTTCATTTCATCAATTTGTTGTGCTATTGGTGAAATATCATCCTTTGAAGGCACACTCAAGCATAACTGACGAATCCACTGACCCAAAACAACCCATTCTCTAAGTTACAAACCTTCCATTTCACCCATTTCCATCCATTTTTCTTTCCATACCTTTCATTTTTCTTCCATCCATGAAGTTGTGTAATCATGACTTCATTTCCATCATGGGATTCCCATTTGCAGTAGAATATCATTCAAATTCATCTCCAAGTTATTACAATCCACTTCCGGGATTAGTTCTATGATAAAAATAAGCAGTGCATACCCATATGAGCAAGATACAAGTTAGTTTGGTTATCAACCAAACTATGGAGTTGTTCAAGAGTAGGAGTAAGCATATTTTGGAGACCATATTACACCTGAAGATGGTGATTTTTAGAGAAATATTCAAGAGTCAAGCGGATCATGTTGCCGATAAGGATTGACAATCAATCAAGGTGGCTAGGACTGGTTTTAGAGTTCCATATCTCGTGGGCTGACCCTATACCAAGTAAGTTCAATCCTCATAAAAGATACATTTTATGAATAAAAAATCAATTCAAATTGGATATTGGTTCAAGAAGATGGATGCATGTAACTTAGTGTTAGGAGACCTTGTTAATGGGTAGATCCTACACTATCATCTCATAACCCTCTCATTCCCCAATCATCACATTCTCATCTTGAGCTTCAGTTTCCAAACTTTCTACCCGTTTCTCCCATTGATAATTTCACTTCTCCATCTTCTACCCTTCCACTCCATCTTGAATTATCTACCCTTTTTTCCTCCTAAAACTCCTTCCCCTCCATAGAATGAAGAAATTAAACCTTCCCCTTCACCACAAACCATAAAAATAATTGATTACCAACCCACCCCTCCTCTTGCTTTCCCAAATCCATTTTGGGGAAAAAAAAATCAGAAAATACATCAAGAAGGGAAGAAAACTGAGGAGTTTGGCAAAGGACCGCTTGTAAGAAAATTGAAAGAGTGGGCTACAAGATTCAATATCACTCAAATTCCACTAATGAATAAGCCTTCAATAAAGGTTGAGTTTCAAGAACATGTGGTGAAAGATGATTTTGCAAAGGAAGAAGAATAAATACAAGAAGTCAAGACCAATAGTCCCTATACTCGTGAGTGCGGTATACACATGGGCACTATATTCTCACAAGTCAGAGATTACTCAAAAATTATAGAATTAGCAGAGGGGGAAGAATAAGCTCCAAATCCATAAAATGGGGGCATCATGGAGGAAGAAGATTCCTTGGGCACAATTGGCCAGTGAAGAGGCTGATTTCTTATCGATTTGGAGGATTGTATTGGTGAAGAAGAGCCCATCAAATGATCACTTTTGCTACCCCACCATCTATCCCTCAACACCAAGAGCCTCTCTCATGGAGAAGAGCATTAAAGAAGAGTCTATTGTTTACAATTGTCCTCTTGAATCAAAATTGGAGGAGTTTTGTCTTCCATGTTTCACGTTGGACAAGGGGGAAGAAGAGAACAAGGATGACACCACTTCCAAGTCAATCATCAAGGCAGAATAAACTGTTTATAGAGGCATAACAAGATCCAAATCAGCTTGCAAATAGTCACCTTTTACATGAATGTCTGCAAGAAGACTTCATTATTGAAATTGGGATTCAAAGCAATGGGAAGATTCAACATATCAGACCTTTCCCAATCAAGTATCTAGCTAGCTTATAACTATAATTAGAATTGCCATAAGTCATGCTTACTTCCGAGCATGAGGATGAGCTTCAGAGTGCCAAGGATCAGCTATAATTCCTCTCAAAACCAAATGCAGAGAAACTAAAAGAGGTATTTGTCTTGTTTCCATTTGATACCTTGATGAGTAGAGTGAAAGATCAACCTCTTGTTAGTTTTTCACTCTCATACATGACCATGTTCATTTCCAAATCAGTTATATGGTTCCAAATTTTGAGTAAAGTAAGCTACTTTTCATAACCTGTTGAGAGATCTATTTGATTTTTTCTTGCCTCCAATTAGAGTAGGGTAGGAGTAGGTTTTCTTTCAGCAGAAGAAGTTCTTAAGCACACTCTATATGTTTCCACTTGGAGCATGTATGATCTTCCATTTTGTGCATAGTTTTTCTAGTGTTTTATTTCTCTTGTACAGTTCATCGGAGAGGCAATGTTCATGTTTGGGGACCAACATATCATATTGGGGAAACAGATGAAATTTCATATTCAAGAAAAATTTCAGTTTAATAAAACCTTATTCGAAAATTTTCATGATGAGATTAGAAATACAAGTTTGAGCTTCAAAGCAGCTTTCAAGTCCAACATTACTTCAAGCAAATTTAGGGGTTTGTTCTTCAAGTTTCAGATTAGTTTCAAGTTTATCTGGGTGACTCCATGCCTAATGGATGCCAAGGCTACTAATTAATTGGCTCTAGTAGGTAGATGTTCCCTTTGAGTCACAAAAAATGTTGTCTATTTTTCCACTCCTTGAAAAATTTGAGAAACTCATAAAGATATGGACTTGGTGGATATTAAAGGTTTAGATTAGAGAAGCTTTAGAGGATTTAAGCATGCCGCCAAAGTCTAGAGTGAGTCGCGGAAGCTTAGAGAAACCACGGGTAGTTGAAGGAAAAGCCACGGACTTGAGAAGTCACATTATACTAGGAGGAGCCGAGGGTTAATGAAGAGGACTCGATTGAGCTGATGGATCATAGGAAAAAGTCAGAAAGAACTAAAATAACAATCTACGGAGGATTTACAAAAGCTACGACATATAAGGAAAATCAGTAGGAGTAAAAATCCGTGTAAAACTAAAGCACAAAGCCATGCAATAAAGGAAAATGACACGCTTTCCTCGAGGGACTATAAATTGCCATTACTCTCAATCCCTTAGCATATCTTTACGAATATTATATAATTGGAAAGGTCTCAATGTCCTCTATGTAATGGGTTCCAGTATTTCAAAATTCAAACGGAAGTTGGTGGGCTAGGAAAAGAAAGATGATGTAGTGCCCACATTTTATTGCTTCAATTTATTTGTTGAATCTATACACATACTTGATTTTGGACATGGATGATAACACCATTTTGATACCATGTGATTTTATTTGGATCTTTGGATAGCATATGTGATGATTTGGACGTGTAGTGCCAATCTAGTTGTCGACTAGTATGGTAGCTCATTTAAGTAGATGATTTTGAGTACTAACATGTTATGATACAATCGATATTTTTTGATATATAATAGACATATGGTTGTGTCTCATAATTCGATATCATGGATTTAATTTGGCAATTTGATGTTAGCATGTTATAACATAGATGGATGTCATAATATGTTACTTTGATGGATAATATGTGTTGAGATGGAATTAATTTGTTATGATTAGAGCTGACCATTTCATACTTGATATTTTTTTAGAATTGTTATCATGATGTATACTTGATTGATTATCGAGTTATTTAATGGATATATTTTATTGGGCGATATGGTCAATTTTTGCAATGAATGTGTAGACTACGGGGCACAAGAGAACATGGGTTTCAGGCGTAAAACTCAAGATGCACAAGTGAATGATTGAGAAAAGTCTTAGCCATGTTTGTTGTATGTAGCCTTAATTATTTGTTAAATCTTGTATAGGGGCACACTCCAAAATTTGTAATTATTGTAATTGTGTTTTATTAGTCTTTTGTAAACTAGTTTAGGGGACCTAATGGTCCCCACTTGTATTAGAAGTTTATTAGATTAATTAATTTTGTTTTTGGGAGGTTGGGGTCACATAAACACCCCTTGGGTGGGCCCCACAACCTCCATTCTTGTGCCATTTTTCCAAACCCGAAATTGGGCTAAAAGGGCAATTTTTGGGACCCCTTTCATCTTTGGGGGTTCTCTTTTCATGAAAAAGATCCCTTGGACCCTACCTATAGGTAGGAGGGCTTCATTTCTTGGTCAAATGGGAGTTTTCCTCCCATTTGACCTCTCACAAGTCACCATTCTTGTAAGAATGGTTGGGTGGTGTGTTTCTAAAAAGTTGGATGGAGTTTGACTTATTAGCATTTATGGGAATTTTCTTAAAATTGTTTTTGTTTTACTCTCTTTTATTTTTTTTAGAATCTTGGGTTGGGAAAAGAGGGGTGACACATGTCACCCTCTCATTTGAGAGGATATTTTCTTTCTTCTCTTCATATACATCCTCATGGAGGAGGAAAAAGAGCTTTAGCTTGTCATTTTTGCATTTTGGATTTGGGAGTTGAGCTTGGAGCTTTGGCTTTGGAGTGGATTGGATAGCTTAGAGACTTGGAGAGCTATTTTGAGGTAGGATTCTTGTGCCTTCTTTTGTTTTATTGCATGAATTTAAGAAAGAAAATGGATGTTGTGTGTGGCTATGTGTTTTGAATGTTGTTGTATGGTTATGTCTTTATGTGTTTTTGGAATGTTATTGCAATAAATTTTTGGGTTTTATTATTTTTTTGAAATAGAAATTATTATGCTTAGAGGCATTCTACTATTGTAGAGTGGCATCGGTTCTCCCGACGTGACCGCATACATAAAAATAAATTACAATTGATGTATTAAAAACATAGAGTGAAAGTGTCTCATGTTATTAATATATTTATTTTTTAATAACCGACATACCTTTTCAATGACATACATTTTCACACCAATAGCTACATACTTTTTAATCACTAGTATATATGTAAGATAATAAAATATATAGCAAATAAAAGTATCGAAGAAAATACAAAGGATGAAATTGAGAAAACACTCTCTATTCGAATTGAAGCTATTAAAATATTCCTATACTAAAGGTTTTTACATTATGCATTTTAACATTTCCATTATCGAATATTTAATACCACTCGGAAGCAACTTTAATGCTACTACAACCGGTTGCATGGTTGATCTTGCCAATCGATATCATTTCGGCACTTTCGGTCTTTAGCATCTCTCGGTGCTACCAGCCGGTATTAAATATTAGATAATGGAAATATTTATGAAAATAAAGGAAATGTCCTCAGCCCCGATCAATTAAACGCACTTATCTGTTAAATGACAAAATGTCTCGCGAGACCCAAAATTGCTACACGCACTCGAAGGCCATAACTTCTGCAATTCTCAATGAAAACGCACAAAATTGGTACCATTGGAATCATGTTTCCAATACCAATGCACAAGAATCATGAAATTAAGAATTTGATGAACTATCAATGGCATTTTTATAAAAGGTGGTCAAAGTTCAAAATAACGTTTTATTTGGTGGTTGGGATGCATTCATGAAGCATGGGTGACACATTTCACCTGCTGCAAGTTAAGGGATAGTATGGGGAGCCTAGTGCAAGTAAAATACAATCATTTCAATCCATTTACTACCTCTTGCAAGTGGTTAAAAGTTAGATTTCAGGATTTCCACTTTTTTTTCTCTCTCTCTCTCTCTCTCTTCTCCCAAATCTATAAATTGGAGTGTTGGGCTCATTGTAAGGGAGATAGTTTTTATGCAACAAAACTCTACCAAAATTGTTTTGTGAAACCAATGTGTTGCAGGCCCTTGTATTGTACTCCTTTCTTGGTGATCCACACCCCTATCTTGTAACAGATTGGATTTTGCATATCATGAAGCAATAAAATACAAGTTTTGGATGTAGCTTCCCCGTTGTGTTTGTTTTCACTCTTCTTTCCCTTTCAGTCTTCATTATAAGAATATTGTGTCTATTTATATCTCTACAAGGATTCATCATCATTGTGCATGTTTTGGAATATTTTTGTGAATGCATTTGTTAGATTGTGGAGAAATGTTATCACCCTCTCTAAGTATGCACTCTACTTCTATTTTCCACACATTTTAAATCTATCCTCACACTCTCCTTTTATGGTATATCACCACTATAATGTAGGCTCTACTTTCATGCACTCTCTCTCCTTGGTTCCTTGAATGGTTAGATTAGGATTAGATAGTCTTGCATGCATTAGAGTAGATTGTGGCGTGTAGTTTAGGAGCAAGAACCTTTCTCACGAAGGTCTATCTCAAGCAGCAAGTCCCACAACTTGGAGATAGTACCCATGTTATCTAATCATACCGTGAGATCAAGAACACACACTTGTGTAAACTACGATATTCAGATATAACATGTAATACCCAATTAAAACAACCCACTTGAGACCCAAGAACAACCTAGGATTAGTTAGGAAAATTATGGAATAATATTTTTTTGTTTAAAAGTGTCTACAACCAAGTTACAAGACAATAGTTGTCACAAACAAGTTTCAAGGCCAATTATAATTAATAGCTTATATAATTCCCATTACAACAATTATTAAAATTCTCAAGGTCAAAACATAGGGTTAGAATAACCACTTAGGTTAGAAGGTAATTTCTCACTATACCACTCTCTAACTTGGATTAAAAGATTCAACTTGATTTTTATCAAAATTAACACACTCAAAACTTCCCAAAAACATTTCCATTAGATAGGAAATTTCCTCACCTTTCCAATGATATAAAGAAGTCCTCCTAACTCCTCATATTTCTCAAGTTATGGGTCATGACCTTGGGAGGAAATTTTTCCCAAGAGCGGGTCTGCGGGCCTAGGGAAGAAAATTTTCCCATGCGCGGGCCGACGGAGCAGGGAAGAAATTTAGCGCATTTTCCATTTTGGGGAAAAATCACGATTTTTCTCCGCATGCCTGCAAGCCCGAAGAGGACACGTGTCACCAGGCATTGGGCTGGGCGGCCGAAGAACTTAGGAAATTTTTCCCAAAAATTTCAAGCGCTAAGTTTAAAAAGGATCCGCTCCTCCGCCGACGCCTCGTGACGCCACATGGCAACACCTGATTGGCTGCGGTCCGGTGGGAACGTGGAGAAAACTTAGAAAATTTTCGCAATTTTTTTAAAACACTAAGGTTAAAAAGGGTTCCACGCCTCAAAAAATTGCCTCGTGAGGCCACGTGGCGACATCCGATTGGCATGGGGCGGTGGGGAAAATTAGAAAAAAATCCTAATTTTTTTTTTAAAGTTTAAGTTAAATGTTGCGGGCCCACGCGGCCACGAACGACAACCCAAAAGGAAAAAGCAAGGCGGCGGGTCCGCGGGAAAAATTTTTCCAAAATTTCTTTTTGAACTTAGATGATTTTTATGAAAAGAAAAGCTTAAGGGTTAGCGCGAGTGGTGGGGAATCAGTTCCTTTGTCATTTTAGACAAAAATGTGCTAAAGGAAAATTCCCGGTCAGCGGGTCCGCTAAGGAAATTTTTCCTAAATTTGTTTTTGACAGTTAGATTTTTTTGTAAGCCAAAATGAAGTAAAACTTCAGAAGGCCATAACTTTCGATTGGGAACTCAGTTTTTATCAAACGAAGACTTTTTGGAAATATATCGACGTCCTCTTTGCACAAGAATCATAAAATTTTAATTTTGGTAAAGTTTAAAGGGTCAATTTTGTGAAAACGATCTGCAGGCTTCTAAAATGTAAACTGGTAAATTTTGACTTATAAAAATTTGTTCAAATTTGATCTTCTTCCTCTCTCAACATGCCAAATAGACATGGAGGATTTTTCTTAGAGGCATTTAGGATGAATTTGGAAGGTGAATTTGTTTGATTGAGTTCCAAAATAAAAATACAACTTTAGACAAAAAAAACGAAAGTAAAATGGTTTGAGCCCGATTTTGCAAGGTTTTCTAAGAAATTTCTTAAGTATTAATGTCTGGATGAATTTGTTTAGATTATATTATGTCAAATTAAATGTCTCATTGTTATTTATTTGTTGCAGGTCTTTCTATTCATTTCTAATAAAACTTGTAGAGTTCCAAATGAAACCAAAACTGAAAAAAAAAACCAAATTAACTCAATGGATCTCATTTCACTTGCCTTATTATAAAACATAAGAATTCATTCCATGCTAGTTTAAATAGATTTATTTCCTTCAATAAAATGATAAAGACAAGGATGCAACTTCTATTCTTTTCAAATTTGGCATTTCAACAAGACAGAGTATTACATTTTCTTCCTATGTATTTCTTCCTTTCCATTTCCAAACAGAGATTTCAAAATACTTTTAAATGATTATATTAAAATGAAACAAAGCCATTTGACGGAAATAATACAATAGTTTATTGATTCCAAAGGGAAACTTTTTAATTTTTTTCCTTTATTCCTCGAATTCTTCATACAAAATACACTTCTTTCAAAAGCGAGAAAAACAAAGTTTATCTCCTTTACATTTCGAGTTACACTTTCATAAGCAATACAAACATCTTTCCATTAAAAAACATGTATAATATCATCCACTTCAAGTGGGAAAGGTTACAATAAGATTTCATCTTAACAAGGGACTGTCAAACTGTCTTTTTCCTTTGCTCCAGAACAACAACATGCGAACCATCAGTCCTCCAATTTTTTTGATCACAATAAGAGCAGGGGAAAAGCAACGCTCTCCACCCAAACAAGACATCCAATGAAAAGGAGAATCCATCCTTCTTCATTGGCCCCGAGCCCCAACCACGAAGCAATAGAAGATGTGATTCAACTCATGACAACAAAGGCTTCCACAACACACATGTAGCAATTTTTACATTTAAACACAATTCAAAATAGAATGTAGTTTACAACCACATTAAAATCATGACAAACAAAACTAAGGCTTTATCAAGCAAGCCAAAGGAGCAAGAAACTATGGGGGATGCTTCTTATGCCTCCCAAAGGGGAAATGGGTATCACCACCGATTACAAACTGTCAAAAATATAGTATATTAAATCCCTGACATGCCCTTATACCTCCCCAAGTACCCCTTATTTCTCACATTTCCTTATGTCTCCCCAACCTCTTATGGCACCCCATAACAAGTAAAGAAATGCAAGCTATTTCTTGTAAGGTGGAACCCAAATCCCAACTCCCTCCACACTTATACCTCCCCAATAAACACTTATGCCTCCCACAAATTAAACCCCATAGTATTCTCCTACACCATTCCTAGGCCATCTACCCAACAACCCACAAGCATGCCAAACATTCACAACAAAAATTTACATAAATGAAAGAGAAGCATTTCAAGAGCCAAGCTCCTACCTCTCCATGATGGAGTTGTTCCAAGTTCCAAAACAACAAGCTTTAATCCAATGCAAGCAATCCAAAAATCAACCAAGCAACAAGCATCCACAATCTTCAAAAACTTCTCCAAAGCAAGAACTCCAAGACAGTAAAGGATTCACCCAAGATCAAGTATCAAAAGGTGAAGTAACCCAAAACAAGGCAAGCAATTCGAATTTTATAGAAGAGGGAAGAGAAGAGGATGAGGTGGATCCATGTAGGATGCCACATCACACATCCTCAACCCCAACCCAAAAGTCAACTTCATTCTCCAATGCATAATAAATAGGTGGGTGAATAATACGGCAGTTTACTTACACACTCAAATCCAACCCACACACCAAAGGAATGAAATTAAACCATGTAAGAAAAGTGCAATTAAAACTTACAATTTTCCTTCCTAAACTGCATTACAAAAGTCTAATTTTATCCCCCAAACCATAGGTATGGTTGGTAAATGAATTTAAGAGTATGGGACAAGTTTAACTTGTCCCACAAGCCTCCAAAATCATCCTCCAAGTACAAATTCAATTTCCAAGAAAGTGGAGTGTCTCACACTCAAAATTTAACTTACACATCACTTACACATTACTTATACATTCTTACAACACTTAATCCAAGAGTCAACAACTCTATTAATTAAATCCTTATGACATATTTTAATTAATTAACTTAACAACATGATTACTCACAATATTAACACAACATTTAATAAATAATGAAAGAGGTAAATGCCCCACAAAATAAACACATGAAAACCTTAAACAAAGGGACCAAATAAAAGAAATACATAAAACCCTTGGTCACATTTAAAGGTGATTTCCCCATGGGAATACCTAACAAAATCAAACACACACAAACAAATATAGTTTCCATGGTGACCTTGTTGAATTCATTTAGAATTCCAACGTGGTTGGTTTCAATCCCAGATATTTGTTGTGATATTTTAACTAATATAAAAACACAATACCTCCTTCACCTCGTGGCCATATCAAAAAAATCCAAAATATAACCATGTCAACCAAGTATATCATCGTCAATATATAAAAATGTCTCCAATAATCATCATGCATCATAACCTGAATCAAGATCAACAATAATCTATGATCTAAAATCTAACATCATACTAAATCAAAACAATAATAATGTGGACATAATATAATCAAAAGTGTCATGATCAATATTTAAAGGTGTCAAAGGGAAGTGGGCACTATATCTCGCCTCCCCTTAGACTCGACTTCCTCCTAAAGTAATTGGAACAAATGTGGAAACTACACTCGTAATAATGTAGCATCCTCCCATGTAGCCGCAATCTCGTCATATCTCGTCCCACTTTGCACTCTGAACCTAATCAATCTCTCTACCTCGAAGGCCCAGTGTCTTATGATCTATAATAAAAACAGGCTCCACCATCACCGTCCCCTAATCTTGCTCCTGCAATGAGGTCCAATCCAGCACATGAGAAGGATCTGCAATATATCTCCTAAGAACATAAACATGAAACACATCATGTATGTGAGACAAGCTAGGTGGCAACGCTAGACAATAAGCCAAAGGGTTGATACGCTCCAAGATCTCAAAAGGACCAACGATTCTAGGAGCTAACTTAGAACCTTTTGCATAAGGAGATAGGGCTCTTATGTGGCCTGACACGAAGGAACACCTTCATGCCCACATCAAAGCTATGGTCAGTCCTATGCTGATATGTATACTTCTTCTTCTGTCTTGTGCCTTCTGCAGTCTCTATCTGATCAAAATCACCTACTACTCCATGTCCTGCAACAAAGTTGGTCTAAGAGAAACCATATCCTCTAACTTGTCCTAACTAAGAGGTGTCTTGCACTCTCTACCATACAAAGCCTGAAAAGGAGCCATGCCTATAGAACTCTGAAAACTATTATTGTAGGCAAACTCCACCAAGTACAGTACTCCTCCCATCTAGACTGATGATCCATCACATACATCCTAAGCATGTCCTCTAAAATCTGATTCACCCGCTCAATCTTTCCATCTATCTCGGGGTGATATGTTGTGCTGAAGTTTATCCTCATCCCGAGGGCATATTGCATGGTAGTCCAAAAATGGGAAGTATACAAAGGATCGCGGTCACAAATAATCTTCCACGGAATCCCATGCAACCTAACAATCTCATCCAAATATACCCATGCCACTGCACTAGCTATATAAGTGGTCTTCACCGGAGAAAAGTGAACCACTTTTTTCAATTTATCAACCATGACCATGATGGCATCGTGGTGATATCTCGACATCGGTAGCCCAATGATAAAGTCCATTGAAATGGTTTCCCACTTCCACTCCGATATAGAATGAGGAAAGAGAAAGCCAACTGGATGTTGATTCTCGGCCTTCACTTTCTGGCACTCTAAATATCATGACACAAACCGAGCCACGTCTCTGTGATTCCTCTCCAATGATACAACTATCTCAAGGTAGCATGCATCTTCTTCACCCTAGATGGGATGAATAGGGTGCACAATGTGCCTCTGTCAAGATGTCTTGCCTCAAGCCTCCATCTCTGGGAACATAAATCGACCTCTGTGCCTGAGAAGGCCATCTTCCTCTAATGAGAAACCATCAAAATTCCCCTCAAGGGGTCTCTGGGACTCGATCTCTGCTCGAACTACAATGTAGAAGTTGTCAAGAGGAAGCTGCTTTGAAGAATCTTGCTCCGCAAATTTGTGCCCACTGAAGTGGCCATAATCACATGTCTCTATCTGCTGAGAGCATCTGCAACCACATTCTCCTTCCCCTTCACATGCTCTATCTCCATATCATACTCATAAAGCAACTCCATCCAATGCCACTGACGAGTGTTGAGATTGGGCTGCGTGAAGAGGTGGTGAAGACTCAAGTGATATGTCCTAAGTGTGAATCTCCTACCAAGAAGAAAGTGCCTCCATCGAACCAAGGCATGCACAACTACCACAAGCTCAAGATCATGAGTTAGATAATTAAGCTCATAATATTTGAGTTTGTGAGACTCAAAAGCCACTACTTTTCCCTCCTGCATTAGCACACCTCCAAGGCCTACCAAAGAAGCATCCGTGCATACAAAGAACTCACCATGTGGATCTAGTACTACAAGAATAGGTTCTTTAGTGAGACATTCCTTAAGTTTCCTAAAGCCTTCTCACATCTATTTGACCAAACATACTTCTTCCCTTTCCGCTGAAGGGAAGTGATGGGGTGCCCAATCTAAGAGAAGTCCTGAACAAATCTCCTATAGTAACCTGCTAATTCCATGAAGTTGCGCACATCTGCCATAGTAGTGCATGCTAGTCAATCCATAATGGCTGTAATCTTGGAAGGATCGACTGTGATACCTTCCCGAAAATGATATGACCCAAGTATTGTACCTCTGACTGAAAGAATGCACACTTCTCCAAGTTCTCGTAAATTTGCTACTCACGAAGACACTGAAGAACCTGAGAAGGTGCCCCTCATGCTCCTCACGCGTATGTGAGTAAATCAAAATGTCATCAAGGAAGATGAGCATGAAGAGATATCTAAGAAGGTCCTGAATACCCCATTCATCAAACTCATAAACACTATGGGGGCATTAGTCAAACCAAAAGGCACTACTGTGAACTCATAGTGCCCATATCTCATACGAAAGGCGGTCTTATGAATATCCACCTCCGTAATCCTCAACTGATGATAGCCTAACTTAAGATCAATCTTAGAGAAAATTATGGCTCCCTTCATCTGATCAAACAAATCATTAATACTTGGAAGGGGATAACTATTCTTAATCATTACCTTATTCAACTTGTGGTAATCAATACACAACCGCAAGGATCCATCCTTCTTCTTCACAAAAATCACCGGTGCACCCCAAGGGGATACACTAGATGGATAATACCTTTCTCTAAGGCCCTCCAGCTCAGAACTTGAGCTCGCACGAGCTCGGGGTGGTCATCCGATAAGGTGCTCATGAGATAGGCTCTGCTCCTGGAACCATATCTATATGAAAATCAATCTCACATGGGGGTGGTAACCTTGGTAGCTCCCCTAGAAAGACATCTAAAAACTTTCTCAAAATGGGATGATCATCTAGCGATGGTCCACTAGACCCATCCTCTGATATGTCACTAACTAACAACATACATCTGACAACCCCATCACACACACCACTTAAGCTGCATAGCGGAGATGGTGTGAATAGAAATGGGTCTCCTAACCCCTAAAATCACCGACTCAACTCCTAGATCATCTGCACAAGATATAGTCTTGTGGTAACAATCCATCTTGGCCCTATGAGAAGACAAACAATCCATACCCAAGATGACTCCATACGAGCCCAAAGGAAGGATACGGAGATCTGAGGTAGTGGTGAAAGGTCCCAAATCCACTACACACTCCTTAACTAAAGAGTCTACAGAGATCTTGGCTCCCGAAGACATCTCAACATCCCTACTAAGACCCTACCTAACTATCACCAAATCCTACGTCACTCTACTAAATATGGTGAAATAAAAGAATCATAAGAACCAGAATCAAACAATATGGAGGTAGGAATGCCACCAATGCTACCTATAGTCTCAATAATTGTGATCTAGTGCTCACCCTGGCAAGCGGTTCTCAAACCACTACATAAATCTTGTGGCTACGTCTCATGTCACCGACAGTAGGCTCAGATATCTGTGTCTTACCCTTGTTATTAGGGTTCTGTGGGTAGTCTCTCAAAAAATTCCAATAACACCACAACCAAAACAACCGCTCTGATCCTTCCCCTATGTGTAGCAGTCCGAATCGATACTCTCAAAGTCTTGGTGTGGATCCCGATGATCCAGCCATGGTCTTTTGCAGTCTCTCGCTAGTGAGCTCATCTTGATTGAGATCTCTGGGCACCTTGTGTCTTGATGGGACCCCTAGGAGGAGGCCCCATACTCCAACCCCTTTGTGTATCAAACCTCCGGGAGGTATATAAGGTAGGGGGGGACTGCTACTTACTTCTACTATTGTTGTGGTCTCCAAAGATGACTTTGTTGAACCCTTTCCACCACAGGAAGAGGAGTGCAACCCCTCGATCTACTATCATGCATCTCATTGTATATGGCTCTGACTCGATCTCTAGCTTGTCGGGTCTTTCCCCGAATCTCCTTTGCTTTGTAGGTCTTCTCGGGCCTCGGCTAGTGTCTGTGGAAAATGGATCCGTGCTTCACCTCCAATGTCAAGATTCAATCCCGGATGAACTCGTGGATCTCATCCACTCAACATACTAGATTAGATCCAAAATCTACTCGCATATTCTCGCTACTATAAGAGATTCTATGGAGGTCATGAAACTCATCTATCCGCTGTTGTATGAACCTCCGTGACAAATATTTTCTCCTCAATCACTCCTTAAAGATTTCCCAGAATCTGTCTCATAATCAACATCGAGCTTCGCTGCTCCTCTATCCTCTACCAAACACTCCTTTCATCCCTCGGTAGATGGATCAACATAAGATTTTGTGTTACTAGAACAAGGGCAGAGCTTGAAACACCCGCTCAAGCTCACTAACCATACCTCTACCCAAAATCCACATGTTTCACCAAAGTAATGTGATGGTGAAGCTTTAGGATCTCCCGATGTGATCTGCGGCTATGGTCCGACAACCTCTAGGCCTCTCTCATACATGCTCATCCCCAAGCCTAGGGGCTCCAGACCTCTCTCTGTGTCCCAAACTCGGTCACCTTGTCCCCTCTATGGTGAATCTGTTTTGGCCGACTCTGCACGGAATTTCTCTCCTCCATGCTCCTCTTTTGGATCAAGGAGATACATGACCCTCAAAAGATGTCACTCTATCATGTCCGAGTTGCATGCTCTCCTATTGATCCTCTACGTAACGCAGTATTAACCTCTTGAAGGGTCTACAAAATCTGTGGTAGGATGGCTGCTACAGCATGCTCTGGAGGTGGTATGTCTAGATCTATGTGAAATGGCTCCTCATCTTTCTATGCCTCCTACACATACCAAGGCGAGAGTTAGTTCATTATTCTAGGTCTTACTCAGTTTCCATGTTTACTAAAATGTGTAATTTCCAAACCAAATTGTTTTCTAGATTTAAAGTGTGTTAGGTTTAACATTGCACTAGGTTTAAAGTTCATGTCTCAAGTTTTCTAGTGTGCCCAATGGTCCAATATTTTGAACCACTTCTCTGATACCAAGTGTAATGCCCGCTTAAAACAACCCACTTGAGACCCAAGAACAACCTAGGATTAGTTAGGAAAATTATGGAATAATTTTTTTGTTTAAAAGTGTCTACAACTAGGTTACAAAAAAATAGTTGTCACAAAAAAGTTTCAAAGCCAATTATAATTAATAGCTTATAGAATTCCCATTACAACAATTATTAAAATTCTCAAGGTCAAAACATAGGGTTAGAATAACCACTTAGGTTAGGAGGGTAATCTCTCACTATACCACTCTCTAACTAGATTAAAAGATTCAACTTTATTTTTCTCAAAATTAACACACTCAAAACTTCCCAAAACATTTCCATTAGATAGGAAATTTCCTCACCTTTCTAGTGATATAAAGAAGTCCTCCTAACTCCTCATATTTCTCAAGTTATGGGCCAGCGGACCTTGGGAAAAAATTTTCCCAAGAGCGGGCCTAGGGAAAAAAATTTCCCGTGCATGGGCCGGCGGAGTGGGGAAGAAATTTAGCATTTTTCAATTTGGGGAAAATCACGATTTGTCTCTGCGCACCCAGTCCGAAGAGGACACGTGTCAGCCATCCATTGGTTGCAGCCATCGAGCCGGCGGAGAACTTAGAAAATTTTCCCAAAAATTTCCAAAGTGCTAAGTTTAAAAATGGATCCACTCCTCCACCGACACCTTGTGACGCCACATGGCAAGCACTCGATTGGCTGTAGGGCCGGTGGGAACACAGAGAAAACTTAGAAAATTTTCCCAATTTTTTTTAAAACACTAAGGTTAAAAAGGGTTCTGCGCCTCCGTCGTTGCCTCGTGAGGCCATGTGTCGCCATGTGGAAACACAGATTAGTGTACGGTGGTGGGGCGGGGGGGAAAATTAGAAAAATTTTCCCATTTTTTTTTAAAGGTTAAGTTAAATTTTATGGGCTGCCTCACGATGTTTCCTTGTGAGGCTACGTGACAACCCTAATTAGGCAAAAGTGGCGGCGGTGGGGAAAATTTTCCAAAATTTCTTTTTTTTTTTTAAGGTTTTTGTGAAAATAAAAGATGTTAGCAGAGTGGTGAGGAAATTTGTTCCTTTGATGTTTTAGACAAAAAGGTGCTAAAGGAAAATTCAGGTCCAGCAGTCCGCCAAGGAAATTTTCCCAAATTTTTTTTTTGACAGTTAGATTTTTTTTTGACACCAAAATGAACTAAAACTTCAAAAGGCCATAAATTTCGATTAGGAACTCATTTTTTAGCAAAACGAGGACTTTTTGGAAATATCTCAATGTCCTCTTTTTCAAGGAATCATAAAATTTTAATTTTGGTTAAGTTTAAAGGGCTAATTTTGTGAGAATGATCTGCAGGGATTCTAAAATGCAAATCGGTAAATTTTGACTTATAAAAATTTGTTCAAATTTGATCTTCTTCCTCTCTCAACATGCCAAATAGACATCGATAATTTTTATTAGAGGCATTTAGGATGAATTGGGAAGGTGAATTTGTTTAATTGAGTTCCAAAAGGAAAAATACAACTTTAGCCAAAAAACATGACATAAAATGGTTTGAGCCCGATTTTGCATGGTTTTCTAAGAAATTTCTTAAGTATTTTTGTTTAAATGAATTTGTTTAGATTATATTATGTCCAATTAAATTTCTCATTGTTATTTCTTTACTTTAGGTCTTTCTATTCATTTCTAATAAAATTTGTAGAGTTCCAAATGAAACCAAAATTGAAAAAAAAGATCAAATTAACTCAATGGATCTCATTTCACTTGCCTTATTATAAAACATAAGAATTCATTCCATGCTAGTTTAAATATATTTCTTTCCTCCAATCAAATGATAAAGACTAGGATGCAACTTCTATTCTTTTCAAATTTTGCATTTCAACAAGACAAAGTATTACATTTCCTTCCTACGTATTTCTTCCTTTTCATTTCCAAACAGAGATTTCAAAATACTTTTAAATGATCAGATTCGAATGCAACAAAGCCATTTGAGGGAAATAATACAATATTTTATTGATTCCAAAGGCAAACTTTACAACTTTTTTCCTTTATTCGTTGAATTCTTCATATAGAATATAGTTCTTTCAAAAGCAGAAAAACATAGTTTATCTCCTTCACATTTCAAGTTTCACTTTCATAATCAATACAAACATATTTCCATTACAAAACATATACAAGATCATCCACTTCAAGTGGGAAAGGTTACAATAAGATTTCATCTCAACAAGGGACTATCAAACTATCTTTTTCCTTTGCTCCAGAAAAGCAACATGCAGATCCATCATTCTTCCATTTTTTTATCACAACAAGAGTAGGGGAAAAGCAACACTCTCCACCCAACCAAGACATCCAATGAAAAGGAGAATCCATCCTTCTTCATTGGCCCCGAGCCCCAACCATGAAGCAATAGAAGATGTGATTCAACTCATGGCAACAAAGGCTTCCACAACACACAAGCAAACAATTTTCACATTTAAACACAATCCAAAATAGAATGTAGTTTACAACCACATTAAAATCATGACAAACAAAACTAAGGCTTCATCAAGCAAGCCAAAGGAGCAAGAAACTATGGGGGATGCTTCTTATGCCTCCCAAAGGGGAAATGGGTATCACCACCTGATTACAAACTACCAAAATATAGTATATCAAATGTCTGACATGCCCTTATGCCTCCCCCAAGTACCCCTTATTTCTCACATTTCCTTATGTCTCCCCAACCTCTTATGGCACCCCATAACGAGTAAAGAAATGCAAGTTATTTCTTGTAAGGTGGAACCCAAATCCCAACTCCCTCCACACTTATACCTCCCCAATAAACACTTATGCCTCCCAAAAATTGAACCTCATAGTCTTCTCCTACACCATTCCTAGGCCATCTACCCAATAGCCCATAAACATGCCAAACATTGACAACAAAACATTTACATAAATGAAAGAGAAGCATTTCAAGAGCCAAGCTCCTACCTCTCCATGATGGAGTTGTTTCAAGTTCCAAAACAACAAGCTTTAATCCAATGCAAGCAATCTAAAAATCAACCAAGTAACAAGCATACACAATCTTAAAAACTTCTCCAAAGCAAGAACTCAAAGATAGCAAAGGATTCACTTAAGATCAAGTATCAAAAGGTGAAGTAACCCAAAACAAGGCAAGCAATTCAAATTTTATAGAAGAGGGAAGAGAAAAGGATGAGGTGGATCCATGTAGGATGTCACATCACACATCCTCAACCCCAACCCAAAATTCAACTTCATTCTCCAATGCATAATAAATAGGTGGGTGAATAATATGACAGTTTTACTTACACACTCAAATCCAACCCACACCCCAAAGGACTGAAATTAAACCATGTAAGAAAAGTGTAATTAAAAGTTACAATTTTCCTTCCCAAAATGTATTACAAAAGTCTAAACTCCCTCCACACTTATACCTCCCCAATAAACACTTATGCCTCCCACAAATCGAACCCCATAGTCTTCTCCTACACCATTCCTAGGCCATCTACCCAATAGCCCACAAACATGCCAAACATTCACAACAAAACATTTACATAAATGAAAGAGAAGCATTTCAAGAGCCAAGCTCCTACCTCTCCATGATGGAGTTGTTTCAAGTTCCAAAACAACAAGCTTTAATCCAATGCAAGCAATCTAAAAATCAACCAAGCAACAAGCATCCACAATCTTCAAAAACTTCTCCAAAGCAAGAGCTCCAAGACAACAAAGAATTCGCCCAAGATGAAGTATCAAAAGGTGAAGTAACCCAAAACAAGGCAAGCAATTCAAATTTTATAGAAGAGGGAAGAGAAGAGGATGAGGTGGATCCATGTAGGATGTCACATCACACACCCTCAACCCCAACCAAAAAGTCAACATCATTCTCCAATGCATAATAAATAGGTGGGTGAATAATATGACAGTTTTACTTACACACTCAAATCCAACCCACACCCCAAAGGACTGAAATTAAACCATGTAAGAAAAGTGCAATTAAAACTTACAATTTGTCTTCCCAAAATGTATTACAAAAGTCTAATTTTAACCCCCAAACCATAGGTATGGTTGGTAAATGAATTTAAGAGGTATGGGACAAGTTTAACTTGTCCCACAAGCCTCCAAAATCAACCTCCAAGGACAAATTCGAATTTCCAAGAAAGTGGAGTGTTTCACACTCAAAAGTTAACTTACACATCACTTACAAAGTCACTTACACATTACTTACACATTCTTACAACATTTAATTGAAGAGTCAATAACTCTATTAATTACATTCTTATGACATCTGTTAATTAATTAACTTAAAACATGATTACTCACAATATTAACACAACATTTAATAAATAATTAAAGGGGTAAATGCACCACAAAATAAACACATGCAAACATTAAACAAAGGGACCAAATAAAAGAAATACATAAAACCCCTTGGTCACATTTAAAGGTGATTTCCCCCTCATGGGAATCCCTAACAAAAATCAAACACACACAAAAAATATAGTTGTCATGGTGACCTTGTTGAATTCATCTAGAATTCCAATGTGGTTGGTCTCCAATCCCCCGATGTTTGTTGTGATATTTAACTTTGAAAAACACAATACCTCCTTTGGCCTCGTGGCCATATCAGAACATCCAAAATAATATAAATATAATTCCAAAATCATCTAGATATATGAATCACAACAACATCATAGCAATCAACAACATCATTTACAATTTTATCAACAACTATATCATCATCAAATAATTTCCATTTCTAGGTCTACTCAAATATCCAAATATCCCATGTCCGAACAACATCCATAATATAACCATGTCAACCAATATATCATCATCAATATATAAAAATGTCTCCAATAATCATCATGCATCATAACTGAATCAAGATCAACAATAATCCATGATCTAAAATCTAACATCATACTAAATCAAAACCATAATAATGTCCATAATATAATCAAAAGTGTCATGATCAGTATCTAAAGGTGTCAAAGGAAAGTGGGCACTACATAACAGGTCCTTCCGCTGGGGTTCATTAGCTAGGCAATATCCTAAAGCACGTGGGTTCATATTGAGGTAATTAAAATTAATAAAATTAAAGTCAATATACCGGTAAACATGAGGGGGTGACATGGTTTAATTTATTAATATTTAGAATCGTATTGGGGGTAGGTTAAAGAGGTGGGCCAAAGGAAAGGAGGTTTGATTTTAATATAAAACTAAGACATTTGAACCCTAGTTTTTAAAAGTAAATACCTTAAAATTGAAAAATAAGTGTGGTAATAAATTAAATTATAATCATTTTTTTAATAAAGAAATTTTAATTAAGAGATTCTTAACCAAGAAATAATAAGATGGTAGAAAACTAGGATTGAGTATGTTTTTCAACACAAGTGATATTATTTCACCATCTTAATTATTTGAAGAACTATTGATAAATGATTAAAGCTTAACATTTATAAGGTGATTGGTAATAGGTCTTCAATGGCTTCAAACTATCTTTTGAGAGGAAATGCATATTAAAAAAATTTGAGTGAGAAATATGATATATTTTCTGTTTAATATATTAGGGTAGAAATAAAAAGGGGTAAATAAAATTGTAATTGAAAAATGGGTAAGTAAGGTACATGGAAAAAATAGGGGGTATTTTCATTCTAATAATATAACAGGAGGGGGTATTATCAATTGAATAATTAGAGGTAAAAACTAGAATTAAGGGTATTCTTTAATACCCTTTGAATGCACGTGTTATACCATAATTTTACTAAGTGAACCCCCCTGTGGGTCCTTCAGACTTATCGTATCCGTTGAAAATAACACAACCACTTTATTTGAGATCCGGAGGCATTAACCAAGTGAAACCAAAGTTCACGTGGTAAATTTAACAAAATTGGATAGCTACAGCGGGCATAGTGTGGCATGAGCATATTATAGAACATGGGTGTTGTTTCGGTGTTTGACCAAATGAAAGAGCGAGACAAATTCTCATGGAATATATTGTGGTAGTGTACAAAGACATGGTTTTCCTTACGGGACACATCACATTGTTTCACCTATACAACAAACAAGTCTCCAACTTGAAAATTTTGCATTTGACTATGTGCTCTCGGCCATGCCAAATAACAAGATCTAGAATAGGGTATGGACATCCTAATCAACTTTACAAAACTCCATAAAATTTTGAACCGGAAGCACTTTGTATGACTTATAGAGCCATGGTTGAGGTTTATGTTGTAGGATTTGACGAGGATTTGCCACAAAAACTATCACGATGAGGGATGGATGTAAAAGGAAAGGATAGAAAGGATCCTTAAGGTAATAATGGTCGGAAATGATATCTCATCTAAAATCCAAGGGATAAAAATTTTAATTAATAGAATGCAAAAGGAGGTTTGAGGAGATTATGGTGGAAATGATCTCTTTAATAAAAGATACGTTGTTACTCTTGATTCACTTAAGAAAATGATGGCACTGGTCATTTTTTTGCAATTGAAGAACTACCAAATTAATGATGAGAGACTCTCGAGTTGTTCTTAGACATGGAGCATAGTGAAATTGTTACATCAATAGATTTGTCGATGTTGTAGTTGTAAATGCTCTAGTAGAAGTGTATGTAAAATGTGGAACCTTACACAAGGTAGGTGAACTATTTGATAGAATGGTTTTTAAAAAATCAGGTGTCCAACCCAATGAATTCACTTTTACCAGTGTTTTATCCGCATGCCCCAAAGTGGGGTATCTTATAAATGCCAAGGAAATGCGTGAGGAAATAATAAGCAAATGTGGGTTTCAATATGGTGTTTTTGGGAAATGCTCTTGTTGATATGTATGTGAAATGTGGAAGCATAGAGGATGCATGGAAAGTGTTCAATGAAATGCCTCGACAAGATGTAGTTTCTTAGACCAATGTGGGTACCATGGCATGTTATATATTGGCCTCTAATTTTAGGGTATGCTCAAAATAGTGCAACTTGATGTGCGGCTGAGGCCATGAAACTGTTTGAAGTAATTCCTGAGAAGAAATTGGCCTCTTGGAATGTGATGATTGTTGGGTTTGGACAGATTGGGGATGTTTGAGAAGGGTGAGGCTATGGTAAATATACTCTCAAACTCCTTGACCTATGAAGAATGCTTTGCAGAAAATTTGGACACTTATTACATTATGGAGGATTATGGAAGGTACACAAGATGGGCTTGGTGGAAAAGGCTTTGAAACCCCTCTAACAACTACAACCAGCTCATGGAACACCAAAACCGCTTAAATTCTATCATCGATTAATTCCAGGCATGGTTTATCTCTCCTTATCTTTCATAATTATCATATTTTAGTTTTCCTATTGCAATAAATAAAATTTTAAACCCTAGGATTATCATACATTTGATTGTTTTAAATAAACCTATTTGCAAAACAATAAAATGTCATATCGTAACTTACAATCCAAATAATCCCTTGGTAGTCAACCATGGACTTAAACCCTCATTTTGAGATGATCTAACAAACTTCATAACCAAACTAGATTACTACAACACCCTTTTTATTGACAATTTGAGGTTGAGTTCCTTGTAAAGATGTCGATCGTTTCCTTGTAAAAAATAGTAAACCGTGATTTTTAGAGACTCACAAAACCACCTTTAGAACCCCAGAAAAGAGGTGTCAAGCATCATATGTGCTCCTTGTTATGAGGAGAGTCACATCAAGCTTTAGATTGACCCCAATCGACCATTTTGTAATCTCTTCGTGCTCCTCTCTAGAGCCTTGTTACCCCATTTTGCACTTTTAGGAAGTTAAAAATTGAAAAGTTGGGTTTCATCATTTCGTCCGTTTGGGCCTGAACAACAAAATGCTTTTCTACCTTTGTAAACCTCTAGTATTTTTACTAGAAAATTGCCTGGAACCTTTAGTTTGGGAAAAGACACATTCTGGTTAGTTTGGAAAAGGGGTTTCATAGGCCTTCTGGTCATTATTTGACTAGGTCAAACTTGGTCGATTACGACCGGTGGCTCCAAAAACCATTTGCCAATTGTACATCTTCATCTGTTCTAAATTTCATCAGTCCCTATGATTCTTGGTATATAGGTGGACACGTAGGAATTCACCCATCGTGAATTTGCTTATCGGAAAGACAATAGTTTTGAATGCACTTTCTTAGCCTCCGAGCCAAAATTGGGCATTTTTGCAACTAGCAGAAAAATGTAAAAGAAAGTTGTAGGACCCTAGTCAAGTTAGAAAACCATCATGTGAAACTTATTAACACTTGTAAATAACTATTTGAAACTCTATCTTGTGACTTGTGTGTGAAATTTGACTTTTGGAAAAATAGTGTTTCTCTCTCTCTTCCCTCTCTCTCTCTCTCCTTAGTTAAAGAAATGAAGTGAAATGAAATGAAATGAATGTATGTCTCTAACCCTCTCCTTTCAAATGTAAATTATTATCATTATTATGTAAATGGAAACTAAAAACGTTAATTATGCTAGATTTAGGTGGATGTCATGTCAGTGATTTATCATTGATTTCATGCTCACATGGTTTTCAGGATGTAAGTAAGATGGTGAAATGACGTGGTTGTAATTCATTGTGTATTATTGTAATTTATATGTTAATGAATGTGTGTGTGTGTGTGTGTGTGTGTGTGTGTGTGTTTTTATGTTATAATAAAGACTTATTATTGAAATTTGGTAATATGAATGAGATGCTAGTTTTAGGGGTGCTTTGGGAAATGTGCATTTAACTATAGGTGTTCTTTTGATTTAGATTTACATATGGTAAAAAAAAGGGGTTGGATATATATGTTAAGTGAAATTGTAGAGATAGTTCAACATTTTTGTAAAGTATTGAAAGGTTTATTAGTGAAGTTTTGTAATATTTTTAAGATGCTAGTGTTTAAGGGAAATGTTCATCTAAACATGGGTGTTATTTTGATCCCAAGTTTTGTATTGTAAAATTTGGATATATATGTGTTAAATGAAATTGAATCTAATAGCTTATAGTGTACAATTCAAGTGTGCAATTGATGATTAAATAATTGGTGTGTTGTGTTTCTTACCTTAAAAATGTAATAAAGAGATCTAAATGAAATAGTCCACCCTAGTATAAACTTCGTGTATAACTACCCTTCATGTGTGATTCTTTTTAGCATAGAAAAATAAAACCTTAGGATGAACTTAAATTATTTACACTCTATGACACCTTCTAGCTTAAGTAAATAAGATCCCAAGTTTGAGTTTATCATCATAGCCTTGTATGCTTAGTAAAATCGTCATGAAACCCGACGGTTATAGGAACACATGGTCAAACATTATCTAGGTATGTGGTTTCCCTCTAGGATTGGTAATCATGTGTGTAGTAAGGAGAATGTGTTCTCTTAAGGTATTACTCTTGGGAAACCAACATTAAACATAGTGTAAAATCCTCTTGGACCAACATATATGTTGAGTGGCGAATATCGCCAACTAACCTTAGAAGTCACTTTAAGAGTTGGGATCATAAATGAACTCGATACCCAATCTCATTATCATTTGGGTTTTATGGTGTAATACTAAGAGTTAATTACAAAACTTAACAACATTTTAGTGTATGATTAGTTTGTGAAAATGTAACCATTAGATGATGTCTTTGGAGAAAGGTGAAATTTAGGTCATTCTCATATCATGTTTAAACCATCTTGTGGTGAGAAATGAGACCCACGTTGTGTAAACTCTAATGTGAACCTTAACCCCCTTAAAATGATGGACTACTCCATCTTTCTCTCCCACTTATTCCTATTAGGTAATGGATGTCTGATGTGAAACTAGTGATCATGTTCTTAGAGACAAATCCCTAAGATAGGGACTAGTAGTCTCATGAGGATATAAATGCCCCTATTAAAAAATAGTTACACAATTCATTACAAAAGTATATGAACCTAATTAGGAAAATAAAACCTCTTAAGTCAGACGTAAAACGATACTCAGAAACCTAATCTAGAAATAAGAAAATAAGGAAGTATGTTGCCATGTTTAGAGCCTTCAATCCTTAACTAATTGTTGGAGCATAACTATAGTAAACTTATAATTGATGTTTGGCCTTGGGAAGTGTAATCGTGGGATGTTATTCCACGAGGAAAGTGAAACATGATCTTCCTTGTAATGTGATTAAACCCTCTCGCTATGGATAAATAACCTATTTCCTATAATACTTATTGTGTACTAACTCAATTATCAATTTATAAATGAATGAAAGAAACTTGACCCTAAATCCTTGAGAAAAGATGTGAACCTTCCCTCCTTTGGACTCACACTTGTTCTCATTGTGTAATGGAGGTATGATATAAGATCAAGATGCATGCCCTTAGGAGTGAATCCTAGGGATAATACCTAGTAGCCTTGTGTGTATGTAAATAGCCTTGTGTGTAAATAAATACCCTATTAACAAATGAGTAAATTAAACAAGTAATTGAAATAATGTAGATGATCCTTATTCAATGAGATACATCATAAGTTAAATGTTAAACAATATAAAGGAAATCTAGAAAAAGGGAAAAGTATTGTATGATTCACATGTTATGAGCCCTTCTAGACTTATGTTAAATATTGAAACATCATTGTAATAAAAGTGTAATTCTAAAAATATCGTGTCATGGGAAGGCCCTACCTATAAGTTTATATTGTAGTTGAATCATTATGTTGTGCCTTGTCATTTGAAAAAAAAGTGTCCTTGATGTGCATCATGTGTTTTCACATTATCTATACGGGTTAATATTTATGAAAACATATCATGTGTTGTGCGTTTTCCTAAGTGATCCCCTATAATGTCATATTTACTACAATGTAAGTCAAAATATATATTCCGGTATTTTTACTGTTATATTTGTGTGTGAAAACTTTGGGCGTTACGGGACATATGTATATCGACTATCCAAAATGTTGTTGAGGAGGAAAATTTAAGAGAAATCATAAATTCTTACTATGCCTTTGTTTGAACACTCAAGAAAGGTTTAAAACAAATTTCCATTTACATTTACATGTTTTTAGTTGTATTATACTTACAAAATTTTGACATCATCGTCTCTTCTTATTTGTAAATTTGAAACATAATTCTTATTTATCGCACAAATCTATAAATAATTTATACGGTATGTGTAAATATATATTAAAACAACTAAAATAAATAGAAGTTTCATTTGTTTTTTAATTAATAATATAATAATTCCACTTATGTATAGAATTTGAAGTAAAATAGTACAAAAATTGTAAAGGATACACGACCATCGAATTTAAAGGCTCGTTGTGTTATGAAAATAGGTAATTCCTACTTAGAAGCATCTATACAATTCAAATAATGAGATGGTATCATTCCACATGTATGAAAATTGAGGGTATGGATTGCAATATTTAGGTGTTTATTAGGAATTAACAACAAAAAAATGATGGGGTTTTTTTGTCGCACCATGAGACATATACATTAGCATTGTTTTTCTATAATTTTTTTTGTGATTAATTGCTGGGTTTTATTATTTTATTTGAATTAGAAATTATTTTACTAATAGTGGAAGTAGTACTTTAATATCATAATTTGGGAGTACTACTCTTTTGTTCTTCTCCTAGAGTGACTTATTACTCCCCTTTTTTTCTTTGTATGATCTTAATGTTGATTAATGAAATGGTTATTGACCTATCAACATTGTTTAACTAATTTAGAAAGGAATTCCTTATTACTTGAAATTTAAAAAAACCATGTCTATTCATGTACTTGTGTAGTATAGATGAGCATGCAGAATACCTAGATTATCACACATCTACAAGAGAGATACAACAATGAAATGTTTGGGTCTTTTTAATTAGATTTGAAATTTGTGACTTATCGCCTATTATCACCTTGACTATATCACTCAACATGCACATGTTATTTGAAATACAATTGCAAAGTGTTCTAATAGTCAAATTATCCATTTTTAAGTTTTTTTTTTTTGTGGTTGGGAAGCTCAAGGTATATTTTAGTTGTTGCAGAGTTCTACTTTTTGTACTCCAAAATCTAAGAAACCAAGATACACACAATTTTAAGGACCTTATTAAATATTTTGACTATATCATTTAAAATAATTTTGAATAAATGCTTGTAACTTATTATAAAAATTATAAATTTGAGATTTTATAATTTATCATTATTCTTAAAGATATAGATGCTAGGCCTTATAACTAGGATTAATATTTCGGGAAAATTTTAGTGGCAAATTTTCGTAAACTCGCGAATATTAGGGATTTTGGAAATTGGAAATGGTGAATTTTCAAGATCGGTTGCCACCTAGTTTGCCTAAAATTTTAGCCGACAAGTCATTTGTATGGGTCAATTTGCCTACTATTTATAGTTAAAAATGAACTTATGCATGTATTTCGCCAACATTTCTAATCAAAATGTGCAAATATTTGCCAAGGTATAATACATATCTCGGTGTGGTCGAGAAGTCTAGGGAGACAATGTCTATTTCTAAAGAGATGACCATCTTAATAACACAACATACATGGGATGGACGGTCATTCAAATTTACTGGGACGACCGTCCAACACAAGTTGGATGGAAAACCAACAAGGTTGACATGACGACTAATGGATTCCGTCCAATGCGTAGGTGACGACCGTCGAATGTAGTTTAGACATCCGACCAAAAAGGATGCATCTAACACAGTTGGATGGCGGACCAATAAGGTTGGACGATCGACCAATGGATTTTGTCTAATGCATTGCAGTGGCGACCATCCAATGTAGGTTAGGATTGACCAACATGGATGCATCCAACATAGGTAGCACGATAAACCAAAAAGGTCGATGACGGCCAATGGATTTTGTCTAATGCGCAAGTTAGACGGTCGCGTCCCAATGTAGGTTGATGACCAACCAATAGGAATTTAAATGCAGGAAAAATAAACGTCCATCCAACACCCATCCAACTATACGAAACCATCTGAAAAAATGCCTTACGCCAAACCGCCTTTGCGCGAATCAATATTTTGGAGATTCACCATCGTTTGAAAGTACATTTCAAGATTCGCCAACCATTCTATAATAATTTTTCGATGGGGGTCCTTAAAATAAACCCCGAATATTTTTATCAAGTCAACATTTGTCTCATACAATGAGTGATTAGGACCAAATTTTAGCATGTTGTACCCTAAACACATGTAAGACTATATGTAGGAAATTAAAATTATTTCTTTGGTATTCCTTACAAATTTTCATTATTAAAGAGGAAAATCAATCAAATGAATAAAAATGAAAAAATGAAAAAATGAAAAAATGAAAACACAATTGAAACTAAAAGGAAAGATGTAAATTTAAATATTCACGTAAATCAGAATATATAAATTCTATTAAAATTTGAAAGAAATGTAATTAATATGAAGAATTCTTTTTCATGTATTTATCATTTAGTGTTGGTTTAAGGTTTCTGAAAGTAGCCTCTACATGCTTTTTTTTCTATTTCAATTTGAGCAGGTTTCATGTGATTTGAATAATGAAAAAGGTTCTAGTAGGTGGAAAATATATATTGTGGAGTTATTTACCTGCACTTAATACTCATAATCGTCTCCATATAAATTTTTTCCTATGGAGACGATACTGACAGAGACGATAACGATGATAGCTAACCCTAATAGGATCAGTGGAGGAGAAACAGATGATGGAAATCTACAGTGGAAGCGTGTCATCAGCAGTAATGGAGGGTTTTTTCGAATAGGTAAGGGTCTAACAGAGGACATTTGTGGTAGTTGTGTTTTCCACTGTGGTGGCACCATTTATGCAATCTCAGGTGTTGGAGTCGTAGTATAATGTGCCCCTGGTGCTTGACCAGGGATGGAGAGGGCTCGTTTGGTATGCCCAAAAACCCTATTTGCGGCGGTAAATCCCTTTTTTAACATTGGGAATCTCCAAAATCATAGCCGTGGTAACGTGACATAGGGACGTGAGGGAGACACTGAGAGCACAAACACCTCTCTCTTATCTCTGGGGTTGTTGTTCAGTCTCCTTCAGAAACAGTGAGCCTTGGCCGTAATGGTAAGAAATACTTAGTTGTTACTGTTTCAAATACATGAACTATTTGTGGTGCCCATTGGGTGAGGAAGCCGTTAAAGCCAACAATCAAAACCCTATTCTCAAACTGGAGGAGGATTTACTCACAAGAGTTTTGAGTCGTGAAGAGGTCTATGGTAAACTTAGGATCATATTTCATTTAAATCACTTTGTCCAAATCTCTCTCAGCTACATGAATGGATCACAGAATGATGGTGCTCTAAAATCAAGAATAAGGTTGAACTGTAACCCTACTCAAGAGCATATTTCATTGTTTTTTTTTAATCTTGTGAAGATCGTGAGGCTTCCAAAAATTTATTAGGTGTAAGGAAATCATGGACTAATGACTAATCCCTAGTATCCCTCATTCAATCCATTAAAAAGACTCCTTTGATTTGTTGCCTATTTGAGTCTTTACTCTGGGGTCTTCCCTTACAACTATGGAACCAACCTTGTCTTGAAACCATTGGGAATACTTTAGGGGATTTTAAAAATTAGAAGATGCCACAACCCTTCCGTTACATACTATGTATTCTCGAATCCTTATGGATTTCTATACATCTCCCTTGATATCCCTAAGAAGATTAACATGCAAATTGGAAAAAGAATAGGGCCTCAATGGACGAACTACAAAATATTGACTTTCCATTGGCACATATGCTTTGAAATAGGTTATCTAATCTATTAGTGTGAGTGATTTAAGGAAAATTAGGGGTATAATCCAACCATGTGGAAGGATTCTCTCCTTTATCACTCCACCTTTAGTTTCCCCTTTTATCAAAACTCAAGTTGATGACAACTCCTCTAGTGCCCACCATATTTAAAAATAAAAATAATTTAAAAAAAAGGTTGGACCGAATTCTTTTGAGTGGTATTAGGTAAGAGGTGATTTATTTGATGGTGACGTGAATGGATTAGGTGGCCCCCATGTGAAGGCACATGGGCATCCTCAATGGACCTGCAGACCCGTCTTTTCCCTGGCAGAAAATAATACAAGCACTTTACTTGAGATCCGTAGGCTTTGACCACGGTGAAACCAAGCTAACATTATAAATTTAGTAGTGTTTGGATAGTTGCAGCGATGGTAGAATACAAAAGACAAGGGGCTCCTCAAGGGACAATCACACTATCTCACTGATGCAACAAACATGTCTCCAACCTGATCAGTTTACATTTGTTTGTGTGCTCCCGGCCTGTGCAAAAATCTGAGCTCTGGAACAGGGCATGGACGTCTGTCAAAGCATAAAGATGGAGGAAATTTGTTAGATGTTGTAGTTGTAAATGTTGGTAGACGTGTATGCAAATTTTGGAAGCATAGAAAGGCACGGGAACTGTTGACAGAATGTCTTAAAAGATGTGGTTTTGTAGGCAAATTCCATTATAGGATATACACAAAATGGGTTCGTTGAAAAGGCTTAGAAACTTTTAAGCAAATGCAGAAATTACGTGTCAATGTAAAGAAAACATTGAGCTCTGCTACTATGCAGTTACCCTCTTCACTGAAAATTTAAGACAAATTTACGAGACGATCATTACTATAAATCTAGAAGTTCAAAAGTTCTTTTGATATTGTATTGTTTGAAGGCTTTGGTATCAATGGAGCTCAATTTTGAAGCAAAGTTCATGAAGGATAATGAGCCGGTGAGTCCCCTTGGATGGATTTTCAGTACTTCCTTGCTTACGGTATGCAATCAAGCCATATTTGAGATGGAAAGTCCTGTGGATGTGTACAATGCCAAGAAATCCATTAGGGATGTACTGTTGCCATGCAATCCCCGCTTTTGCTGTATAATGACTGAGGATAGGAATGGAGTGTTGAGTTGGGAAAAGACTGAAGTAAACGTGGACGATCATGTGATTGTTCCAGAGTTCCTCCCTAGCTAGAATGACTTCGACGAGTTTGTGAATGATTATATCTGTAATATACACCTCACCCCTCTTCAGAAATGTTAGCCCCTTTAGGAGTTCCACATCCTAAACTCCAATACCAGCAATGCAAGGGCCACACTGATTATAAACATGGATCATTCCATAGGAGATGGCATTTCCCTCATGTCTTTGCTGTTCGGCTGCATCACAAGAGTAGACAATCCAAATCTTTTCCTTACCTTTCCTTCTTCAAAATCTCTTCCCAGGAAAACAACTAGTTCATACTGTTCACTGGCTTTCGCTGAGTTTTTCTATGGGATATTGCATAGGCTGTTTATTCTGGTGCTTGTAATGTGCTACACTATTTCTGATTTCATTATCAGCTTGCTGAGAATGAGATGGATGGAGGATATCAAGATGCCTATTCAAGGGTATCTGGGTATTGAGATGCTGCCTAAAGTCATGTCCTCCATCATCTTCCCCATTGAAGAAATAAGAAAAAGTATAGGATTCTGTTTGAGAACGGTAAATGATGTGGTGATGGGGATAATATTCTATGGTTTGCAGTAATATTTGAAGAATGTACTTTCTCACGAAGAGCATACAACAGCTCCCAATGAGCTAAAAAAGGTGAATTTAAGAATAACAGACCTTTGTTACAATGAACATTAGAGCAATGTCCAGATCAAGAGCATAGAAGAAATGTTGAAACCTAACGGTGGAGAGGTTATGGATGCACGAAAACTATTTCAAGAATGTAAGAGAGATTTGGAGATTGCGAGAATACGGGTGAATCCACTTGGAGCACCTCTTTGCCTGCTGGGCGCTAGTATTGCCCGAGGCATGGTCTCCTTACCCTTGCCTTTTATAATTTTCATATAATTTGGTTCTTCATTTACAATGTAATAGAAATAATAAACTCTTGGATAAGTATAATGTAATGCCCGCTTAAAACAACCCCTCGAGACTCAAAAACAACCTAGGATTAGTTAGGAAAATTATGGAACAATTTTTTTGTTTAAGAGAATCTACAACCAAGTTACAAGACAACGGATGCCATAGCGGGGTTCAAGATCAATTCAAAATACTAGCTTATATATTTTTCCACATCAACAATTATTAAAAAACACAAGGTCAAAACTTAGGGTTAGAAAGTTCATTTAGGTTGAGAGGGTAATCTCTCACCATACCCACTCTCTAACCGACTTAAAGATTCAACTTGATTTTCTCAAAATTAACACATTCAAACTTCCCTAAATCATTCCCATTGGATAGAAAATGTCCTCACCTTTCCAATGATACAAAGAAGTCCTCCTAACTCCTTATATTTCTCAAGTTATGGGCCGGTGAAGCGGGGAAGGGTTTTGGCGCATTTTCCTTTTTTGGGGCAAAAGCACTATTTGCCTCCGCGCGCCTATGACCCCGAAGAGGACATGTGTCAGATTTTAAAAGCTCTGGCAGAAAGTCGAGCCGTCGGATAATTTTAAGACATTAAATCTTTTGACCAAAAAACGCTAAGGGATCAAAATGATCCACGCCTCGCCGATGCCCAAGGTGCCACATGTTGAGCTCGATTGGTTGTGAGAAAAATAGACTTGCGGGAAACTTTAGAATTTTCACCAAGAAAGGTTTAAATTTTTAAAGTCAATAAAATCTCCGCTCCTCCATCATCGCCTGGTGAAGCCACGTGTCGACCATTCATTGGCTGCGGGATGACGGGCCGGTGGAGAGATTTATAAAATTTTCCCAAAAATTTTCTGAAAACGCAAAAGCAAAAAAAAGGAACTTGTTATTCCATCGACGCCTTGTGACAAAGCACGTGGATACACCTAATTGGATGCAAGCCGGTGGGGAGGCGGAGGAAACTTAGAAAATTTTCCCAATTTTTTTTTGAAGACGCTAAGGTTAAAAAGGATTCTATGCCTCCGCCGTTCTTGAGTGAGGCCACGTGGCGGCTCTATCTCATTGGTGGGACCGTGGAGCGATGGGGAAAATTTAAAAAATTCCCAAAATTTTTAAAGGTTAAGTTTGATTTTGTGGGCCCGCAAAAAGACAACAAAAAAGGCAAAACCAGGGCGGCGGGTCCGCGAGGAAATTTTTTCCAAAATTTCTTTTTCGGACTTAGGTGATTTTGAAAAAAATTAAGGCCTATGGGTTAGCGGAGCGGTGGGCAAGTTCATTCCTTTGGCATTTTTGTCCAAAAGTGCTAAGGGAAAATTCGGCCTCTGATTACTCGCGAAGGAAATTTTTTCCAATTTTTTTTTGATAGTTAGAATTATTTTTAACGCCAAATGAAGAAAAACTTCAGAAGGCCATAACTTTTATTGGGAGATCGAGTTTTAGCAAACAAGAACTTTTTGGAAATCTCTCAATGTCCTCTTTGCATAGTGATCATTTACTTTTAATTTTGATAAGATTTAAGGGGTAATTTTTTGTGAAAACGTTACGAAGATTTTACGGTCTGCAAAACCGTAAATTTTAAATTATAAAATTTTACTCAATTGATCTTCTTCCTCTCAAAGATGTCAAATAGACATGGAGAATTTTTTTAGATGGATTTAGGATAGGTTTTCAAGGTAAATCTGTTTGATTGAGTTCTAATTCGTAATTTTACAACTTTGACCGCAAAACGATTGTGAAAGCTTTGAACTCAATTTTGCCATGTTTTGGAAGATTTCATTTAAGTGTTTTTGTCTAATTAAACTCATTGATATCCTAAAGCATGTTCAATTTTAATGTTTCATTGTTATTTCTTGATTGCAGGTTCGGTCTGTTCATTTCTGGTAAAAGTTACAGAGTTTAACGTGAAGCAAAAATGGAAACAACAAAATTAACTCAATGGTTCTTATTTTACTTGCCTTACAAATGAATTCATTTCATGCTAGTTTCAAATATGTTTCATTCCTTCAATCAAATGATAAAGACAAGAATGTAACTTTTATTCTTTTCAAATCATGCACTTCACAAAACAGAGTATTACATTTCCTTCATACGCATTTCTTTCTTTCAAACAGAGATTTCAATTACATTTAAAAGATCAGATTCAATACCACAATGTAATTTGAGAAAGGTAATACATCATTTATTGATTCCAAAAGACAACTTTGTAACATCCTTCTTTTATTCTTCGAATGCAATTTCTTTCACATTCTTTCAAAACAAAAACCATGAGTTTATCTCTTTTACATTTCACTTTACAACTTTCATAATCAACACAACATCTTTCCATTACAAAACATTTACAAGTTCATCCACTTCAAGTGGGAAAGGTTACAATAAAATTTATCTCAACAAGGGACTGTCCAACTGTCTTTTTTCCTTGCTCCAAAACAACAACATGTAGATTTCTCATTCTTCCAATTTGATCACAACAAGAGTAGGGGAAAGGCAATGCTCTCCACCCAACCAAGACATCCAATGAAAAGGAGAAGCCATCCTTCTTCATTGGCCCCGAGCCCCAACCATAGTGCAATAAAATATGTGATTCAACTCATGACAACAAGGCTTCCATAACACACATAAGCAACATTTTGTTTCGCATATAAAACACAGTCCAAAACAGAATGTAGTTTTACAACCACATTAAAATCATGACAAACAAAACTAAGGCTTCATAAAACAAGCCAAAGGAGCAAGAAACTATGAGGGATGTTGCTTATGCCTCCCAAAGGGGAAATGGGTATCACCACCGATTTCAAATCGCCAAAATATAATATATCAAAACCCCGACATTCCTTATGTCTCCCCAAGTAACCATTTATTCCTCACATTTCATTTTACCTCCCCAACCTCTTATGGCACCCCATAACGAGTAAAGAAATGCAAGCTATTTCTTTGTAAGGTGGAACCCAAATCCCAACTCCCTCCACACTTATACCTCCCCAAAATCCCTTATGCCTCCCACAAAATAAACCCCATAGTCTTCTCCTACACCATTCCTAGGCCATCTACCCAACAACCCACAAACATGTCAAACATATACAACAAAACATTTACATAAATGAAAGAAAAGCATTTCAAGAGCCAAGCTCCTACCTCTCCATGATGGAGTTGTTCCAAGTTCCAAACAACAGTTGTTTCCAATGCAAGCAATCCAAAAATCAACCAAGCACAAGTATTCAACAATCTTTCAAACCACTCCCAAAGTAAGAGCTCCAAAACAATCAAAGAATTCACCCAAGATCAAGTATGCAAAAGTGAAGCAACCCCAAAACAAGACAAGAAATTCAAATTTTATAGAAGAGGGAAGAGAAGAGGATGAGGTGGATCCATGTAGGATGCCACATCACACATCCTCAACTCCAACACAAAATTCAACTTCATTCTCCAATGCACAATAAAGAGTGGGTGAATAATATGACAATTTACTTACACACTCAAATCCAACCCACACCCCAAAGGACTGAAATTAACCCATGTAAGGAAAGTGCAATTAAAACTTACAATTTGTCTTCCAAAATGTATTATAAAAGTATAATTTTAACCTTCAAACCATAGGTATGGTTGGTAAATGAATTTAAGAGGTATGGGAAAAGTTTAACTTTTCCCATAAGCCTCAAAATCAGCTTCCCAAGGACAAATTCGAATTTTCAAGAAAGTGGAGTGTTTCACACTCAAAAGTTAACTTACACATCACTTACAAGGTCACTTACACATTAATTACACATTTTAACACATTACTTACAATATTTAATTTAAGAGCCAACAACTCTATTAATTACATTCTTAGGACATATTTGATTTATTTATTTTAACAATGTGGTTACTCACAACATTTACCACAATTTAATAATTAATGAAAGGGTAACACATCACTCAATAACCACATACAAACATTAATAAAAGGAACAAAATAAAGAAATACATAAAACCCTTGGTACATTTAAAGGTGATCCCTCCCCCATGGGAATCCCTAACAAAATACAAACACACACAAACAATACAAGTTGTCATGGTGACCTTGTTGAATTCATCTAGAATTCCAACGTAGTTGGTCTCCAATCTCTAATGTTTGTTGTGATATTTTAACCTGCAAAACACAATAACTTTTTTCGCCCCGTGGCCATATCGAACATCCAAAATAATATAAATATAACTCCAAAATCATTTAGATATATGAATCACAACAACATCATTTACAATTTTATCAACAACTATATCATCATCAAATAATTTTTATTTATAGGTCTACTCAAATATCCAAATATCCCATGTCTGAAAAACATCCATAATATAACCATGTCAACCAGTATATCATCATCAATATATAAAAAAGTCTCCAATAATCATCATGCAACATAACTGAATCAAGATCAACAATAATCCATGATCTAAAATCTAACATCATACTAAATCAAAAGCATAATAATGTCCATAATATAATCAGCAGTATCAGGATCAATATCCAAAGGTGTCAAAGGGAAGTGGGCACTACATCCCCCTCCCCTTAGACTCAACTTCCTCCTGGAAGTCACTGGAACCAATGTGAAAACTAAACTCGTAATAATGTAACATCCTCTAATGTAGTGCTGCAGTCTCATCATATCTATCCCACTACAACCGGACTCGATCAATCTCTCTATCTCGAAGGCCCATGGTTACTGTGATCTATAATACGAATGAGCTCCACCATCACCTACTCCACGATCTTGCACTAGCAATGAGGTCCAATCAAAAACATGAGAAGGATATGGAATATATCTCCTAAGAACTGAAACATTAAACACATCATGTACACGAGACAAGCTAGGTGGCAATGCTAGACGGTAGGCCAAAGGGCCGATACGCTCCAAGATCTCAAAAGGACCAATGAATCTAGGAGCTAACTTAGAACCTTTTCCATAACGGATAGGGATCTTATGTGGCCTAACACGAAGGAACACCTTCATGCCCCTATCTTGTGCCTCATGCAGTCTCTGTCTGATCAAAATCACCTGCTGCTCCATGTCCTGCAACAAAGTTGGTCTAAGAGAAACCCTATCCTCTAACCTGTCCCAACTAAGAGGTGTCCTACACTCTCTACCATACAAAGCCTAGAAAGGATCCATGCCTATAGAACTCTAGAAACTATTATTGTAGGCAAACTCCACCAAGTATAGGTACTCCTCCCATCTAGACTGATGATCCATCACATACATCCTGAGCATGTCCTCTAAAATCTGATTCACCCTCTCGGTCTGTCCATCTATCTCGGGGTGATAAGTTGTGCTGATATTAATCCTCGTCCCAAGGGCATGTTGCATGGTAGTCCAGAAATCGGAAGTATATAAAGGATCGCGGTCACAAATATACCCGTGCCACTGCACTAGCTGTATAAGTGGTCTTCACCGGAGAAAAGTGAGCCACTTTTGTCTATTTATCAACCTTGACCATGATGGCGTCGTGGTGATATCTCGACATTAGCAGCCCAATGATAAAGTCCATGGAAATGGTGTCCCACTTCCACTCCGGTATAGCATGAGGAAAGAGAAGGCCAGTGGATGCGATGCTCGGCCTTCGCTTTACGGCACTCTAAACAGTGTGACAAAAACTAGAGCCACGTCTTTGCGAAGTCCTCTCCAATGATACAATTATCTCAAAGTAGCGTACATCTTCTTCACCCCAGGATGGGCTAAATAGGGTGCACGATGTGCCTTTGTCAATATGTCCCGCCTCAAGCCTCCGTCTCTGGGAACAAAAATCTGACCTCTGCCCAGAGAAGACCATCTTCCTCAAGTGATAAACCATCATACTTACCCTCAAGGGGTCTCTCAAAATAAATCTCTCGCTCTCACCGCAATGTAGAAACTGTCAAGAGGAAGTTCTTTGAAGAATCCTGCTCCAAAAACTTGTGCCCACCAAGTCGCCATAACGAAATGTCTCTGCTCTACTCGAGAGCCTCTGCAACAACATTCTCCTTCCCCTTCACATGCTCTATCTCCATGTTATACTCACAAAAAACTCCATCCAACGCCGCTGACGAGCATTGAGATTAGGCTGCGTGAAGAGGTGGCAAAGAATCAAGTGATATGTCCTGAGTGTGAATCTCCGACCAAGAAGAAAGTGTCTCCATCGAACCAAGGCGTGCACAACTGCCGCAAGCTCAAGATCATGATTCAGATAGTTAAGCTCATAATCTTTGAGTTTGTGATACTCAAAAGCCACTACTCTTCCCTCCTGCATCAGCACACCTCCAAGGCCTACCAAAGAAGCATCCGTGCATACAAAGAACTCACCATGTGGATCCGACACTGCAAGAATAGGTGTTGTAGTGAGACATTCCTTTAGTGTCCTGAAGGCCTGCTCACATCTATCCGACCAAACAAACTTTTTCCCTTCTGCTTTGAAGGGAAGTGATGGGGTGTGCAATCTGAGAAAAGTCCCGAACAAATCTCCTGTAGTAACTTGTTAATCCCATGAAGTTGCGCACCTTTGTCATAGTAGTGGGTGCTGGACAATCCATAATGGCTCTAATCTTGGAAGGATCGACCGTGATACCTTCCCGAGAAATGATATGGCCCAAGTACTTTACCTCTACAGATGAAAGAAAGCACACTTCTCCAAGTTCCCGTAAATTTATTGCTCGCGAAGACATCAAGAACTCGCAAAGGTGCCTCGTGTTGCTCATGCGTACATGAGTAAATCAAAATGTCATCGATGAGCACGAAGGCGATATAAAAAGTTCTTGAATACCTCATTCATTAAACTCATAAACACTGCATGGGGCATTAGTCAAACCAAAAGGCACCATTGTGAACTCATAGTGCCCATATATCGTATTTAAAGGCGATCTTATGAATATCCACCGCCGTAATCGTCAACCGATGGTAGGGAAAGGAGCCAGTCATCGTGAATCATAATGTGGGAGGTTGTTAGAGCCACTTAAAAATCATAAAAATTTAAAAAAATATACCCTTTTAAAGAGCATGATTTTTTTAATATACATATTTTCTTTCAAAATTTTTGAATATGTGAAGAATATATTTTTAAGGGATTTAAAATAAGTACTTTTGAATACAAAGGAATTTAAGGCAACCCATTAGTTGAGAATAAAATCACCTTTTATGGGTTGTTTATGTGTCATGATTTCATTGGTTCATTTATTGATGTGACTTGATGTGACTTATTTTATTGGCTAGTTTTTATTTCATTTTTAACTTTAATTCAAACAACTATTGGTACTTTGTTTCACATAACTACTCACGGTCATTGGGCCATTCATGATAACTGGCTCCTTTCCCCTAGCATGACTTAAGATCAATCTTAGAGAAAACCGTGGCTCATTTCATATAATCAAACAAGTCATTAATACGCGAGAAGGGGATAATGATTCTTGATCGTTACTTTATTCAACTGGTAGTAATCAATACACAACCGCAAGGATCCATCCTTCTTCAAAAAAATCACAGGTGCACCCCACGGGGATACACTAGGACAGATAAGGCCTTTCTCCGAGAGGCCCCATAGATACAACTTGAGCTCACACAGCTCCGGGTGGTCATCGATAAGGTGCTCATGAGATAGGCTCTGCTCCGGAACCGGATCTATATGAAAATAAATCTCAAGTGGGGGTGGCAACCCCGGTAGCTCCCCTGGAAAGACATCTGCAAACTCTCTCAAAATGGGATGATTATCTAGCGATGGTCCACTAGACCCATCCTCAGATCATCACTAAGTAACAGATATACATCCGACAACCCCATCGTACACACCACTTAAGCTGCATAGTGGATATGGTGCGAATAGAAATAGGTTTCCCGACCCCTAAAATCACCGACTTAACTCCTAGATCATCTCGCACAAGATATATTCTTATGGTAACAATCCATCCTAGCCCTATGTGCGAGATAACCAATCCATACTCAGGGATGACTCCATAAGAACCCAACGGAAGGATACAAAGATCTCGAGGTAGTAGTGAAAGGTCTCAAATCAACTACACATTCCTTGACTAAGGAGTCTACAAAGATCTTGGCTCCCAAAGCCATCTCAATGTCCCAACTATGACCCCGCCTATCTACCAACAACCTGCATCATTCTACTAAATATGGTGCAATAAAAGAATCGAAGAACCAGAATCAAACAATATGGAGGTAGGAATACCACCAATGCTACCTGTACTCTCAATAACTGTGCTCTGGTGCTCGGCCTAGCGGTTCTCAACCGCTACATAAATCCTATGACTACACCCCATGTCACCAACAATAGGCTCTGAGATCTATGTCTTACCCTTGTTATTAGGGTTTTGTGGGTAGTCTCTCCAAAAATGTCTAGTAACACCACAACCAAAACAACCGCCTAATCCTCTCCCCTGTGAGCGGGTCTAGTTGGTACTCTCGAAGTTTGTGGTGTGGATCCTAATGATATGGCCGTAGTCTGCAAAGTGGTCTCTGTGGCGAGCTCCTACCGGCCGAGCTCTGGTCCACCTTGTGTCCCGAAGGGACCCCTGGAGGATGCCCCATACTCAGACCCTCTCGTGCATCAAATCTCTATGGAGGTCTATAAGGTGGGTGGGACTATTGCTACTACTACTGTGGTCTAAAATATGACTGTGTTGAACCTTGTCCACCACGAGGAGGCATTGCCCCCTCGATCTGTTGTCCCGCATCTGCAGTATGCGGGTCCAGGACTCGGTCTATAACTCTTTGTGTCTCTCTCCGAGTCTCCTCTCTGCTATGTAGGCCTTCTCAACACCTCGAAAAGTGTCTATGGATAATGGATCCGCACTCCACCTCCAATGTCTAGATTCAAGCTCCGGATGAATTTGTGGATCCGCACCTGCTCATCCTACATGTACTCAACATACTGGAGTAGATCCAGAAATCTACTCTCATACTCAGCCACTATAAGAGATGCATGTCAGAGGTCATGAAACTCATCTATCCGCTTCTGTATGAACCTCCGTGACAAATATCTCGGTCTGAAACACTCCTCAAAGAGCTCCTAGGTAAGCTCGTCTCAAAATCAACATAGAACTTCTGCTCCTTTATCCTCCACCAAACACACGCTTCATTCCTCAAGTAGATGGATCACAACACGAGCTTTCGTGTTGCTAGAACAAGGGCAGAGCTTGAAGCACCCACTCAAGCTCACTAACCAGGCCTCTGCCTGAAATCCGCCTATTTCACCAGAGTAATGTGATTGTCGAAGCTTTAGGATCTCCCTGATGTGATCTACAGCTTTGGTCTGATGGCCTCTAGGCCTCTCTGCATGCTCATCCCTATTCCTAGGGCTCTGAGATCTATCTCTATGTCCTGAAACTTGGTCACCATGTCCCCTCTATGGTGACTCTGCATGGAAGTTCTCTCCTCCATGCTCCTCGATGGGTCGAGGAGATACATGAACCTCAATGGAAGTGACTCTATCATGTCTTACTACATGCCCTATCATGTCTTACTACATGCCCTCCTACCGATCCTCCACGTAACGCTGCAGTATTAACCTCCTGAAGGGTCTGTAAAATCTGTGGCATGATGGTTGCTACAACATGTTTGGAGGTGGTATGTCTAGATCTATGTGAAAAGGCTCATCATCTTGTCTGCGCCTCCCCTGCAGACTCAAGGCGAGAGTTAGTTATTATCCTAGGTCTTACTTAGTTTCCATGTTTACGAAAATGTGCAATTTCTAAATCAAACTATTTTTTAGATTTAAAATGTGTTAGGTTTAACATTGCACTAGGTTAAAAGTTCATGTCTCAAGTTTTCTAGTGTGCCCAATGGTCCAAGCTTTTGAACCACTGCTATGATACCAAGTGTAATGCCCGCTTAAAACAACCCACTTGAGACCCAAGAACAACCTAGGATTAGTTAGGAAAATTATGGAATAATTTTTTTTTTAAAATCTACAACCAAGTTACAAGACAACAGATGCCACAATAGGGTTCAAGATCAATTCTAATTACTAGCTTATATTTTTCCCACATCAACAATTATTAAAGATCACAAGGTCAAAACTTAGGGTTAGAAAGTTCAATTAGGTTGAGAGGGTAATCTCTCACCATACCCACTCTCTAACTGACTTAAATATTCAACTTGATTTTTCTCAAAATTAACACATTCAAACTTTCCTAAATCACTCCCATTAGATAGGAAATTTCTTCACCTTTCCAATGATATAAAGAAGTCCTCTTAACACCTCATATTTCTCAAGTTATGGGCCGGCGGACCTTAGGAGGAAACATTTCCCAAGGGCAAGCCTACGGGCCTAGGAAAGAAAATTTTCCCATACATGGGCCGACGGAGTGGGGAAGAGTTTTGGCACATTTTTCTTTTCAGGAAAAAAATATGATTTGCCTCCGCGTGCCCACGAGCCCAAGAAGACACATTTCGGCTTTAAAAGCTCTGGCGGAAAGTCGGACCGTCAGAGAATTTTAAGACATTAAGTCTTTTGACCAAAAAGTGCTAAGGGATCAAAATGATCCGCGCCTCCACCGACGCCCAAGGCGCAACGTGTCAAGCTCTGATTGGTTGCGGGAAAAATGGACTTGCAAGGAAACTTTATAATTTTTCTAAAAAAGGTTTAAAGTTTTAAAGTCAATAAAATATCCACTCCTCCGTTGTTCCTGGTGAAGCCACGTGTCAGTCATTCATTGGCTGCAATTGGGTCAAGTGAGAGATTTAGAAAATTTTCCCAAAATTTTTCTGAAAACAAAAAGGTAAAAAGGAACCCGCTCCTCCGCCGACGACTCGTGACACCATGTGGCAACACGTGATTGGCTGCGGGCCGGCAGGGAGGCGAAGGAAACTTAGAAACTTTTACCAAATATTTTTTTGAAGACGCTAAGGTTAAAAAGGATTCCATATCTCCACCATTGTCACACGTGAGACCATGTGGTAGTATCTCATTAACGGGATAGCGGGAAGATTTGGAAAATTTTCCCAAATTTTTTTAAAGGTTAAGTTTAATTTTGCGGGCCCGCGAAAGACGATAAAAGGCAAAAGCAGGGCGGTGGGTCCGTGGGGAAAATTTTTCCAAATTTTCTTTTTTGGACTTAGGCGATTTTGACAAAAATTAAGGCCTACGGGTTAGCAGAGTGGCGGGGAAATTCATTCCTTTGGCGTTTTTGTCCAAAAATTGCTAAGGGAAAATTCGGGCCCGCGGGTCCACCAAGAAAATTTTCCCAAATTTGTTTTTTGACAGTTAGAATTATTTTTGACGCCAAATGAATAAAAACTTCAGAAGGCCATAACCTTTGATTGGTAGATCGGTTTTTAGCAAATGAGGAATTTTGGGAAAGATCTCAACATCCTCTTTGCATAGGAATCATTTATTTTTAATTTTAATAATATTTAAGGGGTCAATTTCATGAAAACATTTTGCAGGCTTTTACAGTGCAAACTGGTAAATTTTAACTTATAAAATTTTACTCAATTGATCTTCTTCCTCTCTCAACATGTCAAATAGACATGGATAATTGTTCTTAGATGGATTTAGGATAGGTTTTCAAGGTAAATATGTTTGATTGAGTTCTAATTTGAAATTTTACAACTTTGACAACAAAACGACTATGAAAGCTTTGAACTCGATTTTGCTAGGTTTTGGAAGATTTCCTTTAAGTTTTTTTGTCTAATTGAACTCATTTATATCCTAGCATGTTCAATTTTAATGTTTCATTATTATTTCTTGAGTGCAGGTTCGGTCTATTCATTTCTGATAAAAGTTGCAGAGTTTAACATGAAGCAAAAATGGAAACAACAAAATTAACTCAATGGTTCTTATTTTACTTGCCTTACAAATGAATTCATTTCATGCTAGTTTCAAATAGGTTTCATTCCTTCAATCAAATGATAAAGACAAGAATGCAACTTTTATTCTTTTCAAATCATGCACTTCACAAAACAGAGTATTACATTTCCTTCATACGCATTTCTTTCTTTCAAACAAAGATTTCAATTACATTTAAAATATCAGATTCAATAAAAAATGTAATTTGAGAAAGGTAATACATCATTTATTGATTCCAAAAGACAAATTTGTAACATCCTTCTTTTATTCTTCGAATGTAATTTCTTTCACATTCTTTCAAAACAAAAACAGAGTTTATCTCTTTTACATTTCACTTTACAACTTTCATAATCAACACAACATCTTTCCATTACAAAACATTTACAAGTTCATCCACTTCAAGTGGGAAAGGTTACAATAAAATTTATCTCAACAAGGGACTGCACTAACTGTCTTTTTTCCTTGCTCCAAAACAGCAACATGTAGATTTCTCATTCTTCCAATTTGATCACAACAAGAGTAGGGAAAGACAACGCTCTCCACCCAAATAAGACATCCAATGAAAAGGGAGAATCCATCCTTCTTCATTGGCCCCCGAGCCCCAACCATAATGCAATAAAATATGTGATTCAACTCATGGCAATAAAGGCTTCCACAACACACACAAGAAGCATTTTGTTCACATATAAAACACAATCCAAAACAGAATGTAGTTTACAACCACATTAAAATCATGACAAACAAAACTAAGGCTTCATCAAGCAAGCCAAAGGAGCAAAAACTATGGGGGATACTTCTTATGCCTCCCAAAGGAGAAATGGATATCACCACACGATTTCAAACCGCAAAAATATAGTATATCAAAACCCCGACATTCTTTATGCCTCCCCAATTACCCCTTTATTCCTCACATTTCATTTTACCTCCCCAACCTCTTATGGCACCCCATAACGAGTAAATAAATGCAAGTTATTTCTTTGTAAGGTGGAACCCAAATCCCAACTCCTCCACACTTATACCTCCCAAAATACCTTATGCCTCCCACAAAATAAACCCCAGATTTTTCTCCTACACCATTCCTAGGCCATCTACTCAACAACCCACAAGCATGTCAAACATTCACAAGAAAACATTTACATTTATTTAAATGAAAGAGAAGTATTTCAAGAGCCAAGCTCTTACCTCTCCATTATGGAGTTGTTCCAAGTTCCAAACAATGAGTTGTTTCTAATGCAAGCAATCCAAAAATCAACCAAGAAAAAATATTCAGCAATCTTTCAAACCACTCCCAAGCAAGAGCTCCAAAACAGCCAAATAATTCACCCAAGATCAAGCATGTAAAAGTGAAGCAACCCCAAAACTAGACAAGGAATTCAAATTTTATAAAAGAGGGAAGAGAAGAGGATGAGGTGGATCCATGTGAGGATGCCACATCACACATCCTCAACTCCAACACAAAATACAACTTCATTCTCCAATGCACAATAAAGGGTGAGTGAATAATATGACAATTTTACTTACACACTCGAATCCAACCCACACCCCAAAGGACTAAAATTAAAACATGTAAGGAAAGTGTAATTAAAACTTACAATTTGTCTTCCAAAATGAATTATAAAAGTATAATTTTAACCTTCAAACCATAGGTATGGTTGGTAAATTAATTTAAGAGGTATAAGAGAAGTTTAACTTATCCCACAAGCCTCCAAAATCAGCCTTCAAGGACAAATTCAAATTTCCAAGAAAGTGGAGTGTTTCACACTCAAAAGTTAACTTACACATTAATTACACATTCTAACACATTACTTACAATATTTAATTTAAGAGCCAACAACTCTATTAATTACATTCTTATGACATATTTTATTTATTTATTTTAACAATGTGGTTACTCAAAACATTTACCACAATTTAATAATTAATGAAAGGGTAACACATCACTCAATAACCACATACAAACATTAATAAAAAGGAACCAAATAAATAAATACATAAAACCCCTTGGTCACATTTAAAGGTGATCCCCCATGGGAATCCCTAACAAAATACAAACACACACAAACAATACAAGTTGCCATGGTGACCTTGTTGAATTCATCTAGAATTCCAATGTGGTTGGTCTCCAATCCCCGATGTTTGTTGTGATATTTTAACTTGTAAAACACAATACCTCCTTCAGCCTCGTGGCCATATCAGAACATCCAAAATAATATAAATATAATTCCAAAATCATCTAGATATATGAATCACAACAACATCATAGCAATCAACAACATCATTTAAAATTTTATCAACAAGTATATCATCATCAAATAATTTTCATTTCTAGGTCTACTCAAATTTCCAAATATCTCATGTCCAAACAACATCCATAATATAACCATGTCAACCAGTATATCATCATCAATATATAAAAATGTCTCCAATAATCATCATGCATCATAACTGAATCAAGATCAACAATAATCCATGATCTAAAATCTAAAATCTAACATCATACTAATTCAAAACCATAATAATGTCCATAATATAATTAGCGATATCAAGATCGGTATCCAAAGGTGTTAAAGGGAAGTGGGCGGTACATATACGGTTGGGTATTTCAATTAGAATGTTGGTGTGAAACAATAAAACTCTACCAAGTCATCTACGCCACTGATTTACAATTTCACCGTCCACCATGTTGTTACCGCAACCTTGTACGTATTAGACTCACAATCTCAAAAAAATTGTTACTCATGTCCGTTGGTATTGGCGATCAAAAATGAGTCACTAACTAAATCAACCATTCTGCTACCTACTAGCAAGTTAGAAAAACGCAATTTCCATAGTCATGCAAAACAACATACTCAACCCATAAAAGAGATGACAAACATTTTGTGTGTCCTTGTTATGAGGAGAGTCGTATCAAGCTTTAGATTTACCCACAAATGAACCTTTTGTACTCTCTTCGCCACTTCTCTAGGTTCCCTGTTGCTCCATTTCACACTTTTAGGAAGCTACCAAAATTTAAAAATTGGCTTTCGTTTTGAACCACCGTTCAACCTTGAGCAACGAAATGTCTATCCACGTTCGCAAACCTTTAGTATTTTTACTACACAATTTATTGTAACCTTCGGTTTGGGGAAAAGAACTCTTCTAGACATAAGTCTATAAGAAAAAGTGACCTTGTTTTAGGGATGCTAGTTTGAAATTTTTACTACATAATTTATTATAACCTTCATTTTGATTCAAATTTACGTATGTGTTGGCAAAATAATTTTTTGAGTGAACAAATTAATGATTTCTCACTGTGATTGCACGGGGACTGAGTCCCTCTGCTTGAATGGGGCAGCTCCATTTATTGAAAACAAGGAAATGAAAACAATCTAAACTAATTTTCGGGGTGGCCCGAAGACTAGAGATCACACAAGAATACTTCCCTAAACCTATGGCAATTGCTTGTATTAGATACAAGAGAAGAAAATTGCTTAGTGAGGGAGATAGGAAAGAAAACTGAGAAAAGGATTTTAATCAACAAATAGCATAACATATTTTGTTGCATCAAAATTAGAACATTTCACTTGTAATCAATCAGAAGAAACCATTTGCAAAGAAAGAGGAACAATCAACAAGAAACACAAAGTCTTATTGCATCATGTTGCACAATTTACAATGCTCCTGGAGTACATGTTGAGATGGAGAGAGAATAGTAGTAGATAGGGAACAAAAGAAATGGATACACTTACTTCTAGAAATACAGTGAGAGCTAGCAAACAAACATTAACCTCCTCTGAAATGAGGGCACCCTTCATATTTATAGGTCCAAGAATGTCCTTTCGTCTCCCTTGCATGACCTTTCGCCTTCCTTCATGATTGTTGACCTTCCAGGTTCCTATCGCAACCTTTGATATTCCTTCATCACTTGTGACCCTTCATCTTCTGCTCATATAATCTTTAGGTTGTTCAAAATCTTCTTCACGCACGACATCGTTTTCCATGCCACCAAAAATCGCTGACGCTTGACGACATCGTTTTTGTCCCACACAAAAATTTGTTTGACACATGACATCGTTTTCCATGCCACCCAAAAATATGCTTGATGCATGACATCATTTTCCATGCCACCCAAAAATCCCCTATGTGCATGACATCATCCTCTTGACATAAATCTATAAGAAAAAATGACCTTGTTTTTCGTGTCGCATGACAACATTTGACTCTTTTGTCGTACATCATCATTTCCATTCTTGTCACGTGTCATCATTTCCCTTCTTGTTTTTTGTCATCATTTTGATTATCATCTTGGTTTCCATGTTGCACGACAACAATCCTCATATCGGCATCAACGCTTTTTGTTGTTGTCTTGTTTTTTCATGTCACGCCGTCGAAACCCTCGTTGTTGCGCCTCGAGCCTTCCTCTGGATGCACTCAAAATCAGCCGTCGAGCGACAAAAATTTTTCAGTCAGGTTTCAATACTTTGCTTTATCGGACATCAAGAGTTTATTTTCTATCGCACGTCAACAAAAACTTTCTTGACGAAGTCGTCAACAAGTTTGTTGTCACATGTCAGCAACTAACTAGCAATTTTGGCGTGAACTTGTTTTCGCCATTTTGGGAGTGATTTTCAATGAAAATAGGTCATATAATATATGAATATTTATGGAAAATGGACAATGAATCTAACTATAATATATAGAATTACTTAAAATTAATTATTCATCATCTTTTACCCAAATTTTTACTTTTGCATCCAGGTGCGTGCCAATAAACTAAGTGATAGGAAGAGTTTATGATCACCACAAAATAACACATCATATGATTCATGAAGATAATTAAATATAATTTCATTTGAGCTTTGGTTAGGCTCTCAAATATTCACGAGGCTCCTAAAACCTTTCGAGCAAGTTATAGTTGATACAGACCTTTGTGTCACATTGTCGGACAAGTTTTCACCTCTCAATGTTCCCAAAACCTTTCCTTGATGATTTCAACATGAAGTATGATCTTTTATCTCTCCAATTCCTAGGGTAAGAGCTTCTGAATCTTCATTGAGCTCCTAAAACTCTTGGAACAAGGTGACTAGCATTTTAGGACTTGCATTTCCCAATACCCTACTCTCAAAGACCCAATTTCACATAACTTGTTCTGAACACTAATTTTCTTCTAGAACCTTCCTAAACTTCCCTGGATAGTTACAGATTTGTCCCCACGGTTCTTAAAGGCATCATATCTTCTTCTTCGGACATCTCCAAGGGTGCTCTGCAGTGCAAGAAGTCTAAAAATAGGCCCTTTCTAGGCCTCCAGGAGCAACTCCTTCCAGGAAAATCATAATGAACTCATGAATTGTTTCTCACCAACTTACCTGCACATGAAACAAACTTTAAAAATCTAGTTAGCATATCCCTCTCAGCCATGATGGGGTTTACATAGTCAAATATTGGCCGGAGGGAAGGTTCACATTACCCGGTTCAGGATTTTTTTGAGTGTGGGCTTGATTGTCATGGCCAAAATTTTAACTTTTTATGATTGAAATTTAGCATGTCAACAGTATGGTAAATTTTTGGATATATATATATATATATATGTTAAATGAAATTCAATTTAACATCTAGCAGATTACATTTCCAGTGTACAATAGATGACTAATTAATTGGTGTGCCATGTTTTTCCTTACCTTTAAAATGTAATAAAGAAATCTAAACAAAACATTCAACCCTAGTACAAAATTCATGCATAACTAACCTTCATATGTTAATCCTTTAGCATAGAAAACTGAGACCTTCAATTGATATTTGCACTTGATGACACCTCCTAGTTTAGGTAAATAAGATCCCAATTTTGAGTTGGCATCATAGTGGATATGCGTAGCAGCATTGTCGTGAACCCAATGAATAGGAACGATGTGGTCAAACATTATCTAGAGTATGTGGTTCCCTTCTAGGATTTGTAATCGTGTATGTAGTAAGGAGAGTGTATTCTCTTAAGGTAGAAATCCTTGCGAACTGATATTAATCTTAGTGTAAAATCCTCTTGGTGACATGCATGTTGAGTGGCGAAGACCACCAACTAACCTTGACAGTCACCCTTAAGAGTTGGGGTTATAATTTATCTTAGTACACAATCTCTTTTATCGTTGGGCTTAATGGTGTAATACTAAGGGTTAATTGTGAAACTTAGCAACTTATTAAGTTACGATTAGTTGGTGAAAATGTAACCATAAGATGATATGCTTAGATAAAGGTGAAATTTAGATCATTCATATAATGTGTATAAACTGTCTCTTGGATCGAGGGACCAAATTCCTAACGTGTGATCCCTAAGGTGAATCGTAATCCTCTAAACGAAGGAGTATTCCCTCTTGTTCTCCACTTTTCCTAATGTGTAATGAATGTACGTTGTGAAACTAGGTGATCATGTTCTTGAGGTAATTCCCTAGGATGAGAGCTAGTAGGCTCACAAGCATGCAAATGTCCTTATTAACAAATGGGTTTCTCAACAATTTCAAAACACTAATTAAATCAAATTAAGTGAAATCATTTTAAGATGAATGTAAATGATTCAAACAGGTCCTATGTTTTAGATACCTACACATGAGAATACTAAGTGTGAATCCCCTTTAACCCCTCTCAAACAATAGTGTCGGCTTGACAAGAAGTATTGAATGTACCTAGAGTTACAAGATGATTTTGGAGATAAGGGTGTACAATAACTCTAGTTGTGACCTTAGTAAGGTGTGTAAAATTTATAATTGAATATCTCCTTATAACACACATATAATGCTTAATTGTTCAGGAATCCAAACTTGGTGGAGTGTGAAATCATACCCGTTAGTACCTTGATGACTAAGAAATTAAGTGAAGTAGATGAGATACATGGTTAGTTGTCATAATGTAAAACAAAATAGACTGACCTTAGAACTTAAATACTTATATGAAAAGAACGCGTAATCTATCTACTCTTAAATCAATAAAATTCCTTTGCTTCATGAGAACCTCCCTTGTTGCAACTAAGATAAATGAAAAATCCAATCGAACATGCAACTTAGAAAATGAATCCTTGGAACAAACACTAAAAGGATCATGTATGTACATATGTTCATACCAATAACCAGGTTACAACATTCTGGTGTGATGAGGGAAACAAGAAAAATTAGATGGGATTACTACAAGTGAAATGTTAAATAAAGTAAAAATAATGTAGTTTAATTATAAAATAATTGATAAGTGATTTCCAAACAAATAAGGTCAATAACGAAATATGAATGTAATAAATATGTAAACCGGAAAACGTTGTCATGGATGGTGCCTATACGGGATTCATAATGTAGTTGAATCATTGTGTTGTGTCTTGTCATTTGGGAAAATGTGGCCTTGATTTGCATCATGTACTATTCATGTTATCTATATGGGATAAGGTTTGTGCAAGCATCTCATGTTATATGTGTTGTCCTAAGAGATACCTTGCATTGTCATGTGGTGTCATGTAAATAACAATGTAAGTCAAAAAAATGTTCTAGTATTTTTAGTGTTATATTTGTGTGTGTAAAATGTGGGCGTTACATTTGGTATCAGAGTGGAGGTTCATGCTCTCGAACCTCTGGGATGGATTGGAGTTATGATGATTCTACATGGTGGTGGTGGAGATTTGAAGAGTAATGTGATATATGTTGTTATGTGACCAATGTTGTAATTGTGATATTATGAATGCACATGTTGTGCATGTCACTTAGTGTGTATTTTTTATCATGTTGATGTGCTTGTGATGAGAGTATTCACTCTCCTTTTCATGGATTCAATGAGGATTTCACGTGTGATGTGCCTCCTTTTTTTGTGTGAAAATAATGTTAAGTTGGATTACGGAGTGTTGGAGTGTTTTTTTATTCTGTGATATGTAGGTGTGTTGATGTGTTACATGAAAAAATTGGTGTATAGTGAATTAGATTATATCGTGATGTCACCACCATGTTGTGATGAATCATGTGTGTCACCATGTTGTATTATGATTGACTATATGTTGTAATTTTAGTCACTATGTTCATCTTATGTATAATTCATGTAATATGTGATATTCATGTTGTGATTGTATGACCCCTATTGTATAGTACTTGCACTTTGGGTGCATTATGTGGAAACGTGATGTATTGTAACACATGAAAGTAATGATTGTGTTATACCCTATATATATACCATGCGTAAGATGCTATGGTTAATGTGCATGAATCATCATTGTGTTAGTGATGTAGTTATGTGTTATGTTGTGAACCTTACACTAGACGAACCTAAGGGGAAAAATCATTAAGAGTGTATGTGTGGAGAGAGGAGGTGTGGACCAGGTTTTCATAATCTTGAGCCAAGTACGAGTGAAGAAGTGGAGTCTTATATAGACTGAAAACCCACTTATATCTATTTATTATACTTCGAGCTTGCTTTTGTGGATGTGCACCACCTTAGGCTCAAATTATGGAAATTAGCGTCCCCTGCTCTTTCCTATTGGGTTGTCCATCGAACAATCCTATGTGATTTTGACTATGTTGAGCCTTGTGGAAGTGGTGGAGGGATGATTCAGATAGAGATGATGACAGTTGTATTATTTGATATGTTATTTTATGAGCTGAGGCTCGATGTCCGAGTGTCAGCAACTCGTTGAGTACCCCTTTGGTGGTCGTATAAGGCCACATAGTTATCATGATGTGTTATTTCTATATACATATTTTATTCATAAATTGAACATTTTCCTTTTCTTGCAAGAACCAACATTTTCTTGATTAACGTGTTCTTATATTTTAGGCATTTATTTGGTTATTGCACTAACATGTGTATTTTTCACTAACTATGGTAAATTAGCCATTCAATTTTCTTAGTTTTAAATTTGCATATCAAGTTTAAATTTATTTTTATATCCTAGCCCAAGGCTTGATATTTTTCCACTTGGCATTTGAAATGGATTGTTATGTTGGTTCTAATGTCATAATGTGTTGGAATAGGGTCATGGGATTCACCATTAAGTGGTTAAACCTTTGGACCCACTTCATTGTATGGGGGTACGCCCCAAGGAGGCGGATTTTTGTACAACGAGTTATTATGTCACTTGGGTTAGGGGTGTCTGGACTCTATGTGCCTAGGTCCATAGGGTGACCGACCTCTTTGAGGGAGACATAAGAGACTTGAGGGAGGCATAAGAGACTTGAGGGAGACATAAGAGACTTGTGTGGTGTGTGTGATTAGTGCACTTGGAGTTTTATTTTTATGTTTGTGATGCTTTGGGAGGCATATGTAGTTGTTGGTGATGTTTTGGGAGGTATATGGAGTTGTTTTCGATGTTTTGGGAGGTGTATGGTGTTGGTGTTATGATTTATGTGTACTCTTGTGAGTCCGGTTGTGTTTTATGATGTTAAGGATTGATGTTCCTCATTGTTGGTATGATGTTGTTTCCATCTTGACCCTATATAGCTATAGTTATGGTTTTGAGTTGCGTGAAACCCATGTATGTGTACATGTTGGGAATTCCATGTTGTAGTATTTCTATGTTACGAGTACCTTTGTGTCAGAAGAATGTGTGACAAGTACATGTTTCCATGGTTTGGTTGAGTTCTTGTGATGTGATACAGTTGTGAAATTATGTAATAACATTCTCGTGGGTTGTTATTGTTGTGCTGATTTTTGTGTGATATCTTGAGGAAAATTACTGTTGGGCACCCACAAACATAAGTCAATTAAAATTCTAAACAATGAAATACTAAAGTTGAGATTAATAAATACTTAAAAGGAAAATACTAAGTAATAAAGTAAAATATAACTGCCAATCTTCATAGAACATTAAAATTTAAGATATTGCCAAATTTAGTTTGCTTACTTATGGTCATGTTGTACCAACAAGTTGTTTTGATAAGCGACATGTGTCATTATTGACTTTCTTTCTTACATATTCCTCGAGCTTTGGTGATGTGTCGCATCGAAGACAATGGTTCTTAAAGGGGAAATGTAGTGCCCACCATATTTAAAATAATAATAATAATAAAATGTTGGACTGAATTGTTTCGAGTGGCATTAGGTAAGAGGTTATTTATTTGATGGTGACGTGAATGGAGTAGGTTTCCGCTGCCCCCTGCCCCCATGTGAAGGCACATGTCCATCCTCAATGGACCCACAGACCCGTCTTTTCCCTGACAGAAAATGATTCAAGCACTTAAATTGATATCCGTAGGCTTTGACCACAGTGAAACCAAGTTAACATTGCAAATTTAGAAGCGTTTGGATAATTGCAGCGATGGTAGAATACAGAAGACAAGGGGATACTCATGGGACAGTCACACTATCTCACTAATGCAACAAACATGTTTCCAACCTGATCAATTTTCATTTATTTGTGTGCTCCCGGTCTGTGCTAAAATGTGAGCTTTGAAACAGGGCATGGACGTCCGTCAAAGCATAAAGATGGAGGAAATTTGTCAAATGCTGTAGCTGCAAATGTTGGTAGACGTGTATGCAAATTGTGGAAGCATAGATAGGCCCGGGAACTGTTGACAGAATGTCTTAAAAGACATGGTTTTGTAGGCAACTTTGAATATAGGATATGCACAAAATGGGTTCGTTAAAAAGGCTTAGAAACTTTTAAACAAATGCAGAAATTATGTGTTGATATAAAGAAAACATTGAGCTCTGTTGTTATGCAGTTACCCTCTTCACTAAAAATTTAAGACATATTTACGAGTCGATCATTACTATAAATCACGAAGTTCAAAAGTTATTTTGATATTGTATTGTTTAAAGGATTAGGTATCAATGGAGCTCAAGTTTGAAGCGAAGTTCATGAAGGATAATGAGCCAGTGAGTCCCCTTTTATGGATTTTTAGTACTTCCTTTCCTACCGTATGCAATGAAGCCATATTTGAGATGGAAAGTTCTGTGGATGTGTACAATGCCAAGAAAGCCATTAGGGATGTATTTTTTCCATGCAATCCCCACTTTTATTGTATAATGACTAAGGATAGGAATAGAGTGCTGAGTTAGGAATAGAGTGCTGAGTTAGGAAAAGAATGAAGTAAACATGGAATATCATGTGATTGTTCCGGATTTTCCCCAGATAGAATGACTTCGATGAGTTTATGAATGATTATATCTGTAATATACACCTCACCCTCTTCAAAAATTACGGCCCCTTTGGGAGTTCCACATCCTAAACTCCAATACCAGTAATGCAAGGGCCACAATGATTATAAACGTGGATCATTCCATAGGAGATGGAATTTCCATCATGGATTTTTTGTTCGGTTGTGTCACAAGAGAATACAATCCAAATCTTCACCTTACCTTTTCCTTCTTCCAAACTCTTCCCAGGAAAACAACTAGTTCATATTGTTCACTCGATTTCGCTGAATTTTTCTATGGGATATTGCATAGACTGTTTATGCTTGTGCTTGTAATGTGTTACATTATTTTTTATTTCATTATCGGCTTGCTGAGAATGAGATGGATGAAGGATATCAAGATGCTTATTCGGGGGCATCCGGGTGTTGAGATGCTGCCTAAAGTCATGTCCTCTGTCGTCTTCCCCATTGAAGAAATTAGAAAAAATAAAGAATTCTGTTGGAGGAACGGTAAATGATGTGGTGATGGGGATAATATTCTATGGTTTGTAGCAATACTTGAAGAATGTACTTTCTCATGAAGATCATACAATAACTCCCAATGAGCTAAAAAAGGAGAATTTAAGAATAACATTCCTTGTTACAATGAACACTAGAGCAATTTCTGGACTGAAGAGCATAGAAGAAATGTTGAAACCTAACAAAGTGGAGAGGTGTTGGATGCACGCAAACTATTTGTAAGAATTTAAGAGAGATTTGGAGGTTTGCGGAATGCGGGTGAACCCACCTGAGCACCTCTTGCCCTACGAGTGCTAGTATTTCCGGAATGGTCTCCTTACCCTTTCCCTTTATAATTTTCATATAATTTGGTTCTTCATTTACAATGTAATAGAAATAATAAACCGTTGGATAATAATACAGTTGGGTATTTTAATTAGAATGTTGGTGTGAAGCAATAAAACTCTACCTAGTTATCTACACCACCGATTTACAATTTCACCATCCACCATGTTGTTACACCGCAACCTTGTATGTGTTAGACTCACAATACCAAAAATGGTTTCTCGTGTCTCGTTGGTATTGGCGAGCACCAAATGAGTCGACAACTAAAACAACCTCGTTGCGATCTTTCCTCCCCGTAAATCAAAACCCGACACAGGACAAACGCGAGGTTTAAGCTTGGCAGAGGGCAAAGAAAACATGTATGCGGGCCTCCGAAACCCGACGCCAAGGAACATGTCGGGAGGTCGTCAAAACCCGACACAATGCAATTCGGGTTTCCATGGCGCAAAAACAAGTCGGGTTTGCACGTCGAAGAAGCATGTCGGGAGCCCGCCAAAGCCCGACACCAAAAGACATGTCTGAGGGTAGTGAAACCGACGACAAGGAAATCGTTCATAGTCCAAAGTTAACAAGTCGGAAACACACGGATCGAGGCATGTCGAGTAATACCCGATGCAAATGCACAAGGGAGTTCGAACCCGACAGGCGTTGGGGATCTCACCTACCACCATGGTTGTTGAAGAGTTAAGTGCAGTTTTGGAGGTGGTTGGAAAAGGGGGGCTAATTTTTCTCCTCTCATTTTTTCTTCTTCCTATATAATGTAAAGGAGAGGCTCTTATCAAGGTCGGACATTTCTGTTTGCACCCTCCCTTCTCTCCCTCGTTCACAAGAAGATTTCAGGAGTTTCAAACCTCCCATATGGACATGTAACGCTGCTTTTTTGCCTCTGGGCTATTGCATATATATCAATCGATCCTTAGCAATATATGTGTGTCTCGTGGTTGCTTCTAAACCCTCTTACATATTTATTATCATGTCATTTTTGATCTTTTATCGTGCATTTTGGCTATCTCAGTGCATGGTGTGGCATTACATCTATGTGGTCTGTGTTTAATCTCGCAAACGGGTGTTCTTCATTCCTCGCATCACCTCCGTAGTTTAGGTTTTATTTTTATGCATTCTACTCGCCTGTCTCCTCGGCAAGTTATATTAGGTTTTAGTAAGCCCTCTGCGTTTTATTCGTGCATCCAACAAAGGAATAGGAGCCGCCTTCATCCGGAGAGCTTTTCCGATTTCGCAAGGTCCCACACTTGGGAAAAGCTCCATGTTGTGCAATCGCACCGGGAGTCTCAAACGATCGCGTTGCACGGAGTCCTGGTGCTTCGACACTAACCCTCTTTTGCACGCCTGGGGGAGTAAGAGGTCATTCCATCAAAAATTTGAAGGAGTTTTTCATGAAATTTGAACAAAAATTGCAGTTTTTTTACAAATTTGAATTTTGCACCTCCTAAACTCCAAATCATTTTTCAAGGGTTTATCTTGCTCAAAACAGGTCAAATTTTCAATGGTTGGTAGATCTGAGGGTAATCTTCAAAAGGGTATCTTTAGTTTTTTGATATTTTGATTTTCAAAATTTGAGGTATTTAGTGATTTCGGGTTTTCGGGATCCGAGAACATCAAAGCAGCAATTCGGGTTTTGGGGGATGCATTGCATGGTCCTATTCCCGACAGCAAAGAAATCGGGTTTTGAGGGATGTCGGACATGTTCCAAGTTCCTGACATGCAGCAGAGCGGGTTACATGAGTCATCGCATAACCCGAGTTCCGCCTCAGACTTTCTGGGATCCGCACCGCACTAACAAGGCCCGAATTCCGGATTGAAGATTGTCTCCTCTGGGTCCTTCAAAGTTTAAATTATATTTTCAATATTGTCAAGTTTGGTGTGTAACTTGGCAAAATCCAGTCTTTTAGAGGCTTGTTCTCTAACACATCCCGACTCAAGGGATTGAATTCACGGTAGTAAGCAAGTTGCCTGTGCACATGAGAAGAATTCGACAAGGTCTAATACTCGAGAAGAAAGGCTATTTGTCCACTTGCAACTTTCACCGAGTTGGGGAAGGAGAGGAAGAAGATCACAAAGATCGCCATCCCCACCTACCAGACTTTGTCTACACCTCCACCCTGTGAGGCCTTTTCTCGCATCAACCAGTGGTTCTTAGGCCAATCATAATGGCGCATCTACCACCGAATCCCTTTGTCAATTTCACGGCGTGAGTCCACTTGCCCTAAATGCTCGAATCAAATCCCGGGCTTCACGCACTAAAGAATATCCCCTACTTCACTGGTGAAAATCATACTACTCCTATCGATCACATCCAGATATTCTAATGCATGTGCAATCCACGAAATAAATGAAATGGATGTTGCAAAAGTTATTGGCTTCATCTTTCAAAGGTAAGGCCTTCAATGGTTTAGGAGCCTTACAAGAGTGTCTCAGACCAACTTTGTTCAGACTCTTTGCAGCACAGATGGGGATCAAGTAGTGCGGTCGCGGACAAACAAGCTTCCTAAGGGTTTAGTAACATTGAGTCTATATTCAACCTTAACGACCCGGTTTGTAAGGAAAAGGCTAACATACTGGTCAAGAGAGAAGATTCAGGGCCAATTCTGGTTGGGGAAAAAACACTTCAAGTTGGTAAAGTGGCCAGAAAGCGGAGAAATCAGATTTCATACGACTTTGCTAAGAATTTCCCGGATGTCTTCGCTTGAGCTATGAAGACTTGAGAGGATTCGATCCGAAGTTGGCACAACATACCATAGAATTGGATTCAGATGCTAAGCCCATCAAAAAGCGTAAACAGAGACTGTTAACCTCACATTGAGCCTCTGATGAAGAAAGAACTAAACAAGCTAATAGAAAGCATTATATTCCCCGATCAAGCACTTTCAAGTTTATGGGTTGCGAACTTGGTTCCGGTCAGAAGAAGAGTGGAGAAAGCAGGGTATGTGTAGACTTTCGAGACCTCAACAGGCATCCCTCAAAGACCATTACCCACTTCCTTGAATGGAACAAATATTGCAAGTAGTATCCGGTTCGTGAGAGATTCTCTCTCTAGATGGCTACTTTAGGGTATAATCAGTGATGGTGAAAGAAGATGACCCGGGTTTGTAAGACGGCTTTCACCACCAAATGGGGGACCTAGCCTCAAGAAAATGCCATTTGGGCTATCAAATGCGGAGCCACTTTCCCGAAAGGGCAATGGATATGGCATTTAGGGGTTTGGATCAATAAAATAGTTCGATATATCTTGGACGACATCACTGTATTCTCAAAAAAATGCAGCAGATCACCTTTGTCATTTGAGGCAAGTATTTGGAGATGTAGAAGATTCGGGTATCATCAATCCCCAAAAATGCATATTTTTGGCTCACGAGGAAAACTTCTAGGCCATATTGTTTCAAAGGAAGGGTTGGCGATTGACCCGAAAGAGTTGAAGCAATTCAAGCATTTCCATTGCGAAGTCACAAGAAGGCTCTTCAAAGCTTCTTAGGAAGGATCAATTTTGTCAGCGCAGTTTGTTCCAAACTTTGCAGCTCTCGTGAAGCCAATAACGTTGATGTTGAAGAAGAGCATGGCATTTAAGTGGACATGTTTTGAGGCAATAAAAAGGGCTATATCTCAAGCTCCAACCTCGTCAATCCGGACTTCTCCAAGGACTTCGTGCTATATGCCTTCGGTGGCGGAGACACAATTTCTGCAATCTTGGTACAGCAAAACAAAGAGGGATTAGAGCAACCAGTTGCTTTCTTCAGTCAAGGCTTGGAGGAATTCGAAACTAGGTACTCTTTCATTGAAAAGCATGTTCTTGCAGTGATCAGGAGCTTAAAGAAATTCAAGCACCTAGTCTCGAACAACAAGATCCAATTGTTGGTCTCTCATGCGGGAGTTAAGGACTTCCTTCTAAATAAGGATCTGAATGAGAAGCGTGCAGGGTGGATCACTCGTGTCATGGAATATGACATCGAAATTAAGGTCACTAAGCTAGTACGTGGAAAGGGACTATGTGAGCAGCTAGCCTTGAGTCAACAAGTTGAAGCAGGTGATGAAAAAGAGACTGTCTTGGTACTACAGGATAGTCAGGAACAGGAAAATGATGATGTGCCCACTCCTTGTTGGACTCAGAGTATGATACACTTCCTACAGACAGGACTATGCCCTCCAGGAATGAGCAAAGCAAAAAGGAGATACTTCAGATTACAAGCTATTCCATATGTGCTTGTTGATGGTGTTTTGTTCAAGAAAGACATCAATGGAGTTTTATTGAGGTGCATTGGGACAGGTCAAATTGAGAGGGTGTTACGAGATTTTCACGATGGAGATTCTGGAGGACATTTTGCCCCACGAGTAACAGCTCTCAAGATAATGAAGGCAGGGTATTATTGGCCCACAGTGTTCAGTGACTGTTATACATGGATAAGAAAGTGTAAGAGATGTGCACTCTTCACAGGCAAAGAAAGACTAGCAGCACTTCCATTGCACCCGATTTTGGTTGACCAACCATTTATGCAATGGGGATTGGACTTCATTGGGGTCATAAATCCAAACTCAAGCCAAGGCCACAAGTGGATTCTCACGGCAACAGACTATTTCACCAAGTGGACCGAGCAAGAAAGAGGCAAATGAGTCCAACATACTAGACTTTTATGAAGGGATAAAGTACCCAGGCAGTTCCTGTGTGGCCACTATCATATCGTATAATGCATTGGCATTCATAGGTTCCAGGATTACAGAATGGGCTATCAAGAATGGAATCTATTTGAGCACCTCTTCAAATTATTACCCAAACAGGGTAATGGACGACAGAAGTCCACGAACAAAAACATGCTAAGAATCATCAGGAGGACTCTAGATGAAAATCAAAGAACATGGCATACCAAGCTAAAATCAGCATTATGGGCTGACAGAATAACACCAAAGAGGTCTACAGGAATTCTCCCTACAAGTGAGTCTATGGGAAGGAGGCGATGTTGCCCATATCATTAGAACCGCTGCACTTGGAGCTCATGAGGCGAGTGGAGTTGGTGAGTTCGAACCAATGGAGGCTAGGTATGCAGAGTTGATGGAATTGGAAGAAATTAGAGAACATGCGCTTCAAACAATTGAGAAAGATCAAGCCTTGTGAAAAGATGGTTTGATAAGAAAGCAAGAGCAAGGACCTTCCAGAAGGGGACCTAGTTCTCGAAATGGGATGCGATCGGGCAAAACCGGAAGGCATTCCAAGTTTGATGTCATTTGGAGTGGCTCCTACATGGTCACGGGATGTAAGAATAGCAATGCCTTCCAATTGTCTACATTGGATGGAGAAGAACTCCCGATTCCTTAACGGAATCTATCTTAAACATTGTCTTTGAAAAGAAAAGGTTTACCCTTGTAAATATTAGCCTAGTTTTCAATTCCTCTAGTGCGTATGCACATTGTTTTGTTGTAGTCGGTTTCGCTTCCCTAAGTGCTTTGGGCGAGTTTCGTTGCTCTGGGTTGCTTTTCTACACGCCACAGTGCGGCGTGTTCTCGTGCTCGGGATCGAGATATCGAGATTAGTTCAGGTTATTGCTTATGACTCCATGCCCAATGGATTGCTGAAAGGCCACTGATCTTCTACCTAGTAGGCAGGTAACCCCGTTGAGTCGCCAAATTGTTGCGTATCTTTCCCTCCCCGGGTAAATCAAAACCCGACACAGGACAAACGCGGGTTTAAGCGGCGGAAAAGCATGGCAGAGAGGCAGCGAAGAAAACATGTATGCGGGCCTCAGAAACCCGACGCCAAGAACATGTCGGGAGGTCGTCGAAACCCGACACAATGCAATTCGGGTTTCCATGGCGCAAAAACAAGTCGGGTTTGCACGTCGAAGAAGCATGTCGGGAGCCCGCCAAAGCCCGACACCAAAAGACATGTCGCAAGGGGTAGAAAACCCGACGCACAAGGAAATCGGGTTCATAGTCGGGTTAACAAGTCGGAAACACACGGATCAGAGGCATGTCGAGCAGTCCTCTATACCCGATGCAAATGCACAAGGGAGTTCCGAACCCGACAGGCGTTGGGGATCTCACCTACCACCATGGTTGTTGAAGAGTTAAGTGCAGTTTTGGAGGTGGTTGGAAAAGGGGGGCGAATTTTTCTCCTCTCATTTTTTCTTCTTCCTATATAATGTAAAGGAGAGGCTCTTATCAAGGTCGGACATTTCTGTTTTGCACCCTCCCTTCTCTCCTGTTCACAAGAAGATTTGTGGAGTTTCAAAACCTCCCATATGGACTGTAATGTTGTTTTTTGCCTCTGGGCCATTGCAATATATTGAATCGATCCTTGAGCAATATATGTGTGTCTGTGGTTGCTTCTAAACCCTCTTACATATTTATTACTGTCATTTTTGATCTTTTATTGCATTTTGGCTATCTGTGCATGGTGTGGCATTACATCTATGTGGTCTGTGTTTAATCTTGCAAAACGGGTGTTCTTCATTCCTCGGTGCATCACCTCCGTAGTTTAGGTTTTATTTTTATGCATTCTCTACCCTGTCTCCTTGGCAAGTTAGATTAGGTTTTAGTAAGCCCTCTGCGTTTTATTCGTGCATCTGAACAGAGGAATAGGAGCCGGCCTTCATCCGGAGAGCTTTTCCGATTTCGCAAGGTCCCACACTTGGGAAAAGCTCCATGTTGTGCAATCGCACTGGGAGTCTCAAACGATCGCGTTGCGGAGTCCCGATGGTCTTCCGTGATTCGACACCAACACAACCATTAAAATACTCTACCTAGCAAAGTTAGAAAAAATGCAATTTCTAAAGACATGTAAAACAACATATTGAGCCCATAAAAGAGATGACAAGCGTCGTATGTGTTCCTTGTTATGAGGAGATTCATATCAAGCTTTAGATTGACCCTCAAATGATTGTTTTAATCTCTTCGTTGTTTCTCTGGATCCCTGCCAAGCTTCGTTTCACACTTTTAGGAAGCTACCAAAACTTAAAATTGATTTCATTTTGAACCACTTGTTTAACCCCGAGCAATGAAATGTCTATCCACCTTCACAAACCTCTATTATTTTTACTAGAAAATTCATTGTAACCTTCAGATTGGGGGAAAATACTCTTCTAGATAGTTTTGCAAAGGCATTTTGTAGGCCTCGGGTCACTGTTTGACTAGGTCAAACTGCCTCAACTACGACCGGTGGCTCCAAAATATGTCGCCATTTAACCCTGTTTCAGAAGTTCTCAATTCCGTCGACTCCGGTAAATTCTCCATATATGGAAGAGCATGTAGAAAATTTTCCATTGCACGTTCATATATCAAAGGGTAGTTTTGGTTGAGGTTTTCTTAGCCCTCGAGCTAAAATTCGTTGTTGTTGCAATTAGACCGATTATGACCAGTGGCTCCGTAAAACCCAATCGCCATTGCAAACCGTTCACCAGCCAGAATTTCATTAGTTCATGTGAAATATTGGTATAAATTTGGACACGTAAGAATTATCCCATCTTGAACTTACTTATCGAAAGATAGTTTTGAACGCACTTTCTTTGCCTCCGAGCCTAAATTGAACGTTTTTACAACTAGCGGAAAACGTAAAAGAAAGTCAGGACTCCCCACAGTTACCAAACCATCGTGGAAACTTTTTGACACTTGTAAATAATTGTTTGAAACTCTATCACGTGACTTGTTGTGTGAAATTGAACTTTTGACCAATAGTGTTTCTCTTTCTCTCTCTATCTCTTTCTCTCTCCTTGCTTAAGAAATGAAGTGAAAGGAAATGAAATCAATACATGTCTCTAACCCTCTCCTTTCGAATAAAAATTATTATTATTATTATTATTATTATGTAAATGGAAACTTAAAACGTTAATTATGCTAGATCTAGGTGGATGCCATGCGAGATTTATCGCTGATTTCATGCTCACATGATTTTGTAGGTCAGAAGAAATATGACGTAAAGGCGTGGTGTAATTCATTGTTTATTATTGTAATTTATATAGGTTATTGTAGAATGTATATATGTATAATGTATTTCCATGTTACATAAAAGTTTATATTTGAATTTTTGTAATATGTATGAGATGCTAGTTTTAGGGATGCCTTGGGAAATGTGCATTTAATCATAGGTGCCATTTCGATTTAGATTTACGTATGGTAAAAAGGTTGGATATGTGTGTGTGTGTGGGTGTGTGTGTGTGGGTGTGTGTGTGTGTGTGTGTGTGTGTGTGTGTGTGTGTGTGTGTTAAATGAAATTGAATTTAACATATCAGAGTGCATTTCCAGTGTGCAATAGACGACTAATTAATTGGTGTGTCATGTTTTCCTTACCTTCAAAATGTAATAAAGAAATATAAATGAAAAAACAACCCTAGTACAAAATTTGTGCATAACTAACCTTCCTGTGTTAATCCTTTAGCATATAAACCCGAGACCTTCGAATGATATTTCCACTCAATGACACCTCCTAGTTTAGGTAAATAAGAGCACAAGTTTGAGTTGTCATCATAGCATATATTCAGAGTGGCATCTTGCCGTGAACCCAATAAATAGGAGAACGACTTGGTCAAACATTATCTAGAGTATGTGGTTCCCTTCTAGGATTTGTAATCGTGTATGTAGTAAGGAGAATGTGTTCTCTTAAGGTAGTACTCCTTGGGAACCAACATTAATCTTAGTGTAAAATCCTCTTGGACTGACATGCATGTTGAGTGGCGAAGACCACAAACTAACCTTGACAGTCATCCTTAAGGGTTGGGATTATAATTGATCTACATACTCAATCTTTTTATCGTTGGTCTTAGTGGTGCAATACTAAGGGTTAATTGTGAAACTTAGCAACTTATTAAGTTACAATTAGTTGGTGAAAATGTAACCATAAGATGATATGCTTAGATAAAGGTGAAATTTAGATCATTCATATAATGTGTATAAACCATCTCTTGGGTCGAGGGACTAAATTCCTAACGTGTGATCCCTAAGGTGAACCATAATCCTCTAAACGAAGGAGTATTCCCTCTTGTTCTCCACTTTTCCTAATGTGTAATGAATATACATTGTGAAACTAGGAATGTACCTTGTGAAACTAGGTGCTCATATTCTTGAGGAAATTCCCTAGGACGAGATCTAGGAGGCTCACGAGCATGCAAATGTCCTATTAAATAATGGGTTTCTCAACAATTTAAAAACACTAATTAAATCAAATTAAATGAAATCGTTTTAGGATGAATGTAAATGATTAAAACAAGTCCTATGTTTTAGATACCTACACATGAGAATACTAAGTGTGAATCCCCTTTAACCCCTCTCAAACAATAGTGTCTACTTGACAAGAAATATCGAATGTTCCTAGAGTTACCAAATGATTTTTGAGATAAGGGTGTATAATAACTCTAGTTATGACCACAGTATGGTGTGTAAAATTCATAATTTAATATCCCCTTATAACACACATCTAATGCTTAATTGTTCAGGAATGCAAACCTGGTGGAGTGTGAAATCATACCCGTTAGTACCTTGATGACTAAGCAATTAAGTTAAGTAGATGAGATACATGGTTAGCTGTCATAATGTAAAACAAAATAGACCTACCATAGAACTTACATGCTTTGATATGAAAAAATGTGTAGTCTAGCTACTCTTAAAGCAATAAACTTCATTTTCTTCATGAGAACCTCCATTGTTGCAACTAAGATAAATGGAAAATCCAATCGAACATGCAACTTAGAAAATGAATCTTTGTAAAAAAACACTAAAAGGATCATGTATGTACATATGTTCATACCAATAACCAGTTGCGAACATTCGGTGTGATGAGGGAAAAAAACAAAATTAGATGGGTTTACTACAAATGAAATGTTAAATAAAGTAAAGATAATGTAGTTTAATTATAAAATAATTGATAAGTGATTTCTAAGCCAATAAGGTCAATAACGAAATATGGATGTAATAATTATGCAATTTGAGAAAGCGTTGTCATGGATGGTACCTATATCGTGATTCATAATGTAGTTGAATAATTTTGTTTTGTCTTGTCATTTGGGAAAAGGTGGCCTTGATGTGCATCATGTACTATTCATATTATCTATATGGAATAAGATTTGTGAAGCACCTCATGTGTTATGCATAGTCCTAAGAGAGGCCTTGCATTGTCATGTGGTGTCGTGTAAATAACAACGTAAGTCAAAAAAAAATATTGTTCCGATATTTTTTAGTGTTGTATTTGTGTGTGTAATATGCGGGCGTTACAACTCCTCACTAGTATCTGAAAATTGCCCCTCTAGGGTATAATCTACCCCTATTATTGATGAGATTCCATCTCGGGTGGCTCTTCTTGATCCCCATCTTTTGAATCTTATCACTTAGGTCCCTGTTGCGATGGTTAAGGAGAGGAGACCCAATCTTCTCCTGCTAAGACTTTTTACTTGCCTATCAATTCTTTTGAAGTTCTTATCCCATGCGACCCTTATCCTATTGAGGTTTTTAACAGGGAAGATTGGATAATTGTCCAAAAAAGAAAAAATTTCCTTTTAAGTTGAACTCTTCCCTATTACAAATGACTCTCCTATATCAAAGTTCTTCTTTGGGCTGACTCTTTTGAATAGTCTGGTGTTTTTATAGAATTATTTTTCCATAAGCCATGTTTTAGTCTTCTTTGATGTTAATTTTGTCCCATGTTTTGGGGTTGTTTCTATTATTTTGTTATCATAGGTTCAATTGCTCTTTTTTTTAATTTACTTTTGGTATTCACTAATGTATCATGGATTTATTCCTTTTGTACTTTGGTAAGATCCCATTCAAATAATCTTTATCCTTATCTAAGAAAAAAATATAGTGGAGTTATCACTTCTTATTATGTGAAAGATTTTTTTCCAAATAAATGTCAAATTTTACTTTTATTATTTTCATTCTTGTTGTTATTGATGCCATCAATCACATGGAAGATACAATGTAAACTATTTTCTACTTCTTGAAGTTTCAGATGATGAGCTAAACATGTTAGCATATTATTTGTAATATCTCTCTTAAGCTTATGTTATAAGATAAGGCATTGTTTCTATGCACTATGTTATAATGGTTTTAATCACTTGGGTAAATAGAGTAGGTAGTTGTTTTAAGGTTGGCTATTTTACGTTATCTCTGCATATGGTTCCACACACCTCCTATTTTCTATGATATCTTGTGTGTTTATATAATAGGATTCTCATGTGTTTTATTTATTATGTTGGTTAATACATTTTCTCCATCTATTTTTTTATTATAATATGGTATCTCTTTGCTGATTCTAATAAGGTAATGGTGTCAAAATAAAATCTATTTTTCTCCGCATGTCGGTTGTATTTTGTCGTACGATGCATGGGGAGGGATACATGCTCAAAACAATTTGAATCTCATCCATTTTTATTGTTTTTGAGTCTATGATCATCTCTATCTTGGTAGAGGAATATTCAAACTCAATTTCGTGTAAAACTAGTGGTCGCTCCAGGAGGAGCAAGGTTACGCCGACGTGGATTTGTTTGGGAGTTATCTTCTGGTGTAGGGTGTGTTTTTGAATGGGTTTGTAATGCATTGGGATTAGAGTGGAAGTTGGTGGACACTTGTTACCAATTTTGGCATCAGTAATTTTTTTGAGTCTGCAACATGGAGTGGTTATATCACCGCAGTGAACACCATGGCAGAGCCTTGTTTTACTACTTTGTAGAGGTAGAAAACAATCCTACATCAAGTCCATTGACTCTATGGTTTAATGGAGGTAAGGATAGTTGATTTGCTTTTATGATAAACAATATAAACATGGGCTATTTTTTTCATAGTTTACAACTCTTCAATAAACGAAAGCCATTTTAAATTAAGGTTACTTCTCAGTTTGGATAACCAAACCAAGGAACAAAGGAACTCATTGATCTTGCTTGATTTTGATGTTTCACCATCTCCATACCATTGAGCTAGGGTTGGCAGGTATCAAATATGAAAGTAACCAAATTCATTTCCTACAGGAAAAAGGACTATAAATATACACTATTAGGTGTCATCCTATGAATGTTAGACCTTCTGCACAATAAAGGCATCTCATCTTTCATTTTAGCCCATGGGATATAAATTTGTGTCGCAACACCACAACTGTGGTACCAATGGCAATTGATATGGCCAAGTAGCTCCAGATCCGTCACTGTCTTTTCTTCACTCTTTGGTGGCATCTGCGTGCAAGTTCTATAAGAGAAATATAATAATTAAATTTTATCGGGTACCATTTCTCACCCTCTGCGTTGAAGAAATCACTTCGATTTTCCTTAGAGTACAATCAACGTCGACGAAGACCTCAACACTTCATCACCATTGTTCTTCAAACAGGCTTCATTTTCCCCAAACCAAGGCATTCATTCTTTCCACAGATGACAATAGCATTATTCGAACCTGAAATAGGAATCTTCCCCATGTTCAAATCCAATGCCACATTATCATCACCATTGGCCAGAGCAGACCCCCCCATCATCCCCTTTGGAGAAAACTTTGAACATGAATAGGATTTCAGGTTTACACCCTCATTCTCTTTTAGGCCACTTTCCTTTGCCACCTCACCTTCTTCCCTTATCGTAATTCCTTCATCTGCCACATTTTCATTACTATTGACCTGACTTTCATAATTATTTTCACTTCCACCAATCTCCCCCCTTAACCCAATCTCTTCATTTTCCCTACTTTCAACACCAATGACCTGATTTTCTTTATTTCCTTGAAGAGTTAGCACCCCCTTGGCTGCCCCAATCACAGTCTTGATTTCTACATTAAGTTCTTCATCTAAACCATTTTCCTCCGCCAAGACGCTTTTTTCTGATACACCATTATCTTCGCTTACAATAAGTAAATGTCTATTTTCATTACTGATGGGCTCATGTTCGGGTTTTTCTTCCCAAAGTCCAAGCATAACATTGAAGCTTTGTTATGTGAAGAATTTTATCTAAAACTTATTCTGGAGCAGGCTACTTAATTTCTATGCTACTGCTGAGTTGAAGCAAAATCTTTTTTAGAGAAAAAAACAACTGTAATTAATAAAAGAAAGACTTGATACATCAAGATAGATCAATTTAATTCTCTTACCTAAATTTAACCCAGAATAGAAATACAATGCAAATCAAATAAGGAATAAAATAAAAAAGAAAAAATTACCAAGTCCTCTGTTTTCTTCACTTATAAGGAAAACAAAATACCTGGGTGCACAAGAAATCAATGCTCTTCACTTCACCAACTGCATATTTGTTTCATTTGTATGAGATATTCAGATGTTTTTATGGGAGAAAAGATTACAAAATAATGAAAATTGAGGCTATCAACCTTGCCGAGGATGGGCACTGCAACACCAAGGCATGCCACACATGCTTGAAAGGAAAATGGGGGGCTAGGAAAACCTGTATCCGTAAAAAAATGATAACAATGGAATTCTAGAATCATTCATAGACTCGACTTCCAATAAGCTTGCCAAGCCACGGACGGTGAGAAGAATTATTAAGCTCTGTTTAAACTCCACACAATTTCCTGATAAATTTAGCACCACTTCTACGTACAAACTATTGTTGAAATTAGGACACAACGATTCTATAGTAGGTCATTCGAAGAAGCTCACTGAAGAACCTCATGTGGCTGACACTCTGGAGAATTTTGCGACAACAGATTATGTTTATTCAATTTTCGAGAGGTCTAGTTTGGATGCTCATTACACCGACTATGAAGTGTTGCTCACCTATCCTCTCTCGAGGTCTCTGTCTCTATCCCTTCTTCGGGGGAAGCCCTTGATCTTAAGTTGAAGGAGTAGCCTGTAGAGAGTGACAGGAGTCGAAGCTGGTCACGCCACATAAAAAGCGTAATCCTGTAAATGGGATTCAAGTGATAGAATATCAAAGGGAAGGATGTAAACTTTGTGGAGAGACCTAATTTGCAAAATCAACAACTTTGGGCAATTGGCGGTGTGGAGGCTGCAAAAGACACAACCCTAGGATGCTGAGCACAATCCTAAGGGAATTTTAAAAGTTGTTGATATAGATGCAGATGGAAGGGAAATGTGTTGGACTCGCTCCAAGGAAGGATGGTTACCAACATTGCCTTCCAAGTATTCGGACTACGTGTTTGCAGCCATGGAAGAAAGTTACAATTATTACTTCCACTTAGCTCTAAAACTTCTTGGCAGTCGTTTAGGATTTTAGACTGATTAAGAAATTACGATTGTTCCATGTCTCTTAAAAGACATTTTTTGATACTGGGAATGGGCATGTCGGAAGGTGAATGGGAATTTGGATGGTGGCTTTGAGCAATAGTGTATGAATTTCATGTAAGCAACTAAAATTGGGCATTACGTTTTGTATATATTGTAAAAAAGTTATTCTGTGGTTTACCTGTCACATCAGAACTAATGAAAAGGACGAAAGGATATGAGCTCTGTAAATGGATGTAGCTGCCTCTTGACCATATTAAGCACTTGCAATTCGTAAAAATTATCTATAGTACATCTTGTATGAGGCATGAGCTAATGCCCATTACAATCATTATGCCTCTTTATCAAGGAAATTTGAGTTTCATAGTAATTCCCAAGTATGTTTTAGTTTCCACTAATTCTCAATAATACAGGTTGCGGAGGGTGCCAAAACAACAGGTGCTTCACGTCAAGGCATTCTATCAAACAGTTCACGTGCATTTTCAACAAATTCATATTGTGCATATCCTGCAATCATGGCATTCCATGAGCCCACATTTCTTTGAGGCATTTTATCAAACAGTTCACGTGCCTTGTCTATGCTTCCACATTTGATGGATGTCCATACCCTGTTCCAAAGCTCCCATTTTGGCACAGGTAGGGAGGATGCTGACAAAGGTTGTGGAATTTGGCTTTACATCTGCCAATTGCAATTGCATGAATGTTTCTAAGTAATTATAACGCATTTTCAACAAATCCATTTTGGGCATATCTTGCAATCATTACTGTCCACGATACCACATTTTTTTGAGGCATTCTATCGAATAGTTCACGTGCCTTGTCTACGGTTCCACATTTTGCATACATGTCTACCAGGACATTTGCAACCACATCTGACAAAATTCCTCTATCCTTTATGCTTTGATGGATGTCCATGAGAAACTGTCTCATTCTTTCACCTGGTCAAACTCTTTACGAGCATTTAAATATGTTTTTTATGGAAAGCTGTGTGTAGCAAATGCCATTTAATCACCTGTGAGCAATGAAAGAGTGGACTGTCTTTCCTTGTGAAACCATGCTCGTGAAAATACAGGCCTGCAATAATTGAAGATATGTAATCTTCAGAGGGGTTGTGTGTAATAAGCTTGATGTAAATATTAAAAGCCCTTTGTTTAGACAGCTTGTAGATCCACTCGCAGAAAAGCAGCCGCACCAAGTACGTGAAATTGGATTCAACATAGAAATCCCATGTCAGGTTGAAGATACCATTGACAGACGGATTTGATGTCATCGGAGCGCTGGAATTTTCTGTAATTGGACGGATAAAAATGGAGCCTCAACCAGTGGTGCCCAGAGGAGACGGGAAAGAAGTATGCGGCCGAGGATGTGAATACGCGGGCGGTCACATAGGGAATGGTGCCGCAGTTCATCAGGATCAACACCACGGAGATGAAAGATGAGATGTGTTGCTCTGGGCTGATGCCGTCGCCCATCTGAAACTCAGAAGAGCCAAAAATAATGCAAAAGTGGGCCAAACTGATCTTGGCGAGGGTGGAACCGGAGCCCTCATTTGGAGAAGTTGACACAGAAAGGACGCTAAAGTAGCAGAGACTGATAGTTGTTTTCACTCGGCCGTCGCGTCCATCCAGATCCGCTACGTAGTCCAGTTGTTATTCAGTGTACATCCCGGAGACTAAACTATTCTGCGTCGGAACAGGGAAACAGGACGTGGCTAGAGATACAGCCAAAAGCAGCCGCAAAGATCACCAAACAAAAACACGTAGCACTCACCTACAGGGCAGGTCAAGCAGGAGGCAACGATGACAGCACATGAAGCTGCAGAGCGTCGTCGTGCAGGATCAAGTGCACATTAGCCACGCCTTCGGCGTAATGAGGCCCGAGAGGAGATTTTGACAAGTCACATGGAGGGAGAGCCAAGAAAATCAAAAGGTGACCAGTTTCTGTATTTTTTTGCTAAACACATCTATGTCCTACGAGAATATTACAGTAGCTAATAGTTTCTAATTTGGATTAGAAAAAAATATAAAAATTGAATTTAAAATTTTACAAGTAGACCATTTTCTTGAACATGCATAGGTATGTGTTGATTGGCTGAAAAATTATATCGTAATTTAAAAAAAAAAACTTTTATTTTCAATTATGATATTTTTAAACTATTGAAAAATGAAAACTTTATTATACAATGAGTATTGGGGCTTTATATGTGGTGTCTAATTGTCATGGTATCATTTAAATGATTGAAAATTTCATCGCTTTTTGGGTTTTTAATCTGGATGTTGAAGGAGAAAGAATTTTTTTATATCAGAATGTAGATCTCCTGATTTAACAATTTTTGTATGTTTTTTTTTATGTTTTTCAAGAGGGAAAGTCTATAATTTACCAAAAATGTTTATTTTTGCTAAAAACTTGAGGTATAGTCAGATTCGATTTGAGTCCGTATGTAGGAGGAATTTTATGTAAATTCATTATATCTTTTGCTATATTCTTTTTTTGGAAAAACTAGGTCAAAATGGCTAGTTTACAACACCTTTTGCTGCCAAATTCACAAAAATTGACAAGAAATAATTTTAGTTTGTGGAGTCACAAGGTTTTGACGATATGTGAATATCGGTATCTTCATTACATAATGCTTGGTAAAGACAACTGACCTATCATTGATACAAATGATTATGATAAATGTCATCGTGAGGCTCTTATGTTTTTAAAACTACATGTAATAGATAATATAATCTCGAGCTCGGAATGTGACCATTTCATCATTTTTGGACTAATCTTCTAAATATCGGGCTTCTCGGCGGTGAGATATTGTATTTCAATACTTTGTTTATTTCACAAAGATGTAAGAAGGTGGCTCCATTTCTGATTTTTTGTTGTAAATCAAGTACATTAGTGATTAGTTAAAGAATGTGCAAAATATTTTTGATGAGTAAGATCTGATTTCTCTAGTTATATAAAATCTTCAACCTTCATTTGAATCATTTGCGTCTAGTACTTGCACAAGATTATTGAGTCACGAGACTTTGGACTTTGGGAATTTATCCACATTGTTCTTACAAACGACATGAGCAAGTAGGTGTGTCTACATGGACTTCCATAGATAGTGTATTATTCATCAAGGGAAAGGCCAAGTAGTTTGGTAAAGCTAATATTTCTTCTACATAATCTTCACAAGTAAGTGGTTCTAATAAGAGATCTAAGTGGAAATGTTTTTACTGTAAGAAACTTGGTCACCTTAAGAAGGATTGTAGGAAAAGATAGTATGATCTCGATGATCCTAAGAAGAAATATCATTATGCAAATATTGCTAAAGGTGTGGGAGAGGAAACATGTCTTGATTTTTCATTCATGGCCTTAAGTGATAATTATGTTGTGGATCGATTCAGGGCATCTCACCATTTTACATGCCATAAGGACCGATATATCAATTTTGTTAAAAATAGCAATAGTAATGAATCTGTATCTTTGGGGGATGGTATAATTAACTTTGTGAAAGGGTATGGTATTGTTTGAATATCAATTTTTATGGTACTATCTGGTATACATTTTATAATGTTAGATATGTTCTATATAAGAAAAAAATCATTCAATTAGTGAGACAAACCAAAAATATGATTTTACTATTAAGTTTCAAAGAGAATAATGTTTATTAGCTACCAAAGATAATAATATTATTACATATGGGTATGGGCATTTGAATTTATAGTATTTGAATACATTCAACAAGAATAATATGGTTAAGTAGATTCCTTCTATTCGTGATAGTCATCTTATATGTATTGATGTCACTTGGGAATTCATTTTATGTTCATAAATCTTGGAGGCCTAAGGAAGTGTTTAAAATTGTTCATCCTAATTTTCATGGTCCAATGTGGACACCTACCCCCACTAGAGCTCAATATTTTATATTATTGGTCAATGATTTATCTAGGAAAAAGTGGGTATACTTTCTAGATGAAATCTAATTGCTTTTCTAACTTCACATATTGGAAAGATATGGTTGAAAAATAGGAGGTACGACCAATGAAATCACTTAGAATGGATAATGGGGGTGAGTTCACCTCAAATTATTTCAAGTAGTTTTGTGCCACTGAAGGCATACAATAAAATTATACTCCTTACACTCCATAACAGAATGGAGTTTTGGAAAGGAGGAATAGGATGGTGATGGACATGGCTCATTATATGGTCTAAAATAGAAATAATTAATATAAGAATTGGGAAGAAGAAGTGAATACAATGGTGTACATCCTTAGTAGGATACAAAATCATGATTACAAAATATGACTCCAAAGGATCCTTGGTCCTGGAAAAACTCTAGATGTAAGTGATTTCATAATTTTTGGTTGTGTGGCTTTTGCAGTTATTCCTAGTCAAAAGAGAAGTAACTTGGATGCCAAATGTAAAGACTGTATGTTTTCTACATAAAGTGAGCAATCAAAGGCCTATAGATTACTTGATGTTTCTACTAACAAAGTTTTGGTAAATAGAGATGTCACAGTAAATGAATAGATGTCATACTTCACAACAACTGGTACAGTTTAAGATATTGAGTCATGTTTTCCTTATAATGATCCTATTATAAGTTGTCATGTTTGAGTTAAGTATGATTGTAGTTCATTAGTGGAATCACATTTTACGATGGTAATTGATTAAAAAAATGTCAGAGGTTCTACCCTCTCATCATGAACAATTTGTTATCCAAAATGAGCCCATGCTTATTTTGGCTAACTTGCCTTCATTTCCTCCTTCCTTGTGCTTCATCTCGAATTTCATGGATTTCTGGAACTCAAATTTTTTTGGGTATTGCTTCATCAGATAGGATTTTTCTTCCCCTTTCCAAAAAGGTAAAGAAGTCCTCCTAACTCCAAATATTTTGAAAGTTATGGCTTGACGGAGGTTGGATGCAAAATTTTCCCAAGTATGAAGGCGGGTTGGCGAAGGGACGGAGGAAAACTTCACACTTAGCCTTTTTGGCTAAAAAAACATGTAAAATCCCACTCCGAAAGCCCGTAGCCAATCAAAAGGTGACACATGGCCGAGGAGCAGCGCCTGCTGGGAGGCGGAGAAAAGATTGACACTTAGCCTTTTCGGGCTAAAAACACAAGTAAATTCCCGCTCCGAAAGCCCGCACCAATTAGAAGACGCCACGTGTCAATGCGGAGTGGCGGGCGGTGGAAGAACTTTATGTTTTTTGGCCTTTTTTGTCAAATTTCTCAAAGGCAAAAATAGAAGCGCCTCCGCCGACTAATAAAAAGGCACCACATGTCCATTCATTGGTGGAGATCGGGGCATCGGGAGAATTTTAGAATTTTGCCAAAGTGGTGAAAAGCTCAAAGGAAAATGAAAATTTTAAGGCCCATGCCCACAACCAATCGTAAGACGCCACGTGTCAATGCAGAGCGGCAAGCGCAAGCAAAGAACTTTAAGTTTTTTTTTATTTTTGTCAAATTTCTCAAAGGAAAAAATAGAAGCGCCTCCCTGCCGACCAATTAAATCATGCCACATGTCCATTCATAGGTGGAGATCGGGGCATCGGGAGTATTTTTGAAATTTTGCTAAAGTTGCAAAAACACAAAAGGCAAGAATGGAGCTGCATCTCCGCAGCCAACAGAGCATGCCACGTGTCCACTTTAGCGGCGGGGGTTCTCACCATCGGGAGACCTAGGAAAATTTTGCACTTCGGCCCCGCGAAGGTAAAATGTTGGTTTCGCCCCCCCATTCAATCGGAAGGTGATTCGTGTCATCGGAGTCATGCGGGCCACGGGATTTTTCGATATTTTTTCCAAATTTCAAAAAGGGGAAAATATCATATTTTTGCCCACCGACCCGATTTTTGACCTAAATTTGCCTTGTTTCACCTAGAAAATTACAGAGGGCATATCTTTCGATTCCAAGATCAGATTTGGACAAAATCAGATTTTTGGAAAGATCTCGATCCCCTCTATGCATTAAGGCATAAAAACATCATTTTTGTGGATTTCAATGGAGAAAATGTGAAAACATCTTTCACGCCTTCAATGTGTATCAGATTTCTTTGAACAAGTCATTTTTTGCTCAGTCTGCCATTTTTTTCTTCTCCAGCATGCCAAAGATGGAGAATCCGCTCGATTTGATGGGGAAAAACCCTAGAATGTCTTCTCACGCCTTGAATGCAAGATCAGATTGCTTCGAAGACATCATTTTTATTCCATTTTCTATTTTTTCTTCTCCAACCACAGCAAAAAAGGAAAAATCAATTTAATGGTTTGTAGGCCAATTTGAAAGAGATTAATGGCGGGTGGTTGAGTCCAAGGATCAGATTTGCTTCTTCCTTTTTTCTCTCTCTTTGCCTCGGCTATAAATGGAAGAACTCGATTCATTGTAATGGTTGGACGTTTTTGCTCTATATCTCCCTTATTCTCTGTTCTACGAGAGAATTTGTGGAGTTTTCAAACCTTCCATAGATCTGTAAATGCAATTTTTGCCTTCCGCCATTGTAATGCTTTGTATCAACTTTGTGGAGCAATAAAATAATCCTGTGGGTGATTTCCAGCCCCTTTCTTACTTCCATTGCATTCATTTTGATCTTTTCATTTACAAATCTAGTTATTTGTGCATGTGAGTTGCATTATTTCTATGGTCTGTGTTTAACAACAGAGTGGGAGTTCATCATTCCTCGGTGCATCACCTCCATTAGCTTAGATTTCATTATTTCTACAACTTCTTCTTCACCTTGGTCCCTTGGAAAGATTTAGAATAGGACTTAGAATAGATCCTCAAAAAAAAGAAAGCATGCACCTGAACAGAGGAATAGGAACTAGCCTTTAATCTGGAGAGTTTTTTCCGCTTTTGCAAGTCCCACACTTGGGGAAAAGATTCAATGTTGTGTAATCACACTGGATGCCCATTATCAAACTAGAAATCTGAGAAACATCCAAGGGTGTTGCGAGTCTGCACTAACACAACTAAAGAGGGAAAAGTGACATACTTCCTCAATGGAAGCACTAAAGGAAGGAAACTTTCCATAAGGTGTGGAAGGAAGAACATTGAGATCAGGAAAGAATCTTGGTAATAAAGGTGAGCATGATAATTTTGATTTAAGGACTTTTTTTCATAGGTATTTGAGCCTAAATATTTTTTAAAGGCCAAAAGGAAGCTTGATTTGGAATCATCCATTCAATTGGGATATGATTCGATGATGAAAAATAAGACTTGAGAGCTAAGGAATATTCGACCATGAAAGAAATCCATTGGTTGTAAATAGATTTATAAGGTAAAATGTAAAGCATATATTTCCGTTCAAAATATAAATCAAGACTTGTAGAAAAAAACTTATGAATAAGAGGAAGGGGTTTGATTATGAGGATATTTTTACTCCTACTACAAATATGGTAACTTTTCGGTTAATTATTGTTATTGCTTCTCTATTTAGATGGAAGGTGCATCAAATGGATGTCAAGAGCGCTTTCTGAATGGAAATCTGAGGAAGGAAGTCAACATGGTTCATCCATAGGGTATTCGTGTTCCTTGTAATGAACATTTTTCTTCTAGGTTGATCAAGTCCTTGTGGACTTAAGAAAACTTGTTGAGCATGATAAATGAAGATAGACTCAAACCTAAGGGATTTTATTTTTGATGTTTAATTCTAAACTTGGATTGTCTATATAAAAGTGTGTGGTGATGATATCTTGATTCTCATTATATACATTGATGACATAAACATCACTCGGAGTAGTGATAGATTTATTCAACAGATGAAATATGATATTTGTTGCACCTTTGACATGAAAAATTTAGGAATACTTGAAATATTATTTAGGTTTATTGTTTTGGAAAAATAATTGTGCTATATTCGTATCAAAGAATAATCATGTCAAATCTTTGTTGAAGATTTTTAGAATGATGGATTTTAATATAACTTGCACACCTATGGAATTTGGAGCTAAAATTTCCACTTTGAGACTGCTTTTCAACATTACTCGATGAAACAATGTATCGACAACTACTAAGTAGCCTCATTTATCTCACTACCACTAGACATGATATTTGTTTTTCAAGAACTTTTCCGTAACTCCCACAAAAAAACCGCACAAAACCCAAGACAACTCAAAAGTAAAACTAGAAAAATTACTGAATAATTTTATTTTTTAAAATAAATCTAGTTGTAATAATTAGCATAATCCTTGGTTAATAATGATCATTTTAAACTAACAATTAAATTATACTATTCAATTTCCAGTTTGGTTTAAAAGTCATTTAATAATTTATTATTTTAGGGCTAAGTCTAATTCACCCTCCCATTGATTAAACACAATTAAATTAAATTCCTATAATAACATTACCTAATTACTAGGGAGTAATTGATTTAATTTATTACAAGGGTCATGGGCTTTTATTAAAAGGTCATCAACTAATCAAATAGGTTAAAAAATAAACTTAACATATACACCACTTAAGTGGCCCCATTCAAAATTGACTAATGCATTTAAATGATGATTTCACCTAACTCTCACCCAAATTTTGTAGGAAAGAATCTTGGCCAATGGATGAATTGAATCTGGGCCCTTAGATCTAGGATTCAAAAATAACCCTAATCCTCTTTTAGGAAGGTTTTACTCTTTCATTTGACTTATTTTCTCATTTCTATTTTGCAAGGTTTTAGGTAAGGAGAGGAAGCCATGGAAGAAGGGTTCCACGAAAGGAAAATGGAGACACAATGGAAGAATACTCACAATCCAAAGTTTATTTTATTTGCAATGTATTTCTAGGGTTAGGTTACCAGCTCATTTGTTATTAATCTATTTCATTGTAATTCACTTACTTGGACAATTGGGAATTTTACCCTTTGTAGATCTATTTAAAAAAGTATTTTAAAGAAATGATTCAAATGTATATAAACAATTATATGAGTGTGTGTATATATATATACATCTTATTTATATGTATATATACTTGTGAGTATATATATATATATATATATATATATATATATATATATATATATATATATATATATATATATATATATATATATATATATATATGTGTGTATGTATGTATGTATGTATGTATTGTGTGTGTATCTATATATATACTGGTTTTTATATTATTAAAATCCAGTATTTTATTTCTATAAAAAGATATATATTCAAATACATATATATATATATATATATATATATATATATATATATATATATATATATATATATATATTAACCGAAGAGTTCAAGCCTTAGTAGGTGTGCGAAGAATATTGGTCCCGTGACTAGATGGTTTACTTTTTCATATATGTCGGCAATGATAGGTTGTTGTTGGTTCATCCATCTATACTGCCAATTTAACTGTTGGGTGGAAGGCTTCTGGGAGTCTGTCTTGCTTGCAAAGATTGGGTTGTAGAAGACAACCGGTTCGAGGTTCTTCTTGGGTAAGGCGGATGAAGTCCGGCACTTCGTAACCTGATCTTATATTTGAACTAGGATTACGGAAGACAACTGGTTCTGCTTTCTCTCGAGCATGGAGGATGAAGTCTAGGACTCCTCTTCCTATATTTGGGTCAGGGTTATGGAAGACAACTTTTCTCGAGCATGGAGGATGAAGTTTGGGACTCCTCTTCTTGTGTTCGGCCTTCTCTCTAGTTGAAATCATCCATAAACCAATTTTTGTTCTAAATTGGCAAGGGACTTGGCTTTTGTCTTCATTGGTAAATTCTATGGATACGCATTGTCCAGGTTGTGCTCTGATGAGCTGGTTTGCAGGTGCGTTGTCTTTAGGACATGGTGGTGAATGTAGGCTTTTCTGGATAACTGGCTCATAAAAAAAAGATAATGGCGGGGGTTTTAGGTTGACAGGTGCATGCCACTTGGTAATTGCTTTAGGATATTTCAGGCTTGGCATAGTACTCAGTTTATCCTTTCGGTAGGGTGCTCCTTTAACCATGGTTTGGATGGATGGGTAATCGTTTACCCATTGATCTGGCAAGTTTTCTGATACTATCCACACTTTGTAGAAGGTGCCTCGATCCCTCTGGGAATCTTTAGCTAGTGAACTGGGGGCATCCATCCATTGTGTTTACATATCTCAGTAAATGGAACGGCATCCAATGGTTGCGTAACCGAGCCGGGTAACATATCGATTCCAAGTACTTGTATACATAGTACCCATGCTTTATCTAAGTGTTTATCTTCTAGGGCCATGGAGAATCCCGGTCTAATCCTACACTGAGACTGCGTCTATCAAGGGTTCCATGGAATCGCGCGACAGCGTGTCGGCCCAAGAGGTGTGTCTAATATCTAACAGGTGACTACATACTCAACATTTAATCTATAAGAAAAATGGGGATGAACTATAATATTAAACTCGAGACCAATGAACTACTATGTAACCATTTTTTTGTGCATTTTTATATCTTTTACGAAATACTGGAAGAAAAATAGGAAAATTCCATTTCCGCTCACCGAGAGGTGAGTCTCATTATGCCTAATAGTTTGCATGCAATGTAATTGAATAGGTGGGTCTCGATACAGATCAGATTTGTGTACATTTGGGAACTTGATACGCCTTCCGAGTCGGTGAAGACTTCTTCTTGAAAAAGCACCTCATGAATTGTACTCGAGACGATCCGACACGCGATAAGCTCATGGACCTCCCCCGGCAGGAACATCGACCTCCATCCTCGCACTATCTTTATCCACAAATGCCTCTATCCTTTGGGCTGGGGGGACCTAAGTCTATGGACGGATGAAGAACTTTCCTCTAATACCCGGTGGGTTTACGGTTTGAACGCAGGAAAATTCTGGAGTCCGTGCAAGAGCAACGAGAGATAACTAAGACAGGAAGTCTTAGGGACTTAGGAAGTAATGTAGGGCAAGCTCGTCAAACATAACCGCTTTTCGATCTCTGCAGGATCGGGACTAACCTGGCAAGCAGAGCATACGCGGCTAACTAATAGACATAAGGCAAACAGACATGGAGTAAACCTCACGAGAGGGGCCTTTCACTAGGCTTCTATTAACTTCAAACTAGGCTATTACAATATTAGTCATAGACCAATATTCTTGCACACCTACTAAGGATTCTTGAACTCTTGGTTCCTCCTCCCAAAATGGAGGGTGAAGTGCCCTTATATAGGATGTGGAAGTGGTTCCCGCACTCAAGGTCACCAATGACACGAAAAACAAGTCACAAATCCATGAGTGGATTTTGACAAAGTGAAAACCGACTTGACATAAAGCAGAATTATGACGGGTCCTTTCTGACTTTTAGTCAGAGGTTTCTGCGTCATTATATTCTGCTGACATAAAGTAGATTCCGACTTGACATAAAGCAGAATTATGACGGGTCCTTCTTGTCATTTAGCAAAGGGTGTTTGCGTCATAATATTCTGCAAGTACCATGTGATGGGTCCTTCTTGGTTTTTAGCTAAGGGTGTCTACATTACTCTTTATTCAAACAAACACACAAACTAAGAAAAGACGGGTCCTTCCTGGCTTTGTGGGCGTGGTGTCTCGTCAAAAAAGTACAAGATGTTCCAACACATTATGAGTTATGCACTCATTAGGGCCCGCTGTCCTCCGATCCACGCCCGTCGGGATCAGAGTCTCAATAGTTTTCCTTAACCTTACACGGCCGTAGGTTTATTCACCGTGACTCACCTGCCGAATGAATGGTATGATGAGTTCTTTGACTTATCGGTGGTGCCAACGATCGTGGGTCAGGTGGATCCGGTCGTGATTAGGGCCATCATGTGCATATGGCTCATAATCACTTTATCAATATCTTCTAGATCGTTGATGTAGCGAGTGCTCCAAAGCAAGTAATGATCTATCATCCGGACTGCCAGAGGTCATAGTGTAGTTCTCGCCAAATTTCTACCATAAATCGTGTTATTTTTTTCAATGTACTGTGGGGATCTGCAAAGGAACTATTACGGGAAAAATGTCCATTGTCTATCTAGATCTCGGGGTGCAATCCACTTTGTACCAAGAGGATCTCGCCAAGTGGCCTTGTATTTTTAGCTATCCATCTTGGAGATATTTCGGATCATCTGGGTCCCACCTGGAGTGGTCAAGCATATATGCAAACAGGATCATGTCGCACTCCTTTGTTGATTAGAGGACATTAGTTCTGAGATTTATTTCTTGGAAATCTGGCCAATGTCTGATGATTGCGATTCTTTATTCGTTGTCCCAAGCACATGGTTCTTTTGTAGATTTCTTTGTAATACCTTTTTGTTGGATTCGCTGCTCTGTAGGCTGATCCGTAGAGCTTGTGGAACAACATCATATACCATTGTGATGGAGATCCATATGTGGGCATGTAGAATCCGATGTGTTTCACCCTATGTGATCAAAGTAGCCAGTGGATATGGCAATACTCTAGATATGTCATCTCTGGCCGTGTGATGCGTAGTTCTTTGTAATGTTGTTCTAGTTGGAAGTAAGGGGGTAACCATGTGTACTCTCTCCAGCCTCGTAGTTGTATTCTGCATTCACATATTCATCTGGATTGTTCCCAAATATCGGACCACATAGCTGATCATAATAACTCTTCAAGACAACGAAGCGAACCATGGAAAGAGGTCCTCCTGGAAGTTCAGACCATTTCACCGTGTCTCATGAAGAACTTGTATTTCTTGCAACCTGCGATATGATAGAAAGCATTTTTAAGATAGCATATTCTCTTGTTAGTGCATCTGCTAGAGTATTTTCTTCACCTTTTACATATTCAACATCAAACTGGAATTCTAACAATTTTTGCTGCCATTTGTATAACCTTCCTCTTGCTGCTAAGTGGTCAACTTTGTTTTTCGGAAACCTCTGAGGTTTCGTAGTCACTTCTGGACTATGAACTTTATCGGGTACAGGTAGGATTTGAATGCTTTGAGTGACTTCAAGAAGGTAAGGATTTCTTTCTCGATCTTTGTGGTAGTTCCGTTCCGAGTCTATAAATGTCCCATTGGCATAATGCACTATGGATTATGAGATGTCAGGTTGAATCTCTAATATTACCCCTCCCCAGTAAGAGTCTCAGGCATCAGTATGGACAACTAATTATCCATTCTTGGGAATGGTGAGTTCTGGCAATTGTTGGCACTTCTTATTTATCTCTTGGACTGCCACAATTTGCTTGTCAGTCCATTCTGGTGCTTTCTTTTTCAACCTATCTGTCAGTAGGTGCATGTACTTACCCAGATGTTGGAGGAATGGGGCTATGTAGTTCAAATTGCCCAGGAATTTCTGTAGCTTCCTTTTATCTGTAATCTGGTCAGGATAAGAGTTGACAAAACTCAGCACATGTGGTTGAGGCTTGATTGTTCTAGACTTATTTGCATCCCAAGGAATTCAATTTCTGTCTTAAACGTTTCCATTCTTGATTAAACGATGACAGAACTATTCCATTTTCTTTGACCAATTCATAGAACACTTGCAAGTGCTCCACATGTTCATATGTTGACTTCTGAAGACCAAGATGTCATCAATGTAGACAACTATGAATTTGTAGAAAGGCCTAAAACGAGTCCATCCACTCCTTGAAGTAGCTTGGGGCGTTTCTGAGTCCAAACGGCATAACCAGGACAACGATAGTGGCGTTGAGGTGTTGAAAAGGCCGTCTTTTCAACATGATCAGGGTTGGTCCTGAGCTAGTAGAAACCACTTTTGCAGTCGAACTTTGAGTAGATGTGGCTGTGTGCTATCCGTTCAAGGAGTTTGTCCTTGTGTGGAATTGGATAATGGAAAGGGACCGTTATCTTGTTGAGTGTTGTATAATCAATGACCATCCGCTTTCTACCTCTCTTCTTCTCAAAGTGTTTATTGACCATGAATGTTGGACATGAGTATGGAGATTGGGTAGGTTCTATCATATTCATCTCTAGAAGGTTTGATATCTCTTGGATCATGTCAGGTAGATCTCTTTCTAGAACCGGCCTTGGCTTTTCATAGGCATATTTTCATGGTTCTGTCTTGATCTCATATGTTCTCATGTTCTTGTGCCAAAACTGTTGAGGATTATGATTGCAGCAATCCTTCTTGATGATCTCTACAATTGGGTGATCATTTTCTTGGATAACCTATACTTTGTAATTTTGGACTTTCGGAATAGCTCCTTTTTCCCGGCTTTATTCTTATCTCTCATCCTACATAATTCCACAATGTTGGGGATATCTCATTGATGAATCTAGTGGCTCTCGGTTGAAGGATAACCGTGAGCTAAATGGTTCATGGCGCACCTCATTTAGGCATCCTTTGTGGAGGAATGATATACACTTGTTGGGTTTAACGGTGTATTCTGTGAGAGAGCTAAGGAATGCTTGGCCAATGATGATGTCATCGGTGAGTCCTGATCTTTTGGTAGAACGTGATGTGGTATTCATAGTTGTTAAATTAGACTAGAACATTTGGGGCATAATATTCACATTTTGCTTCCTGGTTCATGAGTCCATAACTATACAAAGGTTTTGTGACTTTAGCCAAAAGTTAGATGGGAGGACTCTTCCTGTGCAACATTTTTGGAACAACCGCTATCCACCATGAAGTAAGAGGATATGCTTGCTGTGTCGGGTAGATGGACAAATCCCTTGATGTATAGTCCTTGCATGATGACAAGGTTCTGGATGTCACTTTGGATAGTTTCCTGGCTCTGGCTTCTTTCTATGGAGTAGGCATGTCGGAGCTCTTCTGTTGTGTATGATTGTCGCTTGAACAACCATTCATCTGGGATTGTTGGTGGTAAGACACGTTGCTTTTCTGGTGGGAGGTATTCCCACAATCCTTTTATGCAGCAGGAGCTGCATTCTTCTCTAGAGTCATCTGAACTGTAACCATCATCTGACCTTAGTTCATAGTAATCACCATTGTCAAAATCTACTTCTATGTCACATGGGATGTAGTCCCAGTCTTCCTGGTTGGCAGGGTCTTCGTAGAAGAATCGTACCTTTGAAGACTTGGTGGGGCATTTGTTAGCAAAGTGGCCAGGCTTCTTACATAAGAATCATTTCTCTTTATCGATCTTTCTTTTCTTGACCCTTTTACGAAGTACTTTTTTCCCGACCCTCAAAATGAGTGTTTGTACCTTCGAGGAACATTCCTCGATTCTTCCCTAGTTGGTATTTTTTGTGTTGTTTTTGGGTGGAGCACCCAAAATCAGCGCACAAAGGGAAACATTCTGAATCACTCTTCTTGAATTTAACTTTGAAATGTCATGGTAGGTCTTGCTAGTGATACATAGGTCCGTGATTTCCACTTTCCTCCAATCGGACACAATCTGCTGCCATTTGACATCATTTGTAGTTTTGTTTTGGATGTCGTACATGTTTAGAATCTTTTCTCCTATAGGCCTAGGGAGACTTGTCAGAAAGTGTTGCTTGGCTAGAGCATACTCTTGCATTCCTATGGCATACAATTGTTGTTCTGCTACTGTGACGTAGTCATTGAACTTGCTGAGGTCACACAATTTCAGTCTCATGAAGGCTCTGAGCTTCATTTCTGAGTCCTTTGCTTCATTCGGGTAGAATTCAAATACTATTGCCTGAGCCATGGTTTCAAGAGTGTAACAATCATCTTTGAATAATCCACCAATGTAACCACCAGGTCTCGTGGATGGCAATTGAGTCCACCAGTCATGGACTATTCCTTGGAAGTTGCGTGTGGCAAAAGTTATCATGGCTGCTGGGTCCCATCCTTTGTGATCCATGATGTTCCTAAGCTGGTTTGTCCATTCCTCTAATTTTCTTCTCCTTGTGGCTCCATCCATCTTATCTATGTTGAAGACAATTTTGTACGGAGAGAAGTTAGGGTTAGCATGTGCTGGCAGGGGTACCCTAGGATCATCTCTCATTGCCTCAATTGGGTCTTCGACCTCTGGTTCAGGATCTTCAACATGGTATTGAGCTGCTATTTTGTTTCCTTCAGAAGTGCTTTCTTGTTGCGGCTCAGAGAATCTGATGGGGATATTTAAGGCACTTGTGTCAAGTGGGACCGACTTGGGAGTTGGTTTCTCTTTTGCTTCTCCCTTATACATTTTTGGAATGCCAGGGGCTTTGTTGGGAAACTCTATAGTGAATTGGATATTCTGCTCTCTTGCTAGCCTTATTTCTTCTGCTAATGCTTTGAATCTTCGTCAAGGTCTGCCATTCTTTCTTCTTGAGTTGCAGTGGCCATATTGATTTGAGGGTAAAGTGCAGAGACATTTTGGTAGATGGTATTGGCGGTTTGTTGGATCTCTACGATTTGGGAGGCCATGTGGTTTATGGATCCATTTAAGGTCTGCAATTGGTTATGAGTTTCTTTGGCTTGTGACTCAAGATGGTTTACTTTTTCAAATATGTCGGCAATGACATGTTTTTGTTGGTTCATCCATCTAGATTGCCAATTTAACTGTTGGGTGGAAGGCTTCTGGGATTCTGTCTTGCTTGCAAAGATTGGGTTGTAGAAGACAACCGTTCAGTTATTTTTGGGTAAGGCGGATGAAGTCCGCACTTCAGAACCTGATCTTATATTTGAAATGGGATTATGGAAGACAACTGGTTCTGGATTTCTCTGAGCATGGAGGATGAAGTCTGGGACTCCTCTTCCTATATTTGGATTGGGGTTATGGAAGACAACTGGTTCAAGCTTTTTCGAGCATGGAGGATGAAGTCTCTGGACTCCTCTTCTTATGTTCGGCCTTCTCTCTGGTTAGAGATCCGTCCGTAAAACCAATTTTGTTCTCGAATGGCAAGGGACTTGGATTTTGTTTTCATATGCTTCTAAATGAAGAGGAGTATGATTCTAGTCTTTTCAAAGTGGGTTTAGGGTTTAAATGCGGGCTCGGTTCACAGTGCAGCAAGGCAGCGAGAGATATCGAGATAGGGAAGTCTTAGGGACTTAGGAAGTAACGTAGGGCAAGCTCGTCAAAGATAACCATTTATGATCTACAGGATCGGGACTAACCCGCAAGCAGATAGCATACGTGGCTAACTAATAGACATAAGGCAAACAGACATGGAGTAAACCTCACAGAGGGGCCTTTCACTAGGCTTCTATTAACTTCAAACTAAGCTATTACAATATTAGTCACAGGACCAATATTCTTGCACACCTACTAAGGCTTCTTGAACTCTTCGGTTCCTCCGGAAGTTCGAGACCATTTCACGGGTGTCTCATGAAGAACTTGTATTTCTAACTGCGGTATGATAGAAAGTATTTTTAAGATAGCATATTCTCTTATTAGTGCATCTGCTAGAGTATTTTCTTCACCTTTTACATATTCAACATCAAACTGGAACTCTAACATTTTTGCTGCCACTGTATAACCTTCCTCTTGCTACTAAGTGGTCAACTTTGTTTTTGAGGAAACTGCAAGGTTTCTGTAGTCACTGCAGACTATGAACTTTATCGGGTACATGGTAGGCTTTGAATGCTTTGAGCGACTTCAGGACGGCAAGGATTTCTTTCTCAGTATTGTGGTAGTTCCATTCTGAGTCTATGAATGTCCCATTGGCATAATGCACTATGGATTCTAAGCTGTCGGGTTGGATCTCTAATAGTACCCCACCCCAGTAAGAGTCTGAGGCATCAGTATGGACAACTAATTGTCCATTCTTGGGAATGGTGAGTTACAGTAATTTTTGGCACATCTTCTTTATCTCTTGGACTGCCATAGTGTGCTTGTCAGTCCATTTTGGTGCTTTCTTTTTCAACCTATCTCACCGGTAGAGTGCCTGTATTTCTTACCTGATGTTGGAGGAATGGGGCTATGTAGTTCAAATTGCCCCGGAATTTACTGTAGCTGCCTTTTATCGTAATTTGGTCGGGATAAGAGTTGACAAAACTCAACACATGTGGTTGAGGCTTGATTGTTCAGCACTTAATTTTCATCCCAAGGAATTCAATTTATGTCTTAAACGTTTCCATTTTTATTACGATAGAACTATTCCGTTTTGTTTGACCAATTCATAGAACACTTGCAAGTGCTCCACATGTTCTTCTCGTTGAGTTTTGAAGACCAAGATGTCATCGATGTAGAGAAACTATGAATTCGTAGAAAGGCTCGAAAATCGAGTCCATCCACTCCCGGAAGTAGGCAGGGCGTTTAGAGTCCAAACGCCATAACCAACCACCGATAGTGGCCTTGAGGTGTTGAAAGGCCGTCTTTTCAACATGATCGGGGTTGGTCTGAGTGGTAGAAACCACTTTTTCATTCAAACTTTGAGTAGACGTGGCTATGTGTTATTCGTTCAAGGAGTTTGTCCTTGTGTGGAATTGGATAACGGAACGGGACCGTTATCTTGTTGAGTGTTGTATAATCAATGACCATACGCTTTCTACCTCTCTTCTTCTTAGAGTGTTTTTTGACCATGAATGTTGGACATGAGTACGAGATTGAGCAGGTTCTATCAGATTCATCTCTAAAGGCTTGATATCTCCTAGATCATGTCAGGTAGATCTCTTTCTAGAACCGGTCTTGGCTTTTCATAGGCATATTTTCCTGGTTCTGTCTTGATCTCATATGTCCTCATGTTATTGTGCCAAAACTGTTGAGGATTGAGATTGCAGCAATCCTTCTTGATGATCTCTACAACTAGGTGATCATTTTCTTGGATAACCTGTCTACAATTTTGGACTTCCTAGACGACTCCTTTTTCTTGGCTTTATTCTTGTCTCTCATCTTGTAGAATTCCACAATGTTGTGGATATATGTTGATGAATCTAGTGGCTCTCGGTTGAAGGATAACCATGAGCTAAATGGTTCTAGTGCACCTCATTTAGAAAAAAATAACCGTCTGTCTCGATTATCTACTGCGTTGCTTTTGTCTTCGAAATTAAAAGGAGATGTTCTAAAGTCCAAAATTACAAAGATGCGAGTTATCCAAGAAAATGATCACCCAATTGTAGAGATCATCAAGAAGGATTGCTGCAATCTCAATCCTCAGCAGCTTTTGCACAAGAACATGAGGACATATGAGATCAAGACAGAACCAGGAAAATATGCCTATGAAAAGCCAAGGCCGATTCTAGAAAGAGATCTACCCGACATGATCTAGAGATATCAAGCCTTCTAGAGAGAATCGATAGAACCTGCCCAATCTCCATATTCATGTCCAACATTCATGGTCAACAAGCACTCTGAGCAGAAGAGAGGTAGAAAGCGTATGGTCATCGACTACACAACACTCAACAAGATAACGGTTCCTTTCCATTATCCAATTCCACACAAGGACAAACTCCTTGAACGGATAAAGACACAATACCACATCTACTCAAAGTTCGACCGCAAAAGTGGTTTCTACTAGCTCAGGACCAACCCTGATCATGTTGAAAAGATGGCCTTTTCAACACCTCAAGGCCACTATCGGTGGTTGGTTATGCCATTTGGACTCGAAACGCCCTGCTACTTCCGAGGAGTGGATGGACTCAATTTTCAGTCCTTTCTACGAATTCATAGTTGTCTACATCGATGACATCTTGGTCTTTAGCAAGTCAACAAGAACATGTGGAGCACTTGCAAGTGTTCTATGAGTTGGTCAAAGAAAACTAATAGTTCTCATCGTAATAAAAATGGAAACGCGTTAAGACAAAATTGAATTCCTTGGGATACAAATTAAGTCCGGAACAATCAAGCCTCAACCACATGTGCTGAGTTTTGTCAACTCTTATCCCGACAGACATGGATAAAAGGCAGCTACAGAAATTCTGGGTAATTTGAACTACATAGCCCCATTCCTCCAACATTTGGGTAAGTACAGGCACCTCTTGATAGATAGGTTGAAAAGAAAGCACCAGAATGGACGATAAGCACACTCTGGCATTCCAAGAGATAAAGAAGATGTGCCAACAATTTCCATAACCCACCATTCCCGAGAATTGACAATTAGTTTTCCATACGGATGCCTCGGACTCTTATCGGGCGGGTACTATTAGAGATTCAACCCGACACTCGAATCCATAGTGCGTTATGCCAATGGGACATTCACAAAGTCGGAATGGAACTACCACAAGATCGAGAAAGAAATCCTTGTCGCCTTGAAGTTGCTCAAAGCATTCAAAGCCTACCATGCGATAAATTTCATAGTCCGCGGTGACTACGAAACCTCGCAGGTTTCCTCAAAAACAAAGTTGACCACTTAAAGGCAGAAGAGGAAGGTTATATAGATGGCGAAAAAAATTGTTAGAATTCTAGTTTGATGTTGAATATGTAAAAGGTAAGAAAATACTCTAGCAGATGCACTAACAAGAGAATATGCTATCTTAAAAATGCTTTCTATCATATCACAAGTCATAGAAATACAAGTTCTTCACGAGACACACCCGTGAAATGGTCTAAAATTCTAGGAGGACCTCTTTCCATGGTTCTCTTCTGTCCTCTGAAGAGTTATTATGATCAGCTATGTGGTCCGATATTCGGGAACAATCCAGATGAATATGTGAATGCAGAATACAACTACCCAGTGTGGAGAGAGTACGATGGTTACCCCCTTGCTTCAAATGGAACATCATAACAAAGAACTACGCATCACACGGCCGAGATGACATATCTAGAGTATTGCCATATCCACTGGCTACTTGGATCACACAGGGTGAAACACATCGGATTCTACATGCCCACATATGGATCTCCATCACCATGGTATATGATGTTGTTCCACAAGCTCTGCGGATCAACCTACAGAGAGCAGTAAATCCAACAAAATGTATTACAAAGACATCTACAAAAGAACCATGTGCTTGGACAGAGAGTAAGAATCGAAATCATCGACATTGGCTGGATTTCCAAGAAATAAATCTCAAAACTAATGTCCTCTACTCAACAAACGAGTGCGACATGATCCTATTTACTGATATGCTTGACCACTCCAGTGGGACCCAGATGATCTCGAAATATCTCCAAGATGGACAACTAAAAATACTAGGCCACTTGCGATCCTTGAGTACTACAAAGTGGATTGCATCCCCAGATCCGAGATAGATAATTGGGCCAGCCACCATAACATTCCTTACAGATCCCCGCAGTGTACATTGAAAATAACACAGCTTTATGTTAGAAATTTGGCGAGAACTACACTATGACCTCTGGCGAGTCCGGATGATAGATCATTACTTGCATTGGAGCACTCACTACATCAATGATCTAGAAGATATTGATAATGATTATGAGCCAAATGCACATGATGGCCCTAATCACGGCGGATCTACCCAATCCCTTATCGTTGGCACCACCAATAAGTCAGCAACTCATCATACCATTCATTGCGGTGGCGAGTCACGAATCAAATAGACCTACGGGCCATGTAAGGGTAAGGAAAACTATTGAGACTGATCCCGATAACGGCGTAGGATCGAGGACAACAGCCCTAATGAGTGCACAACTCATAATGTTGCGAGACATCTTGTACTTTGTTTGATCGAGACACTCCTGCCCACAAAGTCGGGAAGGACCCGTCTTTTCTTAGTTTGTGTGTTTGTTTGAATAAAGAATGATGTAGACACCCTTAGCTAAAAACCAAGGACCATCGCATTGTACTTGCGAGAATATTATGATGCACAACACCTGGCTAATTGACAAGAAGGACCCGTCATAATTATGCTTTATGTCAAGTCGGAATCTACTTTATGTCAACAAAATATAATGATGTAGACACCTCTGACTAAAAGTCAGAAAGGACCCGTCATAATTTTGCTTTATGTCAAGTCGATTTCTACTTTGTCAAAATCCACTCATGGATTTGTGACTTGTTTTCAGTCATTGGTGACCTTTTGAGTGCAGGAACCACTTCCACATCTATATAAGGGCACTTCACCCTCCATTTTGGGAGGAGGAACCAAGAGTTCAAGAAGCCTTAGTAGGTGTGCAAGAATATTGGTCCTATGACTAATATTGTAATAGCCTAGTTTGAAGTTAATAGAAGCCTAGTGAAAGGCCCTCTGCAGAGGTTTACTCCATGTCTGGTTGCCTTTGTCATTTAGTTAGCCGCGTATGCTCTCTGCTTGCCATGGGTTAGTCCCGATCCTACGGATCGAAATGGTTATCTTTGACGAGCTTGCCCTACGTTACTTCCTAAGTCCCTAAGACTTCCTATCTCGATTACCTCTATGTTGCTCCTTGCAGACCGGGCAAATCACCTGGTTCAAACCCTAAACCCACCGATCGTAGAGAAAAAATTTAGAAACCAGGGAAAATATTAAGCTCTACATACTAGTGGGTTTAGGGTTTGAACACAAAGACGGTCCCGGTCTGCAAGGAGCAACGCAGAGATAACTGAGACAGGGAAGTCTTAGGGACATAGGAAGTAATGCAGGGCAAGCTCACAAAGATAACCATTTCTCGATATGCATGATCGAGACTAACCCGCAAGCAGAGAGCATACGCGGCTAACTAATAGACATAAGGCAAACAGACATGGAGTAAACCTCACAGAGGGGCCTTTCACTAGGCTTCTATTAACTTCAAACTAGGCTATTACAATACTAGTCACATGACCAATATTCTTGCACACCTATTAAGGATTCTTGAACTCTTCGGTTCCTCCTCCCAAAATGGAGGGTGAAGTGCCCTTATATAGGATGTGGAAGTGGTTCCCCGAACTAGAAAGGTCACCAACGACTGAAAAACAAGTCACAAATCCATGAGTGGATTTTGACAAAGTAGAAATTGACTTGACATAAAGAAAAATTATGACGGGTCCTTTTTGACTTTTAGTCGAGGTGTCTCGTCATTATATTCTCACGACATAAAGTAGATTCCACTTGACATAAAGCAGAATTATGACGGGTCCTTCTTGTCATTTATCCAAGGGTATCTCGTGTTATAATATTCTACAAGTAAAAGTGATGGGTCCTTCTTTGTTTTATTTCAAATCATCTAGGTCCCACCTCGAGTGGTCAAGCATATCTGCAAACAGGATCATGTCGCACTCCTTTGTTGAGTAGAGGACATTAGTTCTGAGATTTATTTCTTGGAAATCTAGCCAATGTCTGATGATTGTAGTTATTGTTCTGTCCAAGCACATGGTTCTTCTCGTAGATGTCTTTGTAATACCTTTTTGTTGGATTCGCCGCTCTGTAGGCTGATCCATGAGCTTGTGGAACAACATCATATACCATGGTGATGGAGATCCATATGTGGGCATGTAGAATCCGATGTGTTTCACCTGTGTGATCCAAGTAGCCAGTGGATATGGCAATACTCTAGATATGTCATCTCTGGCCGTGTGATGCATAGTTCTTTGTAGTGTTGTTCTAGCTGGAAGCAAGGGGGTAACCATCTGTACTCTCTCCATCCTGATAGTATTATTCTACATTCACATATTCATCTGGATTGTTCCCAAATATCGGACCACATAGCTGATCATAATAACTCTTCAGACAATCGACGAGAACCATGGAAAGAGGTCCTCTTGGAAGTTCAGACCATTTCATGGGTGTCTATGAAGAACTTGTATTTCCTGCAACCTGCGATATGATAGAAAGCATTTTTAAGATAGCATATTCTCTTGTTAGTGCATCTGCTAGAGTATTTTCTTCACCTTTTACATATTCAACATCAAACTGGAACTCTAACAATTTTTGCTGCCATCTGTATAACCTTCCTCTTGCTGCTAAGTGGTCAACTTTCCAAGGTTTCGTAGTCACTGCAGACTATGAACTTTATCGGGTACAGGTAGGCTTTGAATGTTGTGAGCGACTTCGACGGCAAGGATTTCTTGCTCATTACTATGGTAGTTCCATTCTGAGTCTGTGAATGTCCCATTGGCATAACGCACTATGGATTCTCGAAATTTACAGGGTGAATATCTAATAGTACCCGCCCCAAAGAAAGAGTCTTAGACATTAGTATGGATAACTAATTGTCCATTCTTGGGAATGGTAAGTTCTGGGAATTGTTGGCACATCTTCTTTATCTCTTGGACTGCCACAGTGTGCTTGTCAATCCATTCTAGTGCTTTCTTTTTCAACCTGTTAGTGTAAAATCACAACACCCCACGATGCGGATCGGGCTTCTAGGGTGATCACTCTAGCATCCAGTGTGATTGCACAACATGGAAACCTCTCTCCAAGAGTGGGGAATTATATAATCGAGAGAGGAATCTCCAGATTAGAGGTTGGTTCCTCAAACTCCTCTGATTTAGATCTAAATTTTGCAAAACTACGAGGTTCAATCCTAATCCTACTCTAACCGTAAGGAGACAGGGATAGAAATGCAAAAATGAAACTAACTAAAGGTGGTGATGCACCAAAAGGAGTGGTGAAACATTTTTGTCAAGCAAGTAGACACAGACCAAAGTTTACAACATAAAACATACACAGACTGATCAGATATAATTTAGGATTTGAAATGAAGCAAATAATACAAACAAAGGATCAAAACCATTCACAAAGCTTGCATTATCATTTCCAGTGTCAAAATCACTACATTACAACCTCAGAGAGGTAAAAACTATTACAATCCTTTGGAGAGGTCTGATTCTTGTATCAATCACTTGCTGGAGGTGAAAGAAGAACTCTGCTATGTCAAAAATTGTTCCCCCCTTTAGAAATGAGCCAAATCTGGCTTTTACATTGCATGGGTCAAGCCTAGGGGACGAAAACGTACAAAACATGGGAGCCCATCCTCCTTAACTACAGATGCATTAAAACGGCATGGGGGAACATTATAAACCCATACCCTATCATTTTGACCGGATTACAGGAGAAGGCGACCCATTCTGCATTAAATCTGGTCGTTGGAATGTCACTTCTGGCCATGAACACGCGTCAGAGCCATTTCTCAATTTTCTCTCTCCAAACTACATCAAAACTCAAGATTAACCCCAGAATCATGTAGAGGATTTCACAAGCTTTCCGTTGATATAAAGAACGTGCCAAGCCAAACTCGGATCAAAAGATATGGAGATCTGGAGATCTAGGGCACAAAACAGTAAAGCGGATTTTTAAAATTTCTTCCCGCACCCCTACCACCTGGATGACAAGTGGAATGCATTGGTTGGAGAACAGGCACGGGGTCTTACTTCACTTTTACCCCTTTTTGGCGAACTCGGCCAAATTCTCTAACTTCTCCCCGAGCTCCGCACTTCCCGCTCCATCCTGACACGTGTCCAATTCCTATTGGCTCAAGCTGCCTCTCAAAACTTTCCTTTGACTTTTGGACTTTTCCCTTGTGACACGTGTCATCTCCTGGTTGGTCTGCGGGTCTGCCGGCTCTTCCGCGTCCACCGCGTCTTTTTGTCCCGGATGTCCCTGTGCCTTTTGGGACAAATTCTTCCGATTCGGCTGGTTCGCGTCCTTTTGTCCCACTTGTCCCACATTGTTTCGGACTGAAGTTCTCCATTTCGACGATTCGGGCGGTTCACGTACCTCGCGTACTTGTGGCCCAGATGTCCCTGTGCGAAAATTCTCCATTTCGGGTGAACCGGCCGGTTCGCGTCCCTTTGTCCCACTTGTCCCGATTGCTCCCGGTAGGACTTGGACAAATTTTCTTCTTTTCGGCCGATTCGGGCATTTCGCATCCATTTGTCCCAAATGTCCCATTGCCTTTTGGGCCGCCTGGAGGTGTTTCAGCCGAACCGCGCCTTGGTGTCCCGAATGTCCCGATTGCTCCTAGGACAAGGACTTAGCCGATTCTCACAATTTTTTTCTGCCCAGGCTTATTTTCTGTAACTTTCTCACATTTTCTCAAAGCTTGTTCTTTTCAACCTAGACAGGAGAGTTAGAAAAATTTCTGAAGGGACCCTAGAAACATGATTTTTCCCTTGGATCAATCAATTTGTTTGGGACTTGAGAATCCTGATGTATGTTATCAATTCAACCCTGGGAGGTGAAATTGGATAACAATTTGGCGACTCAGCGGGGTCATCTGCCTGCTAGATGAAAAGACCAGTTGCTTGAAGCATCCATTGGGCATGGAGTCATGAGTTGTAACCTGCAACTGATCTGAACTTTGAAAACCTCCTCTCGAGCCACTTAAAACCCACTCAACTTAGAGTTGACCTTTCACCAAAATGCGCATTGAAAAGAACTGTGCAAGAGCAAACCCAAAGAACACCAAAAAAATATGTACAAAACTGAAAATCATACATGCTCCAAATGGAACATGCAGAGTGTGCACAAGCACTTCTTCTACTGAAAGCAAACCTACCTACTCCATTCTAACTGGAAGCAAAGGCAAGCTAAACAAACCCTGCAACTGGTTGTGAGAAATAGCTTCCTTTCTTCAAAATTGGCAGCCATGCAAATGATTTGGAGCTGATCATGGCTGTTAGGATGAGTGGAAAATCAACAAGAAGCTGGTATTCCACCCAAATCATCAAGGTATCAGCTGAAAACAAATCCAATACCTCTTTTAGTTGCTCTGCATTTGGATTGAAGAGGTATGACAGCTGATCCTTGGTACTTTGTAGCTCACCCTCATGCTCGAAGCAAGCATGACTGTCAGTGACTTCTCTTTGGCTCGAATGAAGCCAAATACCTGATTGGGCAAGGTCTAATCCGTTTGATATGCCCATAGCTCGAGTTTCAACTCCAAAAATGGAGTCTTCTTGTATAGACCCTCTTGGGTGGATGGTGTGGAAGCGATGGTGAAATTCTTTTGTCCTTTCTCTTTCTCCAATGAAGAACATGAAAGACTAAAATCTTCCAGTCTTGGTTCCAAAGAGCTGCTATAAGATGCAGGCTGCTGCAAATGAATGCTCTCCTCCATGACAGCGGAATCAAGTGTTTGGAATGTGGATGATGAAAGAGAGAATGGTGGAAACTCAACCGGTTCTTCTTCATCAAAACAGTCCTCCAAATCTGACAGATAAACTACCTCATGACTGTCCTGCTGCAAATGTTCAACTTCCTCCATGGTGTCCTCTTGATCTGCAACTTGATCACCATGGTTTCCTTCACCCTCCAGCATGAAGTTTGTCAAGTCAAACTCTTCAACTGCTGCTCTAGAGGACAAGTTGGGACTGCAAGATCTTCTTCTTCTGTTGTAACAAGATTAGTCTTGACCACCATTTGTTCTCCAACTCCCATCTCTTCTGAAGGCTTAACCATCAAGGGGATCTTTGTCATCCCAAACTTGGCATCCCAAACCTTCAAGTCTATCATTTCTTTTCTTTTTGGCTCTTCCTCTTGTTCTCCTTGATGACTGATTTTTGCAATTTCTTCTTCCCCACATGGAATTGGGAATGCAAGAGGAGGGATGGGTTGTAACTCAAATGGCTTGAAATTTTTTTGGGTGGTGGAGGAGGTGAAACCTCTTGTTTCTTTGGAGGAGGAGGGTATTTACGTTAGTTCTTGTGAAGGGGATGACTGTTGTGGTGGAAGGAAAGAAGAATTGAGGTGTGGTGGAGAGAGAGGTGGAGACATGGAATCAACATTTGGGACAGTAGAAATTTACAACTCCAAATGAGATGGTGTTGCTTGAGTAATGGGAAGAGAAAAGCCGGATGATGGTGTAGAACTTACCCATTGACAAGGTCGTTCAACAACAAGTGTATAGGCCTCTATCTCTGCTGTCCATTGTGCAAGTTGGGGCAGCATCTTCATCATGAAGTCCAGCTTCTCTTGAGGGCTGAAGTGTCTTGGAAAAGGGCCTCCCCATGGACAAGGAGTCCTGCAACCAATTAAAGCTCTCATTTGAGTTGTTGCTGGATTTCACACCATCTTTACCTCTATCTTTTGGATTTTCTCCAACAGACGAGCATCTTGCATCGATTATCTTCATTATATGCATACTTTTTCTCTTGAAAGCTCCATAGCCAAACTGATTTTGGCATTGCTGCTCATAGGGGTATGCATGTTGATATTGAATCATTTCAAAATGCTGATTTGGAGGATTTGTAAAATGTGTTGGAGGTGGAATATCTGTTTGTTTGTTGAAGATGTGAATCCCATGATGGAAATGAAGTCATGGTTACACAACTTCATGGAATGGAAAAGAATGAAAGGGATGGAAAGAAGGATGATGAGAATGGATAAAAAAGCAGTCTCTGACTCGGAGAATGAGTTGCGATCGGATGGAGTCACCGATGTGTTTGTAAGTGCCTTCAAAGGCTGAAATCTTCACGAGAACACACCAACCTACAAAAGATGAAGTGTAAGACCTCTAAAGTCCCACCGGCGTGCCAAAACTGTTAATGCAAAATCACAAGGCACCCCGGATGCAAATCAAGCTTCTAGGGTGATGACTCTAGCATCCAAAGTGATTGCACAACATGGAAACCTCTCTCCAAGAGTGGGGACTTGTATAAGCGAGAGAGGAATCTCCAGTTAGAGGCTAGTTCCTCAAACTCCTCTCGATTTAGATCTAAATTTTGCAAAACTACGAGGTTCGAGATCCTAATCCTACTCTAACTGTAAGGAGACAGGGATAGAAATGCAAAAATGAAACTAACTAAAGGTGGTGATGCACCAAAAGGAGTGGTGAAACATTTTTGTCAAGCAAGTAGACACAGACCAAAGTTTACAACATAAAACATACACAGACTGATCAGATATAATTTAGGATTTGAAATGAAGCAAATAATACAAACAAAGGACTGAAAACCATTCACAAAGCTTGCATTATCATTTCCAGTGTCAAAATCACTGCATTACAACCTCAGAGAGGTAAAAACTATTACAATCCTTTGGAGAGGTCTGATTCTTGTATCAATCACTTGCTGGAGGTGAAAGAAGAACTCTGCTATGTCAAAATTGTTTTCCCCTTTTTTAGAAATGAGCCAAATCTGGCTTTTACATTGCATGGGTCGAGCCCAGGGGACAGAAAACGTACAAAACATGGGAGCCCATCCCTCCTTGACTGCAGATGCATTAAAATGGCATGGGGGACCTTACAAACCCATACCCTATCATTTTGACCGGATTACAGGAGAAGGCGACCCATTCTGCATTAAATCTGGTCGATGGAATGTCACTTCTGGCCATGAACACGCGTCAGATCTGTTTCTCAATTTTCTCTCTCAGTCGCATCAAAACTTGAGATTAACCCCATAATCATGTAGAGGATTTCACAAGCTTTACTGTTGATATAAATAACGTGCCAATCCGAACTCGGATCAAAAGATATGGAGATCTGGAGATCTAGGGCACAAAACAGTGAAAGTGGATTTTTAAAATTTCTTCCCTCGCCCGCCACCTGGATGACACGTGGCATGCATTGATTGGAGGACGGGGCGTGGGTCTTACTTCACTTTTACCCCTTTTTGGTGAACTCGGCCAAATTCTCTAACTTCTCCCCGAGCTCCGCACTTCCCTGCTCCATCGGACACGTGTCCAATTCCTATTGGCTCGGGCTGCCCTCTCAAAACTCACCCTTTGACTTTTGGACTTTTCCCTTGTGACACGTGTCATCTCTGGTAGGTCCACGGTATCCGCCGCTCTTCTGCGTCCACCGCGTCTTTTTGTCCCGATGTCCCCGTGCCTTTTGGGACAAATTCTTCCACCCGGTCGGCCGGTTCGCGTCCTTTTGTCCCACTTGTCCCACATTGTTTCACTGAAGTTCTCCATTTCGGCCGATTCGAGCGGTTCGTGTACCTCGCGTATACTTGTGGCCCCGATGTCCTGTGTGAAAATTCTCCATTTCGGGTGAACCGTCCGGTTCGCATCCCTTTGTCCCACTTGTCCCGATTGCTCCCGATAGGACTTGGACAAATTTTCTTCTTTTCGGCCGATTCGGACATTTCGCGTCCATTTGTCCCAAATGTCCCTTTGCCTTTTGGGCTACCTGGAGGCATTTCGGCCAAACCACGCCTTGTGTCCCGAATGTCCCGATTGCTCCTAGGACAAGGACTTAGCCGATTCTCACAATTTTTTTCGCCCAGGCTTATTTTCTCAGAACTTTCTCGCATTTTCTCAAAGCTTGTTCTTTTCAACCTGGACAGGAGAGTTAGAAAATTTCTGAAGGGACCCTAGAAACATGATTTTCCCTGGATCAATCAATTTATCTCAGGACTTGAGAATCTGATGTATGTTATCAATTCAACCACAGGGGGTGAAATTGGATAACACAACCTATTGTCGATAGAGGTGCTGTACTTACCCGGATGTTGGAGGAATGGGGCTATGTAGTTCAAATTGCCTAGGAATTTTTGTAGCTGCCTTTTATCTATAATCTGGTCAAGATAAGAGTTGACAAAACTCAGCATATGTGGTTGAGGCTTGATTGTTCCAGACTTAATTTACATCCCAAGGAATTCAATTTCTATCTTAAACGTACTCCTCTTATACCAGTGGGTTTAGGGTTTGAACACAGGACGATTATGGTCTGCAAGGAGCAACGCAGAGATAACTGAGACAGGGAAGTCTTAGGGACATAAGAAGTAACGCAGGGCAAGCTCATCAAAGATAACTATTTATGATCTGCAGGATCGGGACTAACCCACAAGTAGAGAGCATACGTGGCTAACTAATAGACATAAGGCAAACAGACATGGAGTAAACCTCAAAGAGTGGCCTTTCACTAGGCTTCTATTAACTTCAAACTAGGCTATTACAATATTAGTCATATGACCAATATTCTTGCACACCTACTAAGGCTTCTTGAACTCTTTGGTTCCTCCTCCCAAAATCTAGGGTGAAGTGCCCTTATATAGGATGTGGAAGTGGTTCCCAGACCAAAAGGTCACCAACGACCTGAAAAACAAGTCACAAATCCATGAGTGGATTTTGACAAAGTAGAAACCGACTTGACATAAAGCAGAATTATGACGGGTCCTTTCTGACTTTTAGTCGAGGTGTCTACATCATTATATTCATGACATAAAGTAGATTCCTTTCGTATCACAACCACTCCGGTGTTGACATTATGGAGTGGTCAAGCATATAGGCACCTACACAACCTATCTCACAAGAGGTGCATATACTTACCACGGATGTTGGAGGAATGGGGCTATGTAGTTCAAATTGCCTAGGAATTTCGTTCTTGCCTTTTATCTCATGTCTATCTGTCGGGATAAGAGTTGACAAAACTCAAGATATGTGGTTGAGGCTTGATTTTTCCAAACTTAATTTACATCCCAAGGAATTCAATTTTATCTTAAACGTGACTCCTCTTATACCAAAGTGGGTTTAGGGTTTGAACGCGGGACATTATGGTCTGCAAGGAGCAACGCAGAGATAATCGAGACAGATAAGTCTTAGGGACTTAGAAGTAACACAGAGCAAGCTCATCAAAGATAATTGTTTCGATCTCGCAGGATCGGGACTAACCCACAAGTAGAGAGCATACGTGGCTAACTAATAGACATAAGGCAAAAAATGCAGACATGGAGTAAACCTCACAGAGTGGCCTTTCACTAGGCTTCTATTAACTTCAAACTAGGCTATTACAATATTAGTCATATGACCAATATTCTTGCACACCTACTAAGGCTTCTTGAACTCTTTGGTTCCTCCTCCCAAAATCTAGGGTGAAGTGCCCTTATATAGGATGTGGAAGTGGTTCCCGGACCAAAAGGTCACCAACGACCTGAAAAACAAGTCACAAATCCATGAGTGGATTTTGAAAAAGTAAAACCGACTTGACATAAAGCGAGAATGATGACCATGATGGGTCCTTTCTAACTTTTAGTCGTCGAGGTGTCTACGTCATTATATTCTCATTGACATAAAGTAAATTCCTATCATCACCACTCCCTGTGTGTTGACATTATGGAGTGGTCAAGCATATAGGAACCTACACAACCTATCTTTCAAGTAGGTGCTGTACTTACCCGAGATGTTGGAGGAATGGGGCTATGTAGTTCAAATTGCCTAAGAATTTACTCTGTAGCTTCCTTTTATCCGTAACTACCCTCATTAGATAAGAGTTGACAAAACTCGGCATATGTGGTTGAGGCTTGATTTTCCGGACTTAATTTACATCCCAAGGAATTCAATTTCTATCTTAAACGTTATTCTCCTCTTATACCAAAGGGTTTACGGTTTGAACGCAGGACGATTATGGTCTCGCAAGGAGCAACGCAGAGATAATGTCGAGACGGGAAGTCTTAGGGACTTAGGAAGTAACGCAGGCAAGCTCATCAAAGATAATTGCTTTCGATCTGCAGATCGGGACTAACCCACAAGTAGAGAGCATACGTGGCTAACTAATAGACATAAGGCAAACAGACATGGAGTAAACCTCATAGAGTGGCCTTTCACTAGGCTTCTATTAACTTCAAACTAAGCTATTACAATATTACTCACGAGACCAATATTCTTGCACACCTACTAAGGCTTCTTGAACTCTTCGGTTCCTCCTCCCAAAATGGAGGGTGAAGTCTCCTTATATAGGAAGTGGAAGTGGTTCCCAAATCAGAAGGTCACCAACGACTAAAGGACAAGTCACCAAATCCATGAGTGGATTTTGACAAAGTAAAACCGACTTGACATAAAGCGAAATTACGACGGTCCTTTCTACTTTTAGTCTTCTTAGAGAGTTTCTAAGCTGCGTCATTATATTCTCGGGCCTTACATAAAGTAGATTCCGACTTGACATAAAGCAAAATTACCTTGAGAATTATGACGGGTCCTTCTTGTCATTTAGCCAAGGGTGTTTGCGTCATAATATTCTGTAAGTACAATGTGATGGGTCCTTCTTGGTTTTTAGCCAAGGGTGTCTACATCACTTTTTATTCAAACAAACACACAAACTAAGAAAAGATGGGTCCTTCCTGGCTTTGTGGGCCAGGGTGTCTGCATCATACAAAGTACAAGATGTCTGCAACATTATGAGTTGTGCACTCATTAGGGCCCACTATCCTCCAGTCACGCTGTCGGGATCAGGTCTCAATAGTTTTCCTTACCCTTACACGGCCCGTAGGTCTATTCAGTCCGTGACTCACCCTACAATGAATGGTATGATGAGTTGCTGACTTATTGGTGGTGCCAACGATCAGGGACTGGGTGGATCCCAGTCGTGATTAGGGCCATCATGTGCATCTGGCTCATAATCACTGTCAATCTCTTCTAGATCGTTGATGTAGCGAGTGCTCCAAAGCAAGTAATGATCTATCATCTGGACCTGCCAGAGGTCATAGTGTAGTTCTGCCAAATTTCTGCCATAAACTGTGTTATTTTCAATGTACCTGTGGGGATCTGCAAGGAACTGTTCTGGGTGAACTGTCCAATTGTCTATCTAGATCTGGGGGTGCAATCCACTGTAGTACCAAGGATCTGCCATGTGGCCTGGTATTTTTAGCTATCCATCTTGGAGATATTTCGGATCTTCTGGGTCCCACCTGGAGTGGTCAAGCATATCTGCAAACAAGATCATGTCGCACTCCTTTGTTGAGTAGAGGACATTAGTTCGAGATTTATTTCTTGGAAATCGCCAATGTCGATGATTGCGAGTCTTATTGTTATCCAAGCACATGGTTCTTTTGTAGATGTCTTTGTAATACCTTTTTGTTGGATTCGCTTGCTCTGTAGGCTGATCCGTAGAGCTTGTGGAACAACATAATATACCATTGTGATGGAGATCCATATGTGGGCATGTAGAATCGATGTGTTTCACCCTATGTGATCAAAGTAGCCATGGATATGGCAATACTCTAGATATGTCATCTCTGGCCGTGTGATGCGTAGTTCTTTGTAATGTTGTTCTAGCCTGGAAGTAAGGGGGTAACCATATGTACTCTCTCCAGCTCGTAGTTGTATTTTGCATTCACATATTCATCTGGATTGTTCCCGAATATCGGACCACATAGCTGATCATAATAACTCTTCAAGACACCGAAGCAAACCATGGAAAGAGGTCCTCCTGAAGTTAAGACCATTTCACAGGTGTCTATGAAGAACTTGTATTTCCTGCAACCTGCGATATGATAGAAAGCATTTTTAAGATAGCATATTCTCTTGTTAGTGCATCTGCTAGAGTATTTTCTTCACCTTTTACATATTCAACATCAAACTGAACTCTAACATTTTTTGCTACCATCTCGTATAACCTTCCTCTTGTTCTAAGTGGTCAACTTTGTTTTTGAGGAAACCTGCGAGGTTTTGTAGTCATCGCGGACTATGAACTTTATCGGGTACAGGTTGGCTTTGTATGCTTTGAAGGACTTTAGGACGGCAAGGATTTCTTTCTCAATACTGTGGTAGTTCCGTTCCGAGTCTATGAATGTCCCATTGGCATAACGCACTATGGATTCTCGAAATTTATCAGTTGAATCTCTAATAGTACCCCACCCCAGTAAGAGTCTGAGGCATCAGTATGGACAACTAATTGTCCATTCTTGGGAATGGTGAGTTCTGGCAATTGTTGGCACATCTTCTTTATCTCTTGGACTGCCACAGTGTGCTTGTCAGTCCATTCTGGTGCTTTCTTTTTCAACCTATCTGTCAGTAGGTGCCTGTACTTACCCAGATGTTGGAGGAATGGGGCTATGTAGTTCAAATTGCCTAGGAATTTCTGTAGCTTGCCTTTATCCGTAATCTAGTGGTCGGATAAGAGTTGACAAAACTCAGCACATGTGGTTGAGGCTTGATTGTTCCAGACTTAATTTGCATCCCAAGGAATTCAATTTCTGTCTTAAACGTTTCCATTTTTTATTATGACAGAACTATTCCATTTTCTTTGACCAATTCATAGAACACTTGCAAGTGCTCCACATGTTCTTCTGTTGACTTGCTAAAGACCAAGATGTCATCGATGTAGACAACTATGAATTCGTAGAAAGGCCTGAAAACTGAGTCCATCCACTCCTGGAAGTAGCTAGGGGCGTTTCTGAGTCCAAACGCCATAACCAGCCACTGATAGTGGCCTTGAGGTGTTGAAAAGGCCGTCTTTTCAACATGATCAGGGTTGGTCCTGAGCTGGTAGAAACCACTTTTGCAGTCAACTTTGAGTAGACGTGGTTGTGTGCTATCCATTCAAGGAGTTTGTCCTTGTGTGGAATTGGATAACGGAAAGGACCATTATCTTGTTGAGTGTTGTATAATCAATGACCATACGCTTTCTACCTCTCTTCTTCTCATAGTGTTTATTAACCATGAATGTTGGACATGAGTATGAAGATTGGGCAGGTTCTATCAGATTCATTTCTAGAAGGCTTGATATCTCCTGGATCATGTCAGGTAAATATCTTTCTAGAACCGGCCTTGGCTTTTCATAGGCATATTTTCCTGGTTCTGTCTTGATCTCATATGTCCTCATGTTCTTGTGCCAAAACTGTTGTGGATTGAGATTGCAACAATCCTTCTTGATTATTTCTACAACTGGGTGATCATTTTCTTGGATAACCTGTACTGCAATTTTGGACTTTCGGAATAGCTCCTTTTTCTCAGCTTTATTCTTGTCTCTCATCTTGTAGAATTCCACAATGTTGTGGATATCTGTTGATGAATCTAGTGGCTCTCGGTTAAAGGATAACCGTGAGCTAAATGGTTCCAGTGCACCTCATTTAGGCATCCTTTGTGGAGGAATGATATACACTTGTTGGGTTTAACAGTGTATTCTTTGTGAGAGAGCTAAGGAATGCTTGGCCAATGATGATGTCATCAGTGAGTCCTGGATACTGGTAGAATGTGATGTGGTATGCATAGTTGTTGAAGTAGACTAGAACATTTGGGGCATAATATTCACATTTTGCTTCTTGGTTCATGAGTCCATAACTATACAGTGGTTTTGGCAACTTTAGCCAAAAGTGAGATGGGAGGACTCTTTCCTGTGCGACATTTTTGGAACAACCACTATCCACCATGAAGGTAAGAGGATATGTTGCGGTGTCGGGTAGATGGACAAATCCCTTGATGTATAGTCCTTGCATGATGACAAGGTTCTAGGGCTTGTCACTTTGGATAGTGTCCTCGCTCTGGCTGCTTTCTATGGAGTAGGCATGTCGGAGCTCTTCTGCTATGTATGATTTTCGCTTGAACAACCATTCATCCGGGATTGTTGGCGGTAAGACACGTTGCTTTTCTAGTGGGAGGTGTTCCCACAATCCTTTTATGCAGCAAGAGTTGCATTCTTCTCTAGAGTCATCTGAACTGTAACCATCATCTGACCGTAGTTCATAGTAATCACCATTGTCAAAATCTACTTCTATGTCAGATGGGATGTAGTCCCAGTCTTCTGGTTGGCAGGGTCTTCGTAGAAGAATCGTACCTTTGAAGACTTGGTGGGGCATTTGTTAGCAAAGTGGCCAGGCTTCTTACATAAGAAGCATTTCTCTTTGTCGATCTTTCTTTTCTTGAACCTTTTTCTGAAGTAGTGTTTTCCTGACCCTCGAAATGAGTGTTTGTACCTTCTGAGGAACATTCCTCGATTTTTCCCTAGTTGGTATTTTTTGTGTTGTTTTTGGGTAGAGCACCCAAAATCAGCACACAAAGGGAAACATTTAGTCACTCTTCTTGAATTTACCTTTGGAAAGGTCATGGTAGGTCTTGGTAGTGATACATAGGTCCGTGATTGCCAGCCTGCAATCGGACACAATCTGCTGCCATTTGACATCATTTGTGGTCTTGTTTTGGATGTCGTACATATTTAGAATCTTTTCTCCTATAGGCCTAGGGAGACTTGTCAGAAAGTGTTGCTTGGCTAGAGCATACTCTTGCATTCCTATGGCATACTGATTGTTGTTCTTCTCTTTGTGACGTAGTCATTGAACTTGTTGAGGTCACACAATTTCAGTCTCATGAAGGCTCTGAGCTTAATTTTTGAGTCCTTTTCTTCATTCGGTAGAATTCAAATACTATTTCCCGGCCATGTCTTCAAGAGTGTAACAATCATCTTTGAATAATCCACAAATGTAACCACCAGGTCTCGTGGATGGCAATTGAGTCCACCACTCATGGACTATTCCTTGGAAGTTGCGTGTGGCAAAATTTATCGTGGCTGCTATGGGTCCCATCCTTTGTGATCCATGATGTTCCTAAGTTGGTTTGTCCATTCCTCTAATTTTCTTCTCCTCGTGGCTCCATCCATCTTATCTATGTTGAAGACAATTTTGTACGGAGAGAAGTTAAGGTTAGTATGTCTTTGGCGGGGTACCCTAGGATCATCTCTCATTTCCTCAATTGGATCTTCGACCTCTGGTTCAGGATCTTCAACATGGTATTGATCTGCTATTCTGTTTCCTTCAGAAGTGCTGTCTTGTTGTGGCTCAGAGAATCTGATGGGGATATTTAAGGCACTTGTGTCAAGTGGGACCGGCTTGGGAGTTGGTTTCTCTTTTGCTTCTCCCTTATGCATTTTTGGAATGCCAGGGGCTTTGTGGGGACACTCTATAGTGACTTGGATATTCTTCTCTCTTGCTAGCCTTCTTTCTTCTACTAATGCTTCGACTCTTCGTCGAAGGTCTGCCATTCTTTCTTCTTGAGTTACAGTGGCCATATTGATTTGAGGGTAAAGTGCAGAGACATTTTGGTAGATGGTATTGGCGGTTTGTTGGATCTCATGGAGTTTTTCTGTGGTTTGGGTGGCCATGTGGTTTATGGATCCATTTAAGGTCTGCAACTAGTTATGAGTTTCTTTGGCTTGTGACTCAAGATGGTTTACTTTTTCGATATGTCGGCAATGACAGGTTGTTGTTGGTTCATCCATCTAGACTGCCAATTTAACTTGTTGGGTGGAAGGATTCTGGGAGTCTGTCTTGCTTGCAAATATTGGGTTGTAGAAGACAACCGGTTCAGGTTCTTTTTGGGTAAGGTGGATGAAGTCTGGCACTTCAGAACCTGATCTTATATTTGAACTGGGATTATGGAAGACAACTGGTTCTAGCTTTCTCTGAGCATGGAGGATGAAGTCTGGGACTCCTCTTCCTATATTTGGACTGGGGTTATGGAAGACAACTAGTTCAGGATTTTTCTGAGCATGGAGGATGAAGTCTAGGACTCCTCTTCTTATGTTCGGCCTTCTCTCTGGTTGGAGATCTGTCCAGAAACCAATTTTTGTTCTGAATTGGCAAGGGACTTGGCTTTTGTCTTCATTGGTAAATTCTATGGATACATATATGTCTAGTTGTGCTCTGATGAGCTGGTTTGCAGGTGCGTTGTCTTTAGGACATGGTGGCGAATGTAGGATTTTCTAGATAACTGGCTCATAAATAGAAGATAATGGCGGGGTTTTAGGTTGACTGGTGCATGCCACTTGGAAACTACTTTAGGATATTTCAGGCTTGGCATAGTACTCAGTTTATCCTTTCGGTAGGGTGCTCCTTTAACCATGGTTTGGATGGATGGGTAATCATTTACCCATTGATCTGACAAGTTTTCTAGATATTGTCCACACTATAGAAGGTGCCTCGATCCCTCTGGGAATCTTTGGCCTAGTGAACTGGGGCATCCATCCATTGTGTTTACATATCTGTAAATGGAACGACATCCAATGGTTGCGTAAACTGAGTCGGGTAGCATATCGATTCCAAGTACTTGTATACATAGTACCCATGCTTTATCTAAGTGTTTATCTTCTAGGGCCATGGAGAATCCTGGTCTAATCCTACACAGACCATCTCTGTCAAGGGTTCCATGGAACTGGGTGACGACTGCATCTGCCCAAGAGGTGTGTCTAATATCTAACAGGTTACTACATACTCAACATTTAATCTATAATCAAAATGGGGATGAACAATAATATTAAACTCAGACCAATGAACTGCTATGTAACCATTTTTTTGTGCATTTTTTATATCTTTTACAGAAAGAACTGGAAGAAAAATAGGACAAATTCCATTTCCGCTCACTGAGAGGTGAGTCTCAGTCTGCCTAATAGTTTTGCATGCAATGTAATTGAATAGGTGGGTCTCGATACAGATCGGATTTGTGTACCTTTGGGAACTTGATACGCCCTTCCGAGTTGGTGAAGACTTCTTCTTGAAACAACGTCTCATGAATTGTACTCGAGACAGATCCGGCACGCGACAAGCTCACGGACCTCCTGGCTAGAACGTCGACCTCCATCCTCGCACTATCTTTATCCACAAATGCCTCTATCCTTTGGGCTAGGGGGACCTAGGTCTGTGGACGGATTAAAAACTTCTTATCTCTAGAAGTTGTATGTGGCAAAAATTATCATGGCTCTTTGGGTCCCATCCTTTGTGATCCATGATGTTCCTAAGTTGGTTTTTCCATTCCTCTAATTTTCTTCTCCTTGTGGCTCCATCCATCTTATCTATGTTGAAGATAATTTTGTACGGAGAGAAGTTAGGGTTAGCATGTGCTTTGTAGGTACCCTAGATCATCTCTCCGATTGCCTCAATTGGGTCTTCCACCTCTGGTTCAAGATCTTCAACATGGTATTGAGCTGCAATTTTGTTTCCTTTGAAGTGCTGATTCTTGTTGCAGCTCAGAGAATATGATGGGGATATTTAAGGCACTTGTGTCAAGTGGGACCGTCTTGGGAGTTGGTTTCTCTTTTTCTTCACCCTTATGCATTTTTGGAATGCCAGAGGCTTTGTGGGGACACTCTATAGTGACTTGGATATTCTTCTCTCTTGCTAGCCTTCTTTCTTCTGCTAATGCTTTGACTCTTTGTCAAAGGTCTGCCATTCTTTCTTCTTGAGTCACAAGCCAAAGAAACTCATTACCAGTTGCAGACCTTAAATGGATCCATAAACCACATGGCCACCCAAACCGCAGAGAAACTCCATGAGATCCAACAAACCGCCAATACCATCTACCAAAATGTCTCTCGCACTTTACCTCTTTCCATGGTTCTCGTCGGTGTCTGAAGAGTTATTATGATCAGCTATGTGGTCCGATATTCGGAACAATCCAGGATGAATATGTGAATGCAGAATACAACTACCGAGGCTAGAGAGAGTACTGATGGTTACCCCCTTACTTCCAACTAGAACAACATTACAAATAACTACGCATCACACGGCCGGAGATGACATATCTAGAGTATTGCCATATCCACTTGCTACTTGGATCACACAGGGGTGAAACACATTGGATTCTACATGCCCACATATGGATCTCCATCAACATGGTATATGATGTTGTTCCACAAGCTCTCTGATGGATCAGCCTACAGAGCAGTAATGAATCCAACAAAAAGGTATTACAAAGACATCGACAAAAGATCATGTGTGTATTACAAAATTTCTGACATCATACAAAGAAAATCTAACAAATAAAGGAGTGCACATGATCCTTTTGTAGATATGCTTGAAAACTCTGATCGAAATATCTCTAATGGAATGGTGAGCTCGACCTTTTTGTAACGCATCTTGATATTCGAGATAGGGAAGTTTATGGACTTAGGAAGTAGCGCAGGCAAGCTCGAGATAACCGCTTCTTCTGCAGGGATCCGCACTATCGTGGCACTGAGAGAGCATACGCGGAGCAAGCCGAAGATAACCGCTATTCTGCTGGGGACAACGTCATATACCATGGTGACATGGAGATCCTTTGGGCATGTAACTTCAAAGGCTCGAATATTAGTCACATGTATTTTTTCACCTGTGTCTTCGGTTCCTCCAAAAATGGAGGGTGAAGTGCCCTTATATAGGATGTGATGGTTCCCAGCAATACTCTCTAGATATGTGGATTTTGACAAAGTAAAACCGATGTGATAAAGCGAATTATGAGTCCTTTCTTTTAGTCGAGGTGTTGTTCATTATATTATGTTGACATAAAGGAAGGGGGTATACAAAATTATGACGGGTCTTCTTGTCATGAGCCAGGGTCCTGTGTCATAATATTCTACAAGTACAATGTGATGGGTCCTTTCTTGGTTTTTAGCCATGTCTACATCACTCTTTATTCATTCACACATTCCTTCTCTGGGGCGCAGGTTGTTCCCGTAATATCGCACTCATTAGGGCACATAATCATAATAATTCTTCGGGATCAGTCACCGACGAATAACCATGGAAAGAGGTCCTCTTGATCAAGTTCGTGACCATTTCATGATGAGTTGTTGAAGAACTTATTTCTGGTGCCAACTGCGATATCCATCGATGATAGAAAGCATTTTCATAGATCACTCTCATCTCTTCTCGATCGTTGATGTGCATCTGCTCCAACGCAAGTAATGATCTATCATCTGGACCTACCAGAGGTCATATGTAGTTCTACCAAATTTCTGCCATAAACTATGTTATTTTTAATGTACACGTGGGGATAGGAACTGTTCTAGGTGAACTGTCTTATCTATCTCGGATCGGGTGTAATTCATCTTCCAAGTGGCTCGGTATTTTTAGTGTCCATCTTGGAGATATTTCTCATCTGAGTATTTTCTTCACCTTTTACATATTCAATTTCTTGGATCAATGTCTCGATGATTGCGATTCTTGATGGAACTCTTTGTAATACCTTTTTGTTTTGCTTCTCATCTGATCCATGTCATATACCTTCCTCTGTAGAATCCGATGTGTTTCTATCCAGCAGCCGGTGGATATGGCAATACTTTAGATATGTTTCGAGGTGATGCGTAGTTCTTTGTATTGTTTTCAGTTGGAAGGAAGGGGGTAACCATCTTTATCGCTCAGACTATGAACTTTATTCTGCATTCACATATTCTTTGGATTGTTCCCAATATCGACTGATCATAATAATTCTTCAGACACCGACGAAAACCATGGAAAGAGGTCCTCTTGGAAGTTTATTTCTGAAGAACTTGATTTCCTGTGGTAGTTCCATTTTAAGATAGTCTCTTGTGAATGTCCCACCTTTTACATAATCAAACTATGGATTATAACCTTCCTCTTGTCAACTTTGTTTTTGAGGAAACTCTTTCTAATACTATGAACTTTATCCTGCCATGTAGGCTTTGAATGAGTTCGAGGCATCGGATTTATGGACAACTAATTGTCCATTCTTGGGAATGGTGAGTTGAGTTCGGCAATTGTTGGCACATCTTCTCGTTATAATTAAAAAAATATGTGGTTTCAAACTTAATATAGAGTGCGCTTAGCAAAGGGTTGGGCCTTTATTGGATCATAATACATTGAAACAATACTAAAACAATGTTGCGTGGGCTTAACCCCACGTGGCCCCTATTCTAATTTTGCTTTATATAATGTTTCCCCTTTTTTTAATAATTTGTTTTATAAAGGTTTTATCAATATATATTAATAAATATCTTAATATTATTATATATTTTAATAATAATATTAATTTAAAAAATAATATATATATATATATATATATATATATATATAATTTTATTTTTTAATTCACTATTATTATTAAATTGTAATAATATTACTCTATTAATAATATTAGATTAATCGAACTTATTTAAATTCTTTTTTTTTTATGTTTTGATAAATGAAAACAATAATTAGTTTATTATATAAAAAGAAATTTGTAAAACATTCCTATAAAATTTACTCAACCATAGTTGCATTTAAGTAGGAAAGGTATATACACTTTTATCCTCTTATATAAACATATGTAAAATAATTGGTTATTCTATCTAAGGCTAAGTTGGGAGATTAATAAGATTTCTTACACAACTCTATACACTTAGTAAAAGGATATTTTCACTCATTCTAAAAAAGGATTAACACACTACTTTCTTTCTTTCAACATAACTAGAATGCAACTATAGCTTAAATCTTTCAATATATCTTTCATTCAATAAAACAAGAGTAACTATTTCTTTTCTTCTTTCAACAATTAAATGGAAACCATTTCACAAAGCAAGTGTAATTTAACAAGATTCTCATTTCTTTTAAAATGAATCCTATCACATTTTTGAAATAATGAAACAAACTTATATTGAAAGAGATACATTGCTATTTCCATTTATTTCAAGTTTTTATTTCATTTAACCCATGCAAAAAATTTGTAGTTTCCTTTCACAAAACTAACACATTTTAAAATGTAAATTTCTCATTCAAACACTCTTAGAAGAGTTTACAAGATATAGGGATTTCCAAGTAATAAAACAACTTTCATTCAAGCTTGCAAATTTAAAATATTCCACTCAAAGTGGAAATAAATATATGAACAAATTACAACATGAGGGCTATCAATGAGGCCAAAATACAATCCCTCATTTACATTTATTCTCCCAAATGTAGCTTCAATCATGCACTTCTCAATCTGTCAAGAAATTGGATCACAATACAAGGAAAAGGGGTATAGGCGACGCTCTCCACCCAACTATAATCCAATAAGGGAAGAATCCATCCCCTTATCGGCCCCGAGCCCCAACCAAAAAACAATGAGGGATATTGAGAAACATTTGACAACTTCTTACAATAATGGCTTCACAAACAAAATACAATGCAAAAATAACACAACAAATAAGGCATACTAACAAGCAACAACTTCCCAACACACACAAAGGCTTGACTACGACAAGCAAACAAGGAGCTATAGAATATGGGAACCATCTCCTTTTACCTCCCAAGTGAAATAGGATTTTCACCCAAAGACTCCATGTGCACAACACAATAACAAAACATTATTATCTCTCCCTTGCAAGTATGCAAAAATATGACCGGATGTTTTTATTTTCGCTCCCCATAGGTGAAAATCCAAATCACACTCCCTCCATAATGCATGCCTCACATCTCCCTTTTCCCTCCCCAATGGTCCCATAAATCCATCTCCCACACACAACTCAAGGAAAATACCCAACCACACTCATGCAATACACAACAAGCACAAAAAAATTCACATCTACAAGAAAAATAAAAATAAAACAACAAATGTGGAGATCCTACCTCTCCATAAAGCTTCCAAGAAAACTTCACTCCACAAGTATTTGACACCTTCAAGCCAAGAACACTCCAAAAGAAACTCCAACAAGCTCCCAAATCCAAAAGTGCAAGAAGAAGAAAATAAACAAGTAACCCCCAATCCATCAATAAATAGAAATGGGATGTGAGGATGATGAGGTGGCTCCATGTAGGATGCCACTTCATCATTCCTCCATTCCAACACACAAGTCAAACACCATGCCCAAGACAATAAATGAGCATGTAAGAACTATGACAAACCCACATGACACTCAAACTTGCACACCAAGTCTTCCAAGGACAAATTTATTGTGACAAGTAAGAAAGTGTAATTATTTTCACCCTTTTACACTCCAAAATGCATAAATAAGTCAAAAATTAACTCCCCATACCATAGGTAGGGTTGTTGGGTAAATTTAAGAGGCATGGGACAAGCTTAGCTTGTCCCACAAGCCTCCAAAAAATCCTCCCAAGTCAAAATCCGAATTTTGAAGTTGGGAAAGGGTACATGCACAAAATCCAACACAAAATCCAAACCACATCCACAATATTTCAAGGACCATCTACCCTCATAACTATCCAATTGTCACATCCCAATTTTAGTTAACAAATTAAGTAGGATTAGCTTAATTAAAACACATTATTACTTGCTAATAAAGTGACTACAATTTCCAACAATTAAAACATAACACAAAATAAAAACACACAAAATTTTAAAAGAAAGAACATTACCCCCATGGCCACACATGTGAGGTCACCTCCCCATGGGAAACCTCCTAACTAGGCATGCAAAAAAACAACACAACATAACATTACACAAGTTGTCAAATTTTGGCCATGTTTCTCAACACCCGACATCCTTTCATGGTTGGTCCCCTATCCCCTTCTAATGTATGTGATAAAATGTCCTACAACACAAATAAAATACCTCTTTGGCCTTACGGCCGTATTAACAACATCAAGACAATATACATATAAAAATCAATAATCATCATCCGAAATTATAAATTATATCATCTAGCATCATAAAATTAATTCGATTTTGGCATCCATAAAATCATAATTCTACTCAAAACATCCAACATAGGCTATGCATCCAAAATATGACATGTTAGTATAAAATCAGAATATTGCAAATCAACATATATAATTGTCTATCATCATCATCTAGTGCATCATAATAAAAATGTAAATCACATAATGTCAATAGTCCAAATATCCACATAGTCCATCATCTACTGATCAAAATATAATACTCAAATGTCTAAGTATCAATCCAATAAGTAACAACATCAAAATGAAATAGTGTCGAAGAGGAGTGGGCACTACATCCCCCCCTTAGACTTGACTTCCTCCTGGAAGTCACTAAAATAGATGAGGAAATTAGGCTCATGCAATAAAGTGGCATCCTCCCATGTGGCTACAGTCTCATCATACCTATCCCACTGGACCCACCCAAGTCAATCTCGCGGCCTCGAAGGCCCAGGGTCTTACACTCTAGGATGCGCACAAGCTCTGCGAGATACCTTCCCCTACTCCTACAAATATAATGTGGTCCAATCCAAAATATGAGAGGGATTTGGAATGTATCTCCTAAGCACATAAACATGAAATACATCATGGATGCGAGACAAGCTAGGTGGAAATGTTAGGCAATAGTCCAAAGGAACGATACACTCCAAGATTTCAAAAAGACCCACAAACTTAGGAGAGATCTTAGAGCCTTTTCCATAATGGATAGGGCTCTTATGAGGCCTGACACAAAGAAAAACCTTCGTGCCCACCTCAAAACTACGATCTGTCCTCTGCTGATCTGCATATTTCTTTTGTCTATCCTGAGCCTCCTGTAATCTTTGTTAGATCATGACAACCTATTGCTCCATATCCTGTAATAATGTTGGCCCAAGAGAAACCATGTCCTCTAATCTGTCCCAACTCAGTGGTGTCCTGCACTCCCTGTCATACAAATCCTGAAAAGGAGCCATGCCGATCGAACTCTAAATTTTATTGTTGTAGGAAAACTCCACTAAATACAAGTACTCCTCCCTTATAAAATGATGGTCCATGACGTACATCTAAAACTTATGCTCCAAGATCCGATTCACCTGCTCTGTCTACCCATCTGTCTCTGGATGGTAAGATGTACTGAAGTTGATACTCATCCCAAGAGCCTGATGTATGGTGGTCCAAAAGTGAGAGATGTATAAGGGATCACAGATCACAGATGATCTTCCACGAGAATCTGTGCGATCTAAAAATATCATCTAGATATACTCGTGCCACTGCACTAGCTGTGTAGGTGGTCTTCATCGGAGAAAAATGAGCCAATTTCATCAATTTATTCACCGTGACCATAATGGCATCGTGGTGGTATCTCGACGTTGGTAGACATACTATGAAATCCATGGAAATGGTGTCCCATTTCCATTCCGATATGGCATGAGGATATAGAAGACTAGGCAGGTGTTGATGCTCGGCCTTCACTTTTTGCACTCTAAACAACAAGACAAAAATTGAGAAACATCTCTCTAAAGTCCTCTCCAATGGTACAATTGTCTCAAAGTGGTGTGCATCTTTCATTATCCAAAATGAGCCTCTGCTCATTTTGGCTAACTTGCCTTCATTATTTCCTTCCTACTGCTTCAAATTCAATTTTTATAACTTTTAGGCACTCAAAATTTTCAAAGTATGGCTTGAACAGATAGATAATTTCTTCCCCTTTTCGAGAAAGGTAAAGAAATCCTCCTAACTCTAAATATTTTGAAAGTTATGGCTCGACAGTTTGGAGGAAATTTTCCCAAGGCAGCCCACCGGCCAATCAAAAGATGCCACGTGTCCACTCATCGGCGGGGATCAAGGTGTCGGGAGAATTTTAGAATTTTTGCCAAAGTTGCAAAAATACAAAAGGTAAGAATGGGGCCGTATCTCTACAGACCAATCAAAGGGTGCCATGTGTCCACATCCGAAGAATTTTGGGAAAATTTTCTAAATTTGCTAAAAAAGCCATAATGAAATTTTGAGACCCGCCGGCCAATCAGAGAGTGCCACATGTCCTCGGAGTGGCGGGCCATGAAGAATTTTTGGGAAATTTTCCAATCTCGCGAAAATAGGTAAAATGTCAAGTTTTGGCCCACCGACCTCGATTTTTGCCCTATTTCGCCCTAAATCTTCATAGGGCCATATCTTTTGATCCAGAGCTCAGGTTTTCACGATTTTGGTGGCATTGAAAAGATGTCGATATCCTCTACACGATGGACTCTTAAAATTTGAATTTTGGTCAAAATTGATTGAGAAAATGGAGAAATGACCCTGGCATGGGAAGAGAAGCGAGAATCAACATTCAACTACCAATTTTTAATGCGATGGCTTCCATTCTTCTCGAAAGATGGTAGAAAACCTTGGGAAATGAACTTTAAGGTTTTCCTTGTTGTTTTTATGGATCTAGTTTGGTGGTGGAGCTTTCAAATGGAGAAATGACCACGACATGGGAAGAGAAGCGAGAATCGACATTCAACTACCAATTTTTAATGCGAGATGGCTTCCATTCTTCTCGGCATGTAAGATGGTCGAAAACCGTGGGAAATGAACTTTAAGGTTTTCCTTGTTGTTTTTATGGATCTGGTTTGGTGGTGGAGCTTTCAAATCAATCTTTCCCACTTTTTCCTTTCTCTTTGACTTCTACTTCATCATTAAAAGCCGCTTTGGCTCATTTATAAAGAGAGATATTCGGTGTTGGGAAACTCGATAAATTTTTTCCCGACTCCATTTTTGAGCTGCCAAACCTTCTCTTGTGCTTGGAAAGATGATTAGTGCCTCGAGAAAAAATTGTAATGGTCTATGTGCATTTTGTGTGATAAAAAAACATGTTTTGTGGTGTTATTTCAACCCTTCCTCATGTTTTATTGTTTCCCGTGCCTCTCCCCTCCAAATTTTCTTTTTATGTACGTATTTCATGTTTACAGTGTAGGATGTTGTTTTTCATGGAGATTTAATGGTGGATTTGAAGATCTGGGTCTATGTCACTTCTGTCTAACCTCCCTCGGTCTTCTTTTCCTCTATTTCATTCTCCCTCATCGATTGTTTCACATTTTCCTTCTCTCGGTGTATCATCGTTTTAGTGTAGGATTTCTTTTTTTTTTTCTCTCTTTCCCTATCTCCTTGGATGGTTAGAATAGATTTAGATTAGCTTTCCCGTGCTAGAATAGCTCGTGGAAGGTAGATTAGGAAGAGGAACCAGCCTTCTCTGGAGAATTTTTTCCCATTTTTGCAAGTCCCACACTTGGGGAAAAAATTCAATGTTGGGCAATCACACCGATGCTCATTATCAACATAGAAATTTGAGAAACATCCAGGGGTGTTTTGATTTTGCACTAACATTTTTGGCATGTCTGGTGGGACCTTATAGGTATTCACTTCATTGCAACAAGATTGATGTGCACTTGTTGTAAATTTCTAGCTTATGAGAAGCTTCACATTGCACATCTGGCGACTCCATCTGGTTTACAACTTATTCTCTAAGTTGCAGACATGTCTTCCATTCACTTTCACCAATTCTTCTTTCCATCTCTTTCATTCTTTTCCATTCCATGAAGTTGTGCAATCATGACTTAATTTCCATCATGGAATTCACATTTACAACAACAACAATACATTCCACCTCCAACATATTTTTCAAATCCTCCAAATCAGCATTTTAATCAAATTCAAAACCAATATGCATACCCATATGAGAAATGCCAAAATCAGTTTGGCTATGGAGATTTCCAAAAGTAGGGGTATGTAAACAATGAAGACAATCAAGTGCAAGATGTTGGTCTGCTGGAGAAGATCCAAAAAATGGAGATTGGTATGGTGCGATCAAAGCTACGGCTCAAATGAAGGCTTTCAGAATTGGTTGTAGGGCATCTTTTCCATGGGTTGGCCCTTTTCAAGACACTCAACCTTTCAAGAGAAGCTAGACTTCATGGTGGATATGTTGCCCCAACTTGCACAATGGACTGAAGATATAGAGGCCTATGAACAATGGGTAAGTTCTACATCATCATCTGGTATTTCTCTTTCCATTCCTCAAGCAACACCATCTCATTTTAAATGTCAAATTCCAAGTCCAGCCCATGTTGCTCCAAGTGTGAAATCCATCCCTCCATCCCCTAGTCTTCCATCCCATCTCAATTTTTCTTCCCTCTTCTCTTCCAAATCCAAATCCCTCCACAAGAGCCAAAAAGAAATACCTTCCCCTCTAAAGAAACAAGAAGTTTCATCTCTTCCACCACCACAAACAAATGAAAAAATGGTTGAATCCCAACCTACTTCTCCTCTTGCCTTCCCAATTCCATGTAGGGAAGAAGAAATTGCAAAAATCAGTCAAGAAGGACAACAAGAAGAAGAACCAAGCAAAGAAGAAATGGTTAAGAGCTTAGTGAGCTTAGCTCTTAGATTTGGGATTACAAATTTTTTTTTGCTAGTTAAGCCTACAGAGGAGGTAAAGGTTAAAGAACCAGAGGTGGTTGAGGCTGATTTTGTAGCAGCAGAGAAGCAAGAAGACTAGCAGATCTATTTGTTCTGAGTGTAGTGTCCACATTGGCACTCTATTTGAAGAGAATGCTGATCCAAATCAAGCTGCAAAATCAGTCAGGGAAGAGGAAAACAAATCAGCTCCAAGTCCCATTGAAGAGGAGCAAATGGAAGAAATCAAATCAGAGTTTGTAGCAGTAGAAGAAGAAGGCATCATTGGAGATTTCTTGCTTTCATTTGAAGGGCCTGATTTGGTTAATGAATCCATGATGGAGGAAAGCTCTAAAAGAGATCTTGCAGCCCCAACTTGTCCTCTAGAGCAGTAGATTGAAGAGTTTGATTTGAAAAACTTCATGCTAGAGGAAGAGTTCAATCAAGAGCAAGATTGTCTTCAAGTAGAAGAGGAAGAAGAAGGTACTCCAAATCCAAAAGAAGAGGAGTGCATTCCAACTGTGGAGGAGAGAAATGCAGATCCAAAGGCTTTGAGCACATAATAGGCTATAAAAAACCTTCAGTTCTTCCTTCCATTTCATCTCTCTCAAGGTCTTGTGTTGAAGAGGAGTTTGATCTTTCAAACTTCATGTTTGAAGAGGAGAAGAACCATGGTGAAAAATATGCAGATTTGAAGGTCACCATGCAAGAGGAAGAGACTTTGTTGCAGCGGGATATTGAAGAAGGGTTTGATTGTTTATCGAATTAGATGAATTTTTCGATGAGGAGCAGCCAGTGGAAATCACATTATTTTCTCCTCCATCATCCACATTCTAAGCACAAGATCCCGATGCCATGAAGGAGAACATTCAATTGCATCACCAATTTTATAGTAGTGCTTTAGAATCAAGGTTGGAAGGTTTCAATCTTTCATGTTCCTCATTGGAAGAGGAAGAGAAAGAGCAAAGAACCTCCACCATACCTTCCACACCATCCACCCAAGGTCTACAAGAAGACTCCATTTTTGGAGTTGAAAATCAAAGCTATGGGCATATCAAATGGATCAAACCTTGCCCAATCAAGTATTTGGCTTCATTGGAGCAAAAGGAGAAGCCACAACCAGTCATGCTTACTTCCAAGCATGGGGATGATATGCAAAGTGCCAAGGATCAACAACAATACCTCTTGGAACCAATTGAGCAGCAGATTGAAGAGGTATTTATTTTGTTTCAAGTTGATACCTTGATGAAGGGAGTGGAGAAACAATTTACAGTCAGCCTTCCACTCCTAATCTTAGTTTTATTCAATGTCAAATCAATTGCATGGCTACCAATTTTGAGAAAAGGAAGCTACTTTGCACAACCAATTGTAGGGTTTGTTTAGCTTACTTTCGCTTCGGTTAGAGTAAAGTAGGTAGGTTTGCTTTCAGCAGAAGAAGTTCTTGTGCACACTTTGCATATCCCACTTGGGGTATGTATGATTTCCAATGTTTTACAAAGTTGTTTGGTGTTGTTTTGGTTGCTCTTGCGATGCATTGGCCTTTGCATTTTGGTGAAGTTCGCTTTTCGATTCGGTGGGTTTCCAAGTGGCTCAAGGTCATATTTTCATAGTTCATATCAGATTTGTTTATCGGGCTTGACTCCATGCCCAATGGATGCTTCAAAAGGTCACCGATATTTCATATAACAGGCGAGATGACCCTCCGAGTCACCAAAATTGTTATCCAAAATGAGCCCCCGCTCATTTTGGGTAACTTACCTTCATTATTTCCTTCCTTGTGCTTCAACTCTAATTTTTAAAAGTTTCAGGCACTCAAAATTTTCTAGGTATTGCTTCAACAGATAGATAATTTCTTCCCCTTTCCGGGAGGTAAAGAAGTCCTCCTAACTCCAAATATTTTGGAAGTTATGGCTCGGTGGAGTTTGGGGGAAATTTTCCCAAGGCGAGGCCCATCGGCCAATCAAAAGATGCCACGTGCCCACTCATTTGCGGGGATCGGGACGTCAAGAGAATTTTATAATTTTTTCCAAAGTCCCAAAAACACAAAAGGCAAGAATGGGGCCACATCTCTGCAGCCATTTAGAGGGTGCCACGTGTCCACATCCGGAGAATTTTGGGAAAATTTTCCAAATTTGCTAAAAGGGCCAAGAATGAAATTTTGAGACCCGCCACCAATCGAGAGGGCCACGTGTCCTTGGAGTGGTGGGCCATGAAGAATTTTGGGAAATTTTCCAATCTCGTGAAAAGAGGTAAAATGTCAATTTTTGGCCCGCTGACCCGATTTTTGACCTATTTCGCCTAAATCTTGAGAGGGTCATATCTTTCAATCCAGAGCTCATTTTTCATGATTTTGGTGTTTTGGAAAGCTATCGAGATCCTCTACATGATGGAATATTAAATTTTGAATATTGGTAAAAATTTATGGGATAAAACGGAGAAACAACCCTGGCACGGGAAAAGAAGCAGAACTGACATTCAACTACCAGTTTTTAATGCAGTATGGCTTTCATTCTTCTCCAGCATGGTTGAAAACCTTAGGGAATGAAATTTTAAGGTTTCCCTTGTCATTTTTGTGTCTGGCTAGTTAGGTGGTGGAGCTTTCAAATCAATCTTTCCCACTTTTTCCTTTCTCCTTATCTTCTGCTTTATCGTTAAAAGCCAGTTTTGGCTCATTTGTAAAGAGAGACATTCTGGGTGTGGGGAAACTCTACTAAAATGTTTCCCGACTCCATTTTTGAGCTACCAAACCTTCTCTTGCACTGGAAAAATGATTTGTGCCTCTGAGCAAAAAATGTAATGGTCTGTGTGCATTTTGAGCAATAAAAAAATGTGTTTTGTGGTGTTCTTTCAACCCTTCCTCGTGTTTTATTGTTTCCCCATGCCTCTCCACTCCAAATTTTCTTTTTGTGTACGTATTTCATGTTTACAGGTGTAGGATGTTGTGTTTCATGGAGATTTAATGGTGTATTTGAAGATCTGGGTCTGTGTCACTTCGTTTGACCTCCCTCAGTCTTCTTTTCCTTTGTTTCATTCTCCCTCATCAGATTGTTTCACATTTTCCTTCTCTTGTGTATCACCGTTTTAGTGTAGGATTTCATTTTTCTTGCTTTCTCTCTTTCCCTATCTCCTTGGATGGTTAGAATAGGTTTAGATTAGCTTTCCTGCACTAGAATAGCTCGTGTGCGTAGATTAGGAAGAGGAACTAGCCTTCTTTGGAGAATTTTTCCCATTTTTACAGTACCACACTTGGGAAAAATTCAATGTTGTGAAATCACATTGGATGCCCATTATCAAACTAGAAATTTGATAAACATCCAGTGTCTTTGTGATTTTACACTAACATCTTCTTCACCCCTGGATGTGCTTGAATAGGGTGCATGGTGTGCCTCAATAAGGATATCCTACCTCAATCCTCCATCTGTAGGAACATAGATCCGACCTCTGTGCTGAAGAAGACCATCTGCCTCTAAAGAAAATCCATCAAACTTCCCCTCAAGGGGTCTCTGAGACTCGATCTCTGCTCTGACTAAAAGGTAGAAGCTTTCATGTGGAAGCTGCTACAAAATCTTGGTCCTCAAGTTTGTACCAACTGTTGTAGCCATAACCAAATGTCTCCGATGACTCAAGGCATCCATAACCACATTCTCCTTCCCCTTCACATGCTTTATCTCCATGTCATACTCACAAAGCAACTCCATCTAATGCCGCTAATGAGTGTTGAGATTGGGCTGCATGAAGAGGTGATGAAGACTCAAATGATTAGTCCTGAGAATGAATCTCCTGCCCAAAAGGAAATGTCTCCATTGAACCAAATCATGCACAACTACTGCAAGCTCAAGGTCATGAGTTGGATAATTGATCTCATAATCCTTGAGTTTGTGAGACTCAAAGGCTACCACTCGACCCTCCTACATCAATACACCTCCTAATCCTGCCAAAGAAGCATATATACATATGAAGAAATCTCCTATGGATCTAGACACTACAAGAATGGGTGTTGTCGTAAGGCATTCCTTCAGTGTCTTGAAGGCCTACTCACATCTATCTGACCAGATGAAATTCTTCCCTTTCCGCTAAAGGGAAGTGATGGGGTGCGCAATTCGAGAGAAGTCCTAAAAAATCTCTCAGTAGTAACATGTTAATCCCATGAAACTGCGCACCTCGGTCACACTAGTGGGTGTTGGCCAATCCATAATGGCTCTAATCTTGGAAGGATCGACTATGATACCTTCCTAGAAATAATGTGGCCCAAATACTATGCCTCTAACTGAAAGAATACAAACTTCTCCAAGTTCCCAAAGTTTCTACTCACGAAGACACTATAGAACCTGACGAAGGTGCTCCTCGTGCTCCTCATGCGTACGTGAGTAGATCAAAATTTCATCAAGGAACACGAGTACAAAGCAATCTAGAAAATTCCTAAACACCCTGTTCATCAAACTCATGAACATTGCACGGGCGTTAAATCGGACTAAATGGCATAACTCGAACTCATAGTGGCCATATCTCATACGAAAAGTTGTCTTGTGGACATATGCCTCTGCAATCCTTAGCTGATGGTATCTGGACTTAAGATCTATCTTGGAAAACATTGTGTCCCCCTTCATCTGATCAAAAAATCATCAATGTGAGGAAGGGGGTAATGATTCTTTATCATTACTTTGTTCAATTGTCGATAGTCCACACACAACTGCAAGGATTTATCCTTCTTCTTTACAAAAATCATTGGTGCACCCCAAGGGGATACACTATGATGGATTAGGCCTTTCTCGAGAAGGCCCTCTAGCTATAACTTGAGCTCACATAGCTTAGGTGTGATCATCTTATATGGAGTGTGTGAGATAGGTTCCGCTCCTGGAACCAAATCAATGTGAAATTCTATCTCACATGGGGAGGAATCCCTCGCAGCTCACTAGGAAAAGCATCATAAAAATCCTGCAAAAATGGGGTAATCATCAAGCAAAGGTTCGCTAACCCCATCCTTTGACCTATCACTAACTGTAATAACATACAACTGACAACCCCATCACGAACAACACTTCAGCTGCATAGCAGAAATAGTGTAAATAGAGATGGGTCTCCTAACTCAAGCTATTACTAACTCCATACCCAAATCATCTACACAAGATATAACCTTACTGTAACAATCAACTTTGGCTCATGTGTGCATAACCAATCCATGCCCAAAATCACTCCATAAGAACCCAAGGAAGGACACGAAGATCCAAGGTAGTGGTGAAGGGTCCTAGGTCCACTACACACTCCTTGACTAAGGATTCTACTAAGATCTTGGCTCCAAAAGCCATCTCAACATCCCAACTAAGGCCCTTCCTAACGCCACCAGCTTGCAATGCTCTACTAATGATGGAGAAATGAAATAATTTGAAGAGCATAAGTCAAATAAGATAGGGGTAGAAATACCACCAATGCTACATGTGGTCTTAATCACCATGCCCTGGTGCTCTTCCTGGTGGTTCTCGACCGCTACATAAATCATGTGGCTCCTAGCCATGTCACCAACCATAGGCTCAAAAATAGGTTCCTTACCCTAATTAGTAGGGTTCTAAGGGAACTCTCTCCAATGATGTCCATGCACACTACATCCATAGCAAGTACCTGGTCCTCTCCACTGAGCAGATAGTCCTCCAGGTGGCCCAAAGAGTACGTGCTAAAAACTTGGATATCTTGTCATAGATCTCTATGGGTGCTGTAGGTGGATGTACTCCTGTCGACTATGCTCGTGGAGGATCTTGTGTCCTATTAGGCCCCCTAGCTGGAGGTTTCATACTACACCCTCTCTGAGCATCATCATGTTAAGGAGGCCAAAAGGGTGGTCAAGTCTGTTGCTTTGCTCTTGAGGAGGTGGAGGAGGCCGGAAGGAAGATCTGTGTTGAAGTGTGTCCACCATGAGGAGGAGGATTGATCCCCTCAACCTACTATCCTACATCTATTGTATATGACTCCTCACTGTCACGAGCTTGCTGAGTCTCCCCCTGGTTTCCTCTACTATGTAGGCCTTATGCATGACCTCGATAATGCCTTTAATGTGTGCATTTCCTCCCAATTCTAAGTTCAGGGACCTCGGATGAACTTTTGAAATCTAACTCCGCTTGATCATGTATGTAGTCTACTTCTCAAGCATGTCAATAAAATGACCCTCATACTCTACTACCATTATAGAGGTCTGTCACAGATCATGAAACTCATCAATCCATTGTTGAATGAATCTCCTGGATATATATCTACTCTGAAACACTCCTCAAATAGCTCCCAAGTAATTGTCTCTAAATCCAAATGGAGTTTCTTCTCCTCGCCTCCTTAACCAAACTCCATCTCCATCTCTCAAAAGGTGGATTGAAACATGAGCTTTTGTGTTTCTAGAATAAGGGCATAGCTTGAAGCATCCGCTCAAGCTAACCAACCATGCCTCTGCCTAAAATCCCCCTATGTCTCCAGAAAAATGAGGTGGGTGTAACTTTAGTATCTCTCTAATTTGATCCATTGCAATCGATTGTCGGCCCCTAGGTCTCTCTGTCTTATCATCTCTCATCCTAGGTCTCCTAGACCTGTCTCTATGCCCCGTAGCTCTATCTCTGAGCTCCTTAGAGGTGACCCATGTCTAACCAACTCCACGTGGGAGTTCTCTGCCCTATCCTCAACACTGTGACGTGAAGGTGCACGAGCCTCCACTGATGGCTCTTTGTCCTGTTTGCTAGGTCGCCCTCCTAAATATCCTCCGTGTATAACAACATTAACATCCTGTAGTGTCTGCAATATCGAGGCAAAATAGTTGCTACAGCCTGATCTGGGGGTGGTAGATCTAGGTCCACGTGTAGGAACCCCTCATCTAGGTCCGCACCTCTTGCACAGACCAAGGTGAGAGTTAGTTTATCATCATCTAAGTTTTTTTCAGTTTTCTAAGTTTTCTACATTTTCTTTAAAAAATCATGCAATGTTGTGTGTTCTAGGTTTAGAGTTGTGCTAGGTTTATTTTTTTATGTTTCGTGTTTCCAAGTGTGCCTGGGTCCAAGCGTTGAACCCACGGATCTGATACCAAGTGTAACGCCCACACAAAACCCAAGACAACTCGAAAGTAAAACTAGAAAATTCACTAAATAATTTTATTTATTTTTAAATAAATCCGGTTATGAACGATTAGCATAATCCTTCGTTAACAACGATCATTTTTAACTAACAATTAAATTATACTATTCAATTTCAATTTTGGTTTAAAAGTCATTTAATAATTTATTATTTTAGGGCTAATTCTAATTCAATCTCCCCATTGATTAAACACAATTAAATTAAATTCCTATAATAACATTGCCTAATTACTAAGGAGTAATTGATTTAATTTATTACAAGGGTCATGGGCTTTTATTAAAAGGTCATCAACTAATCAAATAGGTTAAAGAATAAATTTAACTTATACACCACTTAAGTGGCCCCATTCAAAATTGACCCATGCATTTAAATGATGATTTCACCTAACTCTCACCTAAATTTTGTAGGGAAGAATCTTGGCCATTGGATGAATTGAATCTAGGCCCTTAGATCTAGGATTCAAAAATAACCCTAATCCTCTTTTAGGAAGCTTATACTCTTTCATTTGACTAATTTTCTCATTTCTATTTTGCAGTTTTAGAGAACAAGAGGAAGCCATAGGATAATGGAGACACATGGAAGAATACTCACAATTCCCAAGTTTATTTTATTTGCAATGTCTTTGTAGGGTTAGGTTACAATTTCATTTGTTATTAATCTATTTCATTGTATTTTCCCTACTTAGGCAATTGGGTATTTTACCCCTTTGTAGATCTATTTAACAAGGTATTTTAGCAAAATGATTCGGATGTATATACACAAGTTTATGAGTGTGTATATGTATATGTATATATATATATATATATTCAAATACGAACACACACATACTTATATATGTATATATATATTTGAATATATATATATTTTATAGAAATAAAACCAAAGTGTGTGTATATATATACACACACACTAGTTTTTATTTATATACATATATAAGTATGTGTGTGTGTGTGTGTATTTGAATATACGTATATATCATTAAAAAAACCACGATTTTAAACTTAATATAGATTGCACTTAGCAAAGGGTTCGATGTACTGTAACATAATACGGTGGCGTACGTTAATATAAACAATGTTTATTGAGATTGGCGGGAGGGTCGCCACCCCACCCCCATCCCATTAAGACCCCCATCCCATTTATTAATGGGGTAACAATACTAAAACAATGTCGCGTGGGCTTAACCCCACGTGGCCCCGTATTCTAATTTTGTTTTATAAAATGTTTCCCCCTTTTTTCATAATTTGTTTTATAAAGGTTTCATCAATATATATTAATAAATATCTTAATATTAATAATAATATATATATTAACACACACACACACACACATATATATATATACTATTATAAATATTTTAAATTCACTATTATTATTAAATTGTAATAATATTTCTCTATTAATAATATTAGATTAATCTAACTTATTTCAATATATCTTTCATTCAATAAAATAAGAGTAATTATTTCTTTTCTTCTTTCAACAATTAAATGGCAACCATTTCACAAAGCAAGTGCAATTTAACAAGATTCTCATTTCTTTTAAAATGAATCCTATCACATTTTTGAAATAATGAAACAAACTTATATTGAAAGAGATACATTGCTATTTCCACTCATTTTAATTTTTCTATTTCATTTAACCCATGCAAAAATTTTGTAGTTTCCTTTCACAAAATTAACACATTTTAAAATATAAATTTCTCATTCAAACACTCTTAGAAGAGTTTACAAGATATAGGGATTTCCAAGTAATAAAACAACTTTCTTTCAAGCTTAAAAATTTACAATCTTCCACTCAAAGTGGGAATAATTAAATGAACAAATTACAACATAAGGGCTATCAACAAGGCCAAAATACAAGTCTCCATTTACATTTCTTCTCCCAAATGTAGCTTCAATCATGCACTCTTTAATCTTTCAAGAACTTGGATCAAAATACAAGGAAAAGGGGTATAGGCGACGCTCTCCGCCCAACCTATAATCCAATAAGGGAAGAAGCCATCCCCTTATTGTCCCCCAAGCCCCAACCAAAGAAAAATGAGGGATCTTGAGCAACATTTGACAACTTATTACAATAATGGCTTCACAAACAAAATACAATGCACAAATAACACAACAAACAAGGCATACCAACAATCCATCCAACAAGCAACAACTTCCCAACAAACACAAAGACTTGACTACAACAAGCCAACAAGGATATATGGAATATGGGCACCACCTCCTTTTTCCTCCCAAGTGAAGTAGGAGTTTCACCCAAATCCTCCATGTGCACAATACAATAACAAAACATCTTTATCTCTCCCTTGCAAGTATGCAAAAATATGACCATGTTTTCCTTTTCACTCCCCATAGGTGAAACTCCCAATCACACTCCCTCCAAAATGCATGCCTCACATCTCCCTTTTCCCTCCCCAATGGTCCCATAAATCCATCTCCCACACCCAACTTAAGGCAACTACCTAACCACACAAAAACAACACATTCACAACACTCATGCAATACATAAGCACAAATTGTTTCCGTATCTATAAGTATAATAAAAATAAAACAAAAAAGGTGGAGATCCTACCTCTCCATCAAGCTTCCAATAAAATTCACTCCACAAGTCTTTGAAACCTTCAAGCCAAGCACACTCCAAAAGAAAATCCAACAAACTCCCAAATCCAAAAGTACAAGAAGAAGAAAATGAACAAGTAACCCTCAATCCATCAATAAATAGAAATGGGATGTGAGAATGATGAGGTGGCTCCATGTAGGATGCCACTTCATCATCCCTCCATTCCAACACACAAGTCAAACACCGTGCCCAAGATAATAAATGAGAATGTAAGAACTATGACAAACCAACATGACACTCAAAATTGCACATCAAGTCTTCCAAGGACAAAGTTATTGTGAAAAGTAAGAAGTGCAATTATTTTCACCTTTTACACTCCAAAATGCATAAATAAGTCAAAAATTAACTCCCCATACCATAGGTAGGGTTGTTGGGTAACTTTAAGAGGCTTAGCTTGTCCCATAAGCCTCCAAAAAAGCCTCCCAAGTCAAAATCTGAATTTTGAAGTTGGGAAAAAGGTACATGCACAAAATCCAACACAAAATCCAAACCACATCCACAAGATTTCAAGGACCATCTGCCCTCATAACTATCCAATTGTCACATCCCAATTTTAGTTAAAAATTAAGTAGGATTAGCTTAATTAAAACACATTATTACTTGCTAATAAAGTGACTACAATTTCTAACAAATAAACCATAACACAAAATAAAAACACACACAAAATTTTAAAAAGAAAGAACATTACCCCCATGGCCACACATGTGAGGTCACCCCCATGGGAAACCTCCTAACTAGGCATGCAACAACAACACAACATAACATTACACAAGTTGTCAAATTTTGGCCATGTTTCTCAACACCCGACATCCTTTCATGGTTGGTCCCCTATCCCCTTCCAATGTATGTGATAAAATTTCCTGCAACACAAACAAAATACCTCTCTGGCCTTATGGTCATATTAACAACATCGAGACAATATACATATAAAAATCAATAATCATCATCCGAAATTAGCAATTCTATCATCTAGCATCATACAATTAATTCGATTTTGGCATCCATAAAATCATAATTCTACTCAAAACATCCAACATAGGCTATGCATCCAAAATATGACATGTTAGTATAAAATTAGAATATTGTAAATCAACATATATATAACTATCTATCATCGCCATCTAGTGCATCATAATAAAAATGTAAATCACATAATGTTAATAGTCTAAATATCCGCATAGTCCATCATCTACTGATCAAAATATAATACTCAAATGTCTAAGTATCAATCCAACAATAATAACATCAAAATAAAATAATTCGAACATGAGTGGGCACTACATTTTCTATCTCGCTTCATGTATAAACCACATGAAGTACATTGGTTAGTTGTAAAATGAGTATTAAGATATGTCAAAGGTACTCTTGAATTTGGCATACTTTGTATAATAAGTCTGTATATTTTGAGCTTTTATGATATCCTGACTCTGATTGAGAAGGTTCGGTAGATTCAAGAAAATCTACAACATGGTATGTATTCACTCTTCATTTGGGATTTTTCTCATGGAAGAGCAAGCTACAAAGTACAATGACATTGTCTAAACAATAGAAGCATATTATAAACTTGTGGTCACCGCAGTCGTGAAACTATGTGGATAAAGAAAATATTGGAGGATGTTGAGTTTGAGTCATCAAACCCTACTCTATTTTTTTGTGATAACAACAAGTGTTCTAAAGATGGTGAAGAATCCAAAGATTCCATGCCAGACAAAATGTATTGAGGTTCCCTATCATCACATGTGACAATTTGTTATAAATGAAGATATCACCTCTCTTCAACTACACCACCGTATATTAACAATATGATATAATGACCAAACTACTTTGGTAAGACAATTTCATCAAGTTCAAGATAAACTTGGTCTTGTTTATATGTTTAGTCATTAAGGGATGTTGTTAGCATATTAATTGTAATATTCTCGTTAAGATGTTACATCTTTACGCATAGTTTCTACGCACCTTGTTATAGTGGTTTTAATCACTTGGGTAAATAGATTAGGTAGTTTTTTTAGGTTAGCTATTTTATGTTACTTGTTGCATATGGTTCCACCCACCTCCTATTTTCTTGGAGAAATTTTTTTGCCTATATATTAGGCTTTTCATGTATCAAGTTTTATTAAGTTGGTTAATAAATTTTCTCCATCTCTTTCTCGATCCTAATAAAACAATATTAGGAAAAGTTGTTATACAAACAAAGATGTCGAAAAATGTATTCCAACAAAACTTATAAGTTTTCAATAATATATCCCGACAATAATACATGCCTTGTGCATAATTTCAAAAATTATACTTTACCACAAAAAGTTACATTCCCTATGACTTACTTTACACTTTAGAGATAATTGTTATATAAGATCCAGGAATATAACTAAACTAATATATATTGGGAGGAATACACCACTAAGTGGCACTCGTTTAATATTTGCAATAATTTCAAAAATACAAATGAAAATGAAAGAAGGTAGAGAGAAAAACTATTACCTATGGAGTTGTATATTTGAGTAACTCAACATTATGTAAAGGTGTTTTAATGTATTCCGTTAAAATCTAAAGGTTATCACATGTGCTCTAAATATAAAATACAAAATAAAATGTGGGGTGATTGTCTCTTCTTAAAAAGAATTAAAACAAAAAAATCATTATAAGTACGGTTAAATATTGGTTTATCTTTGTAATTTATAAAAATATAATTGATGGAATCCTTGCCCTATTCTCCAAGTCTCAAGTTGACTCAAAATACTAAGAACAATGAGGTTCTCAAGTAAGGCTACATGTCCACCATGTTGAGAATGTGGATCCTAATGCGGGTGATAGTTGAAAGGTGGTGAATACCAAAAAGAAAGGAAAGAATAGAAGTTCTCCGTCAAAGATGAGCCTCAGATCTCAAAAATATTTGTTCCAGGGTAGTTAGGCTTGCTCCTTGGGAGTGGCCAAGCCTCTTTGACCTTCCTATTTTAAGGGCCCTTTCTTCTTTTGGGACTCCCTTCTTTGGGGTTTTTGCTTGTCTATTTGTTTCTTCTTTAGCCTGGTTGGGCCTTGTTCCTTAATGTTTCACCTTTGTGCTGGATGCTTATCTTTCGATTTTTGTACAGGGTTCCCAATCCCTTCAAAATCTATTTTTACCTTATCTAATAAAAAAATAAAAATATAAGTGACAACTTATTTATATTAAAATGATAATTGTTATGGTTGGACTAAATTGTAAACCCTAATAAATTTTTAAATATTTAATTAATTTTGGTATGTATAAAAATATTTGATGATTCATATTATAAAATTTGAAAAGTGGTGATTTTTTCAATATTTTTATGTTGGATTTCATGCATATCACATTGATAAATATCCTTATTAATAACAAATGATATTATTATAGTTGCATAATACATTAGGTTTGATAACTTTCCTCGTGGAAAAATAGCTTTCAATCTCTATCAAATAGCAAAAATATTATGATTTTTCGAGTAACTCCTTAAAAATAATAATTCTAAATGAATTTTAAATAAATATAAATATTATGAATAATTGTTTATGCACGAAAATTCTAACTCCCCATCATACCATTAATACCATTTGTAATGCCCACTTAAAACACACAACAAATACAACACTGAAAAACTCGGATAACTTTTTTTGACTTACTTGGAGTTTACACGACACAACAAGGGATCACAATGGCTACCACCAACTCACGATAGGCTTGACACAACATTGACCACCAAGGTAAAATGAAATCTACAATGTCAACATGAAACTGTTCACTTCCCATTTCGACAGAACATCACATACAGGTCCAACCACAAAACACACTTATGTTTAGGGGCATCCCACGGGAAATTATTTTTAAGGTTTCTTGTTTACTAAAACGTCTCTTAATTCTTAACTTACGTTCTTATAAAAATTCATGTAATGATTCGCACAATTCTTTTCACAAGGGATAACTTCTTTCTTTTCTACTATTGACTAAATAGCTTAAGGCCAAGCTTTCTAAAATAGGATCATCAATTATATGTCAATAACTTGTTTAATTCATTTGATTTAAGAACATTTTCCATTTCTCACAAGGTTAATTAATCTTACTCAAGCCATTGACACTTGTTCCACACCTCTATTGCACAGGTGATAAGCACAAGCTCCGATTGAGGGAAAGTACCATTTAGGGTTTAGAACAATAATCTTCCTTGTTTAAGGATCAAAATTTTGACGTTACTTAAGAAAGATCACCATGAATCAAGGCAAGGGTTAACGGAATAGGAAAACAAAATTCAGCTTCAAGGTCTCATTGTTTATTATCAGTCTTTTATTGAGGCTAAGAGTTTATCAAGATTGGTTAAAAGTTCCATCTAGACTTTACTTAATTAAGTTTGACAAAGGAAAACATTTCAAACGATTGAGAGAGATTAAGGGTTACTTAATCAATTTCCCTCCTACTTATTAAATATTATTATCTTCTAAAATCTAACCATTGATTTTACCATAAGATCATTTAATAATTCACCATAAAAGGATAATGTTAATTAGTTTAGCTTGGGGAAAAACAAGTAATTATATTTCGTTACAAAAGATAGTTTCCTCTTTGATCGTTCAAGGGCTCAAATGTTATCAAGTAGATCACATCTACATTAATTTATTCGTATATATAAATTTTAGTTTAAATTTTATAAGGATTATCCAGCCCATTTTATAATGCTTATAAACACATTGTTACTATGTCTTAGAAAGATTTACAACTCAACATTTTAACTCAAGAGAAAAGTTTAACAAAGTACTCGTTTGTGAAAACAAAACAAGGTTACATCAATTCTTTCCAACATGACGCACAACCCAAAGGGACATACCAACTCTATGGAACCATGACTAGGGAACAAGAGAGTAATAACATTGGTCATGCCACGCTACTATTCTAAGGATTTATAACACACTATAATATCCCATAACCAAGCGGTAATCAACATTAATCTTTTCCATGATAACCAAACAAGCCAAAGTTTCAACAGTTACAACAACAATACTCCACAATACATTTTACTAAGGCACTGTCCCTTCTTCTAAAATTTCTATTATCCAAAATTCACCCCCTGGGTAATTTGATAACATGCATCGATTATTCAATCCCGAGAAAGTAGATTGATTTAAGGAAAAAATCGTGTTTCTCGGGGTCCCCTCGGCTTCTTTCTAACTCTCCCGTCCAAGAAGGAATCCCAACAGGTTGATAAAATGGAAGAAATGCAAAAATCCAAGCTTGGTGAAGAAAATCGGCTAAGTCCTAGTCTAGGCGGTCCTTGGGACAAATTGGGACGTCCGGGGCCCGAATCGGCCGAAAAACCGCCAGACGGTCCGCGCAGCAAAGGGACATCCGGGCCGTGGGGACGCGCGGGACGCGAAAGGGCGAACCGGCCGAAGGTGAAAAAATTGACTAACTGTTGTGCAGACAGGCAGGGACATCTGGGCCATGAGTACACGAAGGACGCAAAAAGGCGAAGCGGCCGAGAGCAAACAATCAGCCATTTCACGCGGTTCGAGAGTATTTGTCCCGAGATAGTCGGGGACAGCTTGGGAAAAAGTACGCGAGGGACACAAACCACCCGGATCGGCCGAAACAGGGAACTTTTGTCCGGGACAGTTGGGACAAAGGGACGCGTGGGACGCGAAAAAGCCGAAAGAGCCGAGAGCGAATCAAATCTCGCCACGTGTCTTCACCTCAAACAGGAACAAGGAAGCCCGAATCAGGGCGGTTTAGAGATTTTTGTCCTAGACAGTTTGGGACACCCGGGCCAAAAGTACGCGAGGGACGCGTGGGACGCGAAAAGGTGAAATGGCCGAAAAGAGACAAGGAGGCCCGTGGACGAATCAGAACAGGACACGTGTCCTAAGGGGCAGGGAGTTCGGAGCTCGAGGAGGGCTTTGGAAACTTAGCAAAGTTTTGGCCAAAAGCTAAAAGGTAAAGGTTTTCCCCGCGCCCCTGTCGACGAACCAAACGATGCCACGTGTCCCAAGTGGCGGGGCGCGGGGGGAAAATGAAATTTTTTCCAAAGTGTAAGAAAAGTCAAAATTTTCAAGGAAAACCCATGGAAAGGGAAGGAGAGAGAATTGCACAGCCAATCAGAGCCCGACACGTGTCATCCAAGTGGCAGAGCACGGAAAAAATTCAAATATTTTCCCGCCGATCCATTTTGGCCTGTTTTTTTCCCTAAATCTTCAGATCACCATAACTTTCGATCCAGAGCTCGGATTTTCACGTTCTTTATATCAATGGAAATCTGGTGAAATTATCTACATGATTCCGGGGTCAATCTTGCATTTTGGTTCAGTTTGGAGAGAGAAAATCAAGAAACGTCTCTGACGCGTGGTAATGGCCAGAACTGACGTTTCAACAACCAACTTTAATACGACAGACATACCGCCGCTTCTCGCTGAGACCCACCATTTTTCCATGGTTCTCACCTACCGCCATAACGAGATGAGTTAAATGCAACCTAGAAGTGGTTGGGGTAGATCTGGATTTCCTCTCTCTTCCCTCTCTCATTCTTCCTATAAATTGCAAGGAGGGGCTTCTTTCTAAAAGAGTTGTTCATCTTTTCTGCTCTGCCCTCCCTTCTTTTCTTCTCCAGGGTTGAAAATGGAGTTCGAACCTCCTCCCCTGCTTTGTAATGGCATTTTTTCCTTTTACTATTGAAATGATGTTCTGTGCAAACTTCTGGAGCAACAAAAAACGTGTTTCGTGATGCAGCTATCCATCCTTGCTCGTTTTTCACTTGTTTTCTTCTTGCCTCTCTTCATTGCAGGTATTTTTGCATGTTCTAATGTTCATTACAGGTTTGGAGCTGTGTTCATGGAGTTTTGGAACATTTTCTGTGTGAAATCTATCCTTGGGTTTGTGATGCATCTGTCCATCCTTCCCATTGCTCACCTCTCTTTGTTCCATGGCAGCTTTGATAGATGTTCAACATTCTCCTTCTCTGGTGTATCACCGTTTTAGTGTAGGCTTTTGTTCTTTTTCTCCTCTCTCTCTCTCCCTGTCTCCTTGGTGGTTAGATTAGGATTAGATTAGCTTTCCTGCACTGGAATAGCTTGTGGCAGGTAGTTTAGGAAGAGGAACCAGCCTTCTCTGGAGATTCCTTTCTCATTTCACGAGTCCCACACTCAAAGAAAGGATTCAATGTTGTGCAATCACACTGGATGCTAGAGTGATCAAACTAGAAATCGATCAACATCCAGGGTGCCGTGATTTTGCACTAACAATTTCCAAAGGCCCTTTCCAAATTTTTACAACATAATAAGCATTCGTACAAAGGAACTTCATAACCAAGATTGATGCAATAATCTACAAGTATTTCCATCATCCAATCACATAAGCCATCTGCAACAATTAATAACCCGAGTCGGTTCCATGAAATCGAGCAAGATAAGACTACACATAGCAACAATAAGCTATTATCTAACAATATCATGAAAGGAAACATTCTATTTCAAGAAATGGATCAAAGCTCAATCCTCTAGACAACCTTCTGAAACAAGATATAATTTTCACCATACCAACTAAGAAGGGAGCCATATGTTTTAGTTATGAATCAATATCTTGAAAACAACAAAATTTTGACAACCAAATACACAAGACTATGGAATTTATAAGATTAGAAACAAAGATTTGAGAGTATTAGGATTTCAATCATGTAATCCAGTAGATTACGTGATTGAAATCTAATGTTCAACCCATCAATCAACATTCTCAAGGTGAATTCGAAAGATAAATACCAGTCACGATCTTAGTCACCAAATAACAATAGTTCAACAATCATTCCGGAAGGCCATAGGCCTAATAGGTTAGAAATGAACAACGAGAGTAAGAAGAGAGTTCCATCATGTAATCATATAGGTTAAATGGCTGAAAATCTTATATTCAAACTCACAACCATTATATCTTATCTAATAAGTGACTTCATAGCTAATAAGGATGAGTGGAAAGGATGAAAAAATCAATGTCCTGGAATAGGCATTGCCTAGCAGCCTACCTACTGAACATAACCAAGACCGGAATAGTGACAAGCCTCATGACTACCCAAGTCCATTAAGCAAGCTAGCATTCTAAACACATCCATCCAATTTTCATAACACTTTAGATTTATAACCCTCCCATTCTAGAGGAACATAGCCATGAATCTAGACTTGGTTGAAATTTCCGAAGTCAACTCACTTTCTAATATCATAAACGTTATAAAAAAAAAAGCAGTAGTCTCAACTCTCCTTAGCTTACATTTCATCACTAAACTTATGCTAACCTATGCAGTGATTTAACTCATAATACACCACTGAAGATAGATATCCTCCCACAATGATCTTCTATAATGATGTAATTACTATCATTAGGTTCGATACATATACAAACTATTTCATATTTTCTTTTCCCTTTTTTAAACAACAAAATATATTCATGACCTTCCATCATAATCATTCTAAATTTGTAATGAAAAGTCACTCATCAAGAAAGAAGTACAAAAGCAATTTTGACCATATTAAGGAACTTCATGTTACCTTAATCAAGTCGATGAATACCTTAACTTTCACGAACCGTAAAACATATTACCTTAACCCCATCAAGGCATTATGTCTATACTTGATTAAATCGACCGCACATGGAATCATCAACATTCCACAACATAACACCATAAAGACCATTAACATTATCAAATTTTACTCTTAAGAAGAGTAGAATCAAATGGGGGTTCTGTCAATAAATCATGCCCTTTTATAACAAAAAATGGTCTAAGCCTTCATCCCATTCGAACCTAACCACGAAATCGAAAAGATAGGGTCTAAACCAAAAATAATCGATCCCAAGGTTCTCAGTTTGTGTTTATACTGCACAATAAACAAATTGCCAATTCCTAAACTCATAACAAAATTCAAACATGCACTTCAACTCGGCTTAGCCCATAAAAACAAAAAAAGATACGCAGATGCCCGATTAAGGGCAATTAAAACGTTAAGGCTCGATTGAGTGAAGGTCGACCTACCAAATACAATAAATATGAAACCGTATAACCCATAAGGGTTTAAATATTTATAGCAAGATAAAATATATTCCTTCTATCAACCTGCAATGCATTATCGGCCCAAACTTCCTTCTTAACAAGTATATTTACTGAAATTCCAATTTCCCAAACCACTTATGACTTTGCATAATCTACGAAGTGCATAATCAATCTCATCGTAATCTAGACCCAAATTTTAAAAAACAGTGTATCATTCCATTAATATGGACTATAGACCCCACCTATTTTTATGACAAACAATTCAACCAGAGTCGATCAAGATTTTTCCCTATATCAATAATAATAGGACCATATGTTACAGGACATCCCACCTATTATAATTCATTAAAAACCGAAAAATTTATATATATATATATTTTTCATCCAGAGCGGTAGCATAGAAAAATCCCAATTAGAGTAAATGCCGCAACTTCCTGTGGTGATTACATACGATTCACAAAATGAACAAGTGACATTCTAGAAGGAAGCAACCTTAAGCCCTTTTATTTATATAAATAAGCCAACAAAGTGTTAAAACCAAAGATACCCAAAAGAATCGTTTTCCAACACAGGTATTTTTATCCCTACAAGATTAAAATACTTATTATTATTATTTATTTATTTCAAATAATAATAATCAATCGAATCATAAAATGACAACGTTTTTGAAATGGGTTTGATCACATCAACAAGGAAACACCCAACGGACAACGCTCAAAATTGCACCCGTCATAGCCCTTCCGAGGGCTTCCAACCCGTCAGAAAAGGGCAAGTCAAAATTTGGCTGTAAAAAAATCAAAACCTATAAATCATTTGACAATCTGTAAGTGTAATATTTTATTCAAATTGTCAAAAGAAGGGTTGTGGAAAAATGGCCGTCACCACTCTTATTTCAATTTGTAAATCCTGATAAAATATTTAATTGCAAATACAAAATTTGGATGTTGGGCACTGGGGAATTGAGATTAAATATACTACAAACATATATCATTTTTCCAAATTTCCATCCCATGTATCAAATCATGTGACAAGCGTTGATGCAGATATTTAGAGCTTAGCGGTCGTTAGTTATATTGGTAATGCCTCAACATGATATTTAGAGCTTAGCTGTCGTTAGGTAACCTTGGTTGGACCAGGGTAAATTTTAAGACCCAAGTAAAGTCCATTAGATTTTGTCATTGTAAACAATTGTTTGCATAGCTTAGTGGCCGCTAGGCTCCAACCATAGTGATATTTGGCCATATTTATCTTGAATTAATTAAAAGGATTAATAATTTGGTTTCATTAAAAAAATTCCAAAGATGTGATTTTTGTGAAAAATGCGAGATTTAGAGTCTAGTGGTTGCTAGCTAAATTGTTAATGCCTCAACAAGATATTTAAAGTTTAGCAATCGTTAGGTAACCTTGGCTAGACCAAGGGATATTTTAAGACCTAAGAAAAGTCCATTAGATATTGTCATTGTAAACAATTCTTTGCATAGCTTAGCATCCGCTAGCCTCAACCCATAGTGATATTTAGTAATGATATGTGTGTGTGTGTGTGTGTGTGTGTGTGTGTGTGAAGGTGAATTTTACAAATTTAAATTTCACGCTAATGGCGATTTGAATTAAAAAAATTGGTTATTGGTGTAAATGTTAGGTGAAATGACCCCTAAAAGTAACTTGAACCTAGAAAATTTAGGCGAATTAGTCATATCCATACACCTAAAATTTCATAAATTTTACAAACTAGAATATTCATGATTTAATGAAGATTTGCCACTAAAAATTTTCCCGAGTGAAACCCACAACCTATGAGATGGAAATAGTGGACAATATCAATTAACCGTGAAGGCTCGAGGCATAAATTATGTAAACCAAGGATCATATCAATGTCAAGTCAGAGGATCACTACATTGGAACCTATTGGCTTGAGCCCAATATGAATCAAAGGGATAATCTTCTCGTTTAACGTGCATTAAGCAAAGTGAGTTCGAAAAGATAGTGGAAGGTGCATAGAATAATGGCATTCATAGAGGTGGCATATAGAAAATCAAATCTGAGTTCAAGTTAATAGTTGCGTATAGTTTGCTTTTGTTTATGTTGCCTAAATGCTAGAGCGTTCAAAGGTGCGTTAACACACCCTAACACATTTAGACCAAAGTGTAATTGATCTCTTACTCACTACTTGTGTGTTTAATGTTATAAGAAAGAAACTATTGAGCAACCTTTTATATAATTAAAAAATTCTATCTAAAAATATTTATTGTTCGTTGTGCAATAATCTCAATAAATGAGTCAATTAATAGATGAATTATTTTAGATTGAGTTCTAAAACAATGTTATAATAAAATAGACACTATGTATGGGGTATAGATATTGTTATTAGATGTGATTGATGTAAAATATTATATCCAACACCTAATTAATGTTCTTAGTTTTTTTAAATATTCATTTTTTAAAATGAATCTCTCAATTAAAAATGTTCTTTATTTTTGTGACGTGTTTACTTAATCAACTCTTGTCATGGGAAGTGTGAAATATTTTTACTACTTTTCATCATGGAAGGGCTGGTCCAATATTTACCCTTCAGAGTGAAATTTGGACCAGCCCTTCAAATTTGATCACTGCCAACGGACACAACTCCAGAAGTGACCAAATGTTAATCAAAGATTGAACACAATCAAAAAATTGCGTGAGCAGGTCAAGAAGAGACCAGGACAGATAATTAATAACAATTAATCAGAGCAGATGACCAGCCTGGCCTTAGGCACCTACACCTACAAAAGTAAGGACGAGGTTTCATAAATGGCCAAAAAAGGTTGTCACGGCGGTGGAGGATTAAAAGCAAACTCACCAAAAAAACATTTATGCCTAACCACAAAGCCTGCGTGGAGGCTTGGCCGACCAAGTTAAAAAAATGTCGCTGGAGCCATTAATAAAACAAGTAACATGAACAGTACTTTCCACGCAAGCTTAAAACGGGCCTAACTATTTGCTAAACTTAGTTAAAATTTAGTTACCTAAAAGAAAACAAAAAGCACTTACCTTTGAAAGGGTTTTAAAATAAATTCCTTTAGAACTTTTAACAAGATGTCAATTTGCAACCCGATAATCGAGAATACGATTAGCCAAAAAGAGGATGCTTGAAGACGACGCTACGGAGTGCCCTCGACAACGAGCAAGCACCCGATGACACCAGAGGTACGACGGAAAGAAGGGACTCAAAACTAACTTCAAAACATGTCACAGCTTGCTTAACAACCTAAAAGGGAACTCAAATAATAAATCGACATTTAGCAACAGGGCAAGGAGCAGAGGCGGAAGTTGACGCCAAATAGGGCATTACACCATTGTTGAGTAGTTATTGACATAACTAAATTTTAAATAGTTTAATAATTTTAAAATATTATATTAATAGTAATTTTATGTGATGGAATTATATATATTAAAAGTTATTACATATAATAATTTTTGTGATGGATTTTTGTGGGACAGTAGCAATCTGATTCTATATATAGGCGTAGGGAGCCGAGTTATTTCGAAATCATAAGTGTGCTCGGTAGACATACAACACTATGTCGCATTATTTACTTGCATTGTGGACTGCAACATTTCAGCTTCTAATGGTGGTACTAGTCATACTGATTGCCATTAAATCGACAGCAACAAAGAGGAAGAAATATCCACCCGGTTAGCTTTTGCTTATATCTAAATTCTAGCCTGAATTCTTTTCTCTCTTTCCTTTTTTTTTTTTCCATTTTGTTTGGATGATCTGCAACATGTTCTAGAGATGGGGAAAATTGTGAATGCAGGTGTGGGAGCATGGACGATAATGAGGGACCTTGTGCTGCACAAGGATAAGGTGCCCCATCGAACATTTTACCAGTGGGCCAAATGCTACGGTCCAGTCTACTCTGTCCGCATTGGCCTTTCTTCTGCTGTTCTCGTCTTGAATTCAGCCAAATCTGCGAGACAAGTAAACTCATTATTGCTTCACAACGATGGGGAATAATTATATTAAACGTAAATAAAATATTTCATGAAAAATGTAAATGTGGGTTGCAGGCCATGACGGAGCACCATTCATCCATTACAGCAAAGAAGCTGACAACGGCATTGCAGGTGCTGTCTCTGGACAAGACAATGGTGGCCTTGTCTGATTATGGAAGGGATCATCATTTGATGAAGAAGCTCATGGTCTCCCACCTTCTCGGAACGACTCCTCAAGTAGTGTGCTTCATATACATATAAAAACCAAACAAGTGTTGGAACTGTTTTTATTTAATTTATATACACTGTATATTCTAAATAGATAAGTTTAAAAATTGAACTCATTCATCTCATTGTTTAATCTGATTTATATAGTCATATGTCATTCATCTCCTTGTTTTTTCACAGAGAAATAATGCGTTCATGCGGGAGGAGATGGTGCAGAAGATGGTAGCTTCCATTTACCATGAACTGAGGGAGAGCTGCAACGATACACTGAACATGAGCAACATCATTCTCGATCACTTGTTTCCTTTTGCCCTCAATCAAGTAATTCGTAACAAAACAAGGAAACTTTAAACTTGCAAACCTGAAAAATACAGTGTGTAAAATTCATTGATTATTTTTTGTTTGGATTAATGTAGGTGATTGGCAGAACTGTGGAGCCGTTGTACATTGAAGAGTTGGGCAGTAAAATTGTATCTGTGCGAGATATGTATGATCTGATAATCAGGGATCCTGCAACCGCTGCTCTCGAAATAAACTGGAGAGACTTCGTTCCTTTCATAAATCGATGGCTTCCCAACAAAAAATGACATGCAATGTTAAATCGAGTGACAAGGAGAAGATCAGCAGTTGTGAGGGCTCTCATTCGCCAACAGAGGGAGCTTCTCTCCTCAGGAAAGGTACGGTCGCATAATTACTATCTATCTATCTTATCTAATCTATCTATCTATCTATCTGTATATCTATCTCTATTTGAAAACTTGATACACAGCTGTGTACCCTGTGTATCTATGTCTATCTGTCTGTATCGATCTATCTGTGCATAATCTAAATTTGAGAAATTGAAAACAATATAAATGTAAATAATATATTGCTGGGTGAAGGAGGCAAAGGGATATCTAGACATGCTGCTCAAGGAAGGGGAGATACTCAGTGAAGAGCAGCTGGAGACGGCAATATGGGAGCCTGTAATTGAAAGCACAACAACAAGCCACGTGGCTATGGTCTGGGCTCTGTTCGAACTGGCCAAGCATCCTCACTCTCAGGTAGCTAGATATATCTCTGTTGCATTTTAATTAGTGAAATCATTCTAATTTGAAAAAAATTAATGGTGTACAATCGCAGGATCGGCTTTACAAAGAAGTGGAGGAAGTGTGTGGAAAGAAAACATTGCAGGAAGACGATTTGCGCAAATTACCTTATCTAAAAGCAATCTTTTATGAGACCGTACGGAGGCATTCTCCACTTCCCCTTGTGCCTCTACGTGTCGTACATGAAGACGTGGAGATCGACGGCTACCATGTTCCCGCCGGATGGAAGGTGATTTAATATAATACATAATATCCTTGCCCATATACTATATACATTTGCTGCTTTATTGCAATAATTGTTATTATCATAACAGATACTCCTTAATATATGGGGAGCAAACAACTACGAGGGAGAATGGGAAAATTCAGAGGTGTGGAAACCAGAGAGGCAGCTTGTGTTTCCCGTAGAAGAGGATATATACAGAACACTTACATTTGGAGCAGGGAATCGACTGTGTGCTGGATGGGCGCAGGGGGTGACCATCGCCTCGTTGGTAATTGGGAGGATTGTTCAAAATTTTAAGCTGGAAATGCCAGCAGGACATGAGGAAGACTACGAGACTATTGTGAACACGGGGACTCACAAGCTCCGTCCTCTCTTTGCCATTCTCACCCCTAGAAATGTGTCTGACGATTAAAAAACTTTTTGATTGTCACAATTTCTACTCTTACAGATATTCATCCATTTTGGATGAAAATATTGCTACGCTACTAGCTTTTACAATATTTTTCAGTCCATGAACTTCAATGTTGTGCCCCACTTTTTACAAAATTCATATTTTATGTTAATCTAAACCGGATGTGTTGAGGTTGGTTTAATTAAAGAGTATATTTAATTAAAAAATACTAAAGTACACCATAGGAAACAATCCAAACAAATAGAAAGACCAACTAATTCAAACATTCACAACTTGATAAATTAAGATTAAAAGTATTTTAATATAAGTAAACATTATTTTCACATGCTCTTGCATTTAACACCCATTTTATAGAAAATATGGCAAATAAAAATATTGGACTATATAAAAATTAGAATTTATCAAACAAACATGGATTGTATGAAAAATAAAGTTGTAGTTAGTTTATTGTTATATGTTTTTAACAAAACATATCTTTCTCATATATGTTGTATAGACATTCTATCATAAGAACCTATACTTATCTAAAACTATTATAGTATGAAAAATTCTAAGAGAATGATTATTAGGGGTAAGAAATACGCCGAAAAAAATAAAATTTTTAGGTTTTTATGATCATTTGTTATTGGTGGATATTCTCAAGTGGTATTCTCTATTAACCAATAGTTACTTGCATATATCAACTTCGTATTTATCATGAATAATATTTATGGTAGTAGAGTCACATTCCAAGATCTTGTGAGTAGCTTTTATGGTCATGAAGTTACCTTTTATCATGGTCATATCATTTTTCCATAGTATATCTACTTTTACTAGTAGTGTTCACCATAGTAAATACATTTCTTACTATATTTATTTTTAAAACAAATATGATTTTCATATTAAATTCATTTTTACTATATTTTTCAAATTATTATTATAAATAAGATCAGGTCATTTTATATTTATGGGTTGTTATGGCTCAATATAATGAATATTCCCTCTTCAATATAAGAATTTATAATATGAAGCATTTGGAACAAGGGGACGAAATATTTTATACATTTTTAGAAGGTCGAACACATAAGTGGTTTGAAACATTGAATAATAAGTGGTTTGAAACTATGGGATTTACCAACTAAAATTTCTCTTAGACAATTTGGTGCACAATACAATTTTGCATACCTTATGATAGAGCCCATTAATGTTTCCAAGGGAGAAAAAGAGAAAAGCAATAACTAAAATTCATATGGTTTAGAACTAAGGAAGCTACACATATACGTGAAAAATTAATAACATGTAGAACATTATGGTGAATAAATTCGTCATTGGGATGATCAAAAAAGATGAGTGAAATATTATTTCCCAACAATCCCTTAGTAAGAAATTAATATTTTTAGAATGTAAGACTAATGATGGAGAAAGATCCTAGGAAGATCGAGTAACCACAACCATTTATGGTGAGCACATTTTCTTTCTAATACACCAAATTAATATGGGAATATTCTTAAGATAATGAGTAAGATAACTATTTATCGTAAAGAATTTTCATTTTCTAACACACTAAAGTAGGATACGGGAAAAATTATTTTCCTAACGTTGTATGTTATAGGTGATAGAAAAGGTAGAAAGAGCATCTACATTTAGAAAAATATAATGCTTAGGAAAACACATATCTAAATTCATTTGATATTAAGGATATTTATAAAAATACTTAAGAGTATGTTATTGTTACTAAAATAAACAAATCAAGAAATAACCATGATGATAAGGATCCTTAGAAAAATGAAATGAGTGGCCAAGATGAAAAATAAGAGAAGAAAGTATGTTGTGCAATTTTTTTGATTTCGTAGGGAAAAGCATTGTACTCCATCCTTGAATATCTCTCCATGTTTCATGAAAATACTAGATATGAGAAAAATATGTCTTTGTCTTCTTATAGAGGCGTGATCTCCAAAGTGGAATAAATTATTGACATAATAAAGAGGTTGAGGTCTCTATTTAATAAGAAGAGGACCATCACTATGCTCTACAAGTTAATTCATTCTGTAATAGTATATGAATACATGGTACTTTTGTTGATGGTGAAGTTGTAATAAATGTAATGGCTTGTGCATATGCTAATAATGTTATGATTAAAAATTATCTCCCTTCAACACTAATGTTAAGAAGATTATTTGAGGGAAAAATAAATTCTTGAATTATTTGTTTCAAATGTATTAATTTATTTATGGGTGTTTTATATGTGGTAGAAATTCGTAAAAATAATGACATTTTTTTATTGAGGATAAAATATTTTTGAGTGGGATCCTCGCCCATGAACAATAAGAAACTCGTGAATACCTGTGATAGAACAATGAAAAAAAGGAGAAAAAATGAAACATACCGTCCAAATGTACACTAAACACTAAAAGAACAATTGTTGTCCAATGGAAATAAATCAGCAAGAAAGAAAAATCTGAATAGTTGAAAGAGAACCTTTGGAAGGTTCTTAGCCCAAGGTATGAGATCTTAGGGTCATTTTAGAACGGAATGTGGTTAGCTTAGAATTAGTTCTTTTCTTATTTTTAAAATAGTCCATTCCTCCTTGTTGGAAGCTTCAAAAAATTAGGTCCGCCTAATGGAAGAATAATAACAATGTAATTAATGGGATGCAATAAGGGCTTAAGGGGGAAAGAAGGGGATCCGCTCCCCTTAGCCACCTAGAGAGGGTCTTGGGGGTGAGAAATGAAGGAAGAGAATCGTTAGCAAATTCGGAGTCTAGTTTAATGTAGAGTGGTGGCAGGTAGAACTAGTGAGAACATTGGTAACTATTAGATTATTTTTAACACATGGTTGGTATTGTTAGGAAATAAGGGATAAAATATGTGGAACAGTCCCACATAGAATCGTAATAGTAGAAACTAATATGTAGAAAGATATTACAGATATGAAATAAAAGTGTAGAAAATAAAAGAACACAACACAGAGATGGTATTTAACGTGGTTCACCCAATTTGGGATACGTCCACCAAGAATCACTTGCTCAATTTTTTTATTACAAGCCGTCTCTTTCTCTCAATACAATACCCAGATCTATTTAGAGCTATGTTAAACAAACTCTCTTGAATTCGCACTTGAACTCACACACATCTACAATCATATGTCTCACCTATCAAAAGTACATCAATAGGCAACTACTTAAGCAGTTTTATCATATCAGGTATCAAAACCATGTGCTAAAACCGCCCCATAAACCTATGGGTAAAAATCTTGCCCATATAAGAAGATAATGTTTCCCGATATATTGGGCACATTTTTTGAGGCCAAAAAGTGTGGAGAGTGTACATTATTCAACACTTCCACACATGAAAACAAGCTCCACAACATAACAATCTCCCACTTGGAGACTAGTTTTCCTTTGAGAAAGCTTCTCAACCCTTCACTGTCGTCCGTGAAGACCAACCAAAGCTAAACACAACTTCAGTTTCTCCCTTGTGACCACCTTGGTCATCATGTCTATAGGATTTTGACTGGTATGAATCTTCTCCAACTTCAACTTCTCTTCCTTCAAACTTGTCCCAATGAAATGGTACCTTAGTTGTATATGCTTCATCCTAGAGTGTAAAGAAGATTTCTTAGCTAGGTGTATAGCACTCTGAATATCACTATGCATCTTCCTTCCTCTTGCTTATGCCCCAAATCCTCAAGAAATAGTTGTAACCAAATCATCTCTTTGCTTTCCTTTGTTGCAGCAACATACTCACCTTCGTGGTTGTGAAAAGCCACAAGCTTCGTACTCATGAAATCCATCTCATTGTTGTCCCATCTACAAGGTGAAAATATAACCTATCGTGTTCCTCCCCGCTGTCTACATCTCTAGCCATATCTAAATCTACATAACCACGCAAAATAGTATCTAATCCATCAGAGCACAAAATTGTCCCCATGGTCCATTTCAAGTACCGAAGGATCCACTTTACTACCTTCTAATGATCTTTACCTGGATCACTCATAAATCTACTCACTTTGCTCCCACCGCATGGACAATATAAGACCTAGTGCACACCATGGCATACATCAAACTTCTAGCCGTTGATGAGTAAGGTATCCTAAACATCTGGTTTCTCTCCTTCTCTTTCTTGGGACAGCTCCTTTGATAACTTGAAATGTCTTGCCAAAGGAGTCCTAACCGGTTTAGCATCCAAAGATATTAAACCTTTCCAAGACCTTCTTAATGTACTCTTCCTGAGATAAAGTCAGCTTATGTTCCTTCCTATCCCTAGATATCCTCATACCAAGGATTTATTTGGTTTCCCCAAATCCTTTATAGCAAAGGAGTCACTTAGTTTCTTCTTGAGTACTTTTATTTCCTACATGTTTTTCCCCGCAACCAACATGTCATCCACATACAAGCACATAATAATATATTTTCCATCCTAAAATTTCTTTGTATATACGCAATGTTCATAATGGCATCTAATATAACCTTGCTTCATCATGAAGCTATCATATTTCTTATACCATTGACGTGGAATTTGTTTCATGTCATACAAGTTCTTCTTCGCCTTGCACACCATCTCCTCTTTACCTTTGACCTCATAGCCCTCTGGTTGTTACATAAATAGATCCTCCTCCAAATCACCATGGAGGAATGTAGTCTTTACATCTAGCTGATCTAAGTGTCGGTCTTCTACGCCATTATTCCAAGAACAGTTCTAATAGAAGTCATTTTTACTACAAGAGAAAAAATAGCATCGAAATCTATACATTTTTATGTACAAACCCATTCGCCACCAATCGGGCCTTGTATCTTTTCTTGCCTCATTCTTCCTCTTTGACTCTATAAACCCACTTGTTTTACAATGCTCTTTTTCCTTCGTGGCTTCACCAAATCCCAAGTCTAGTTCTCCATGAGAGACTCGATGCTTTTCATTCATGGCTTGCTCCCACTTCTTCTTGCAACTACTTGCATTGATTCATCAAATATCTCTGGTTCTCCAATGTCGGTGAGTAATAAATAATAAAGGGAAGGAGAAAAACATTCAGTTTCTCTTATTACCTTAGAAAATATTCTCAATATAGAGTTTGGGATTCATGTTGAGTAGGTTCCCGAACCGATTCATGTGTCACATTCCCATCCGGAAAATCCTCTACCACTACATATTCTTTCTTGGATTCTTCCATGATTTCCTTCAATTGTTTATTATACATAACTTTCTCATTAAACACCGCATCCCTAGATCAAATGATTTTCTTTTCCTTAATACTGCAACATTTATATCCAAATTCATCACCACCATAACCAATGAAAGTACAATTTTCTGATTTAGCCTCTATCTTGGTCATATCATTCTTGCATATATGAACAAACACCTCACATCCACAGACTCTAAGAAATGAGTAATCAATTTTCTTACTGCACCAAATCTCATCTCGGTATGTCTCCATCCAAGGCACTTGAGGATCCTCTATTTATCTTATACATAGTTGTGCTCACCGCTTTTGCCCAAAAAGAAAGAGATTGTCCCGCATGTAACTTCATGCTCCTAACATGTTCCATTATTGTCTTGTTCACCCTTTCTGACACCCCATTCTTCTACAAAGTTTCTAGAACCGTCTTTTTCCTGTGGATTCCATTATTAAAACAATAATCATAAAAATCATTACTACAATACTCCCCTCCATAATTTGATCTAAGACATTTTAGCTTAAAACATGTTTCATTCTCTACCAAGGCTTTTCATTTAACAAAAGTGTAAAATACATCATATTTGTTTCTAATACAATATAACCAAACTTTCCTTGTTACATCATCAATAAAAGTAACATAATGATTTTAACCCCAAAGAAATGATACCTGAGTTGTCCCCACACATCGAATGTCCTACCCAACTTACTCTCTTTCTTCGTAGGTCCAATCTTGAGAAAATTTACTCGCTTCGGTTTCCCATATACAAATTTCTCATAGAACTCCAAACATGTTTTTGTATATCCGGGAAAATTCTTCTTTATTATCTACATGCCCTTATGGCTCTTAAGACCGAGCCTACAAGTGTAAAAATGTTGTATCTCGCATCTCAAGCCATAAGATTACAATCATTAGTGCTATCGGTGGTTAAATACAAGGTTCCTAGACCTTCTTACCTCGCTTTCAAGGTGCGAAAAATCACCCTTGGTAACCTTCCAAGAGTTCGTTTTCAATATCACAAGACAACCATCATTTCCCAACTACCCTACCGATACCAAGTTTCATCTTAATGTAGGAACATGTCCGACATCCTTCTATAACCATGTATTCTAATTATGCATCTTAACTCGAATAGAACTTTTTCCAACTATGTTGCAAGGCTCATCATCGCCAAGAAAACATTTCCAAAATCCCTCAACATAATCAACAAAATAATGCCTATGTGGAGTAGCATGGAAAGAATCCCCAAATCTAAAACCCAAGATTCAACAATATTATGCAAAGAAAGAATCAAAGCATCCTAACAAACATTACTTGTTGCCACATTCACCTCCTTGTTTTCTTCCTGTTATTTCTTCTTATCCTGAAGCTCCCAACAAATCCTCCTTTTACATACCCAGGACTTTCCACAATGCCAACATACCATGTTACTTTTGGATTTTGACCTTCCCAATCTTTCGATTTTCCACGACTTCCTCTATTCTTCTGTCTCCCTCTAGTTTTCACTATCAAATCATTCCTTGAAGAAGAAGATTCCTAGATCTTTTCTTCGCATCTCCTCACTTAGAATCACCCCTACAATGTCCTCAAACTTCAACTTTGAGTTAGTTGGGACCAATTTTCTAACCACCATTACCAAGTTATTCCAACTCTTAGGTAAAGATCACATAATTAATAAATCCCTAACTTCTTCATCAAATTCTATTGTAAGTGAAGCTAGCATATTCACAACAGATTAAAATCATTTAAATGTTCTCACTCTTGAACCATTCTTAAACATCCTCAGATTAAAAACTTTTTCACTAAAAATATCTTGTTAGAGGCAGAGGGTTTTGATATAGCTTCCTAATGCATTCATGAGTTCTTTTGTAGTCTTTTCCTTTGAAACATTAAATAATACCGAAGATGCAAGACATCTCTGGATTGTTCCAAGTGTCTTCCTATCCAGTAAATCCCACTCCGCATCCATCGTGCTCGAGGGTTTCTTCCCTTTCTCGAGACAAAGGTGGAGTATAAAGATCCTTCTAATAAAGGTAATCTTCCATCTCGCATCTTCCACAGACTAAAATTATGGCCGTTGAATTTATCAACCCTTGATCTTCCATCATCTCGCCATAGCTCCCACTCAAGCTTAAACATTCCCTCAACACTTCAATAAACCAAACCAGGATCTCGATACCTATTTTAGAAAATAAGGGATAAAATATGTGGAACAATATTACACAAATCGCAATAGTAGAAACTAATATGCAAAAAGATATTATAGATTTTAAATAAAAGTGAAAAAAATAAAAGAGCACAACACAGAGACAATATTTAACGTGGTTAACCCAATTTGGGCTACGTCCCAGAAGAATCGCTTGCTTAGATTTTTATTAGAAGCCACCTCTTTCTCTCAATACAATATCCATATCTATTTGGAGATATGCTCAACAGAATCTCCTGAATTCACACTTGAACTCACACACATCTACAATGATATGTCTCACCTATCAAAATTACATCAATAGGAAATTGCTTAAGCAATTTTACAATACCATGGGTACCAAAACTATGGGCCAAAACCACCCCATAAAACTATGGGTCAAAAATCATGCCCATATGAGAAGAGCACGTTTCTCGAGAAAACTGTGGAGAGTGTACAGTACTTTTAGTGTACAGTCTTCAACACTTCCACACACAAAAATAGGATCCACAAAATAACAGGGATCTCCATGTTCCTGCGGGCATCCCTTGCCTTTCTCTTTATAGAAATCATCTACAGTTTCTTAATATTCTATTCCAGCATTGCATGCTTTCTCAATAGTTTTTATCAAGGAAAGACAGGACTCTATGGAAACTTCAATCTACTTCTGGAAGTAAAAGAAATATGTGAGGGATGTGGAGTTGTTTGAAAGACGTGTATGCAAAGGAAATAGTTTTTTTCTTTGTTGTTGGAAACCTCATAACTAGCGACCTAATTTGGGGGTGCATGCATAAAAACATATAAGCGCCCACCTTTTCTTGTCCTTTTATTGTTGCCCCAGAGATGTATTGGCACTAGAAGGAGGACGTGATGTTGCTCAGTGATCAGAGTGGCACAAAAATTTCTGTTTGGTGTTATCTACCTACCTTGACGTTTAGCAATTGTTTTTAGCGCATTATTCTCTCCAACCGACCTACTGTAATCTGGAGAAGCGTGGAAGTTTATTGGGAGACGTGGTAGTTTATTTTGAAAGGCAATTGTGGCATTCAATCCTGCAATTTTGGACCCTGCTGCAAGGACGTGAGACGTGGCGTCTTAAATCTCTTGTTTCAACATTTAGCTTGTTGGATGTAGAGACCTGTGAGGGAAAAAAATTCTCCACATTTTGGTGTTATAACAAGGAGATGCGACATGTTCTGCGTTGAAACCTGTGAATCTATAAAGCCACCACCAGGAAATCATTAAAAGCCAAGCCTCTCTCAATCACACAGCCGCATATGTATAGTGTGCAAGGAAGTTTTTGAACCACCAAAAGTCGTGTAGCAGATTCACAGGTCACACATCACACCACCAAAAGCCGTGTAGAAGACTCGCAGGCTGCGAAACACCATCGTGACGATCAAGAGAGCTCCAGATTTATTTCACCTTGTTAGAAGCCCTCCGCAACACTCATAACCTTTAGTTTCACGAGCTCGTCATCTAATGACTTCTGGACTATTTCTTATTCGACGTGCGCTGTCAAGCAGAGCTTGAAGTCGAATACGACGTAGAATGCGAAGATGAGGTAGATTACTAAGTTCATCTCTAAGATAAATTCTCTTGCCCCTCAGTCAAAAGTTTTGTAATTTTCTTCCATAAAGCAATAAAATATAATTTTTTTTTTTTCAATTTCTTCTTCAAAATTTCTTTTGTTTGACGCCAACCTTCTTAAAAGGCCAAAATATGCCCCCTGAAAAATGAAAATGCACACCATCCTTCAGTTTGAAGAACTATCGGGCATCATCATAGGGACTCTTATCGGTTCCTATTGACCTCGATGAGCTACTAAAATATGAAAAGGCTAATGCAAAAGCTTTGATGTTGATCGTGTTAAGCATCAATGATCACGTGCGACCATATGTTTGGGATGCAGCTATAGAAAAACAAGTGTGGGATAAATTAACATTCATATATGAGGTCAAAAATCAAACGAATATCCTCAATCTGTAGTCGAGACTTCACACCTATCCATGGGATCCGACAAGAAAATTGAGGAATTATTACATCGGTTGGCTAAGTTGCGCACGAAATTTTTAGCACTTGGTGAGACGGTGTAGGAAAAAATTTTATCCCGATTACCTTGAGAACTCTCCCTTCCCAATTCAGAGCATTTGTCATGACGTTAAATGTCTCCAAGAAGACAATGTCTTTCGAAGAGTTCGTGAACCTGCTCCAGCAAGTAGAAGCCATCAACTCAGTCTAAGATGAGTTCCAAGACAAAGCCATTATCTCGAAGCCGCATCATGGTCAAAATTTCTGCAAGGGACCCATGACAAATCCACCATAGAAACAATAGCAATAACAGTCTCCACAACAACATAGATCCAAAAATTCAAATAGGTGGTGTCACATTTGTCGAACCAACACCCACAACATAGAAAACCATGTTGGCATAACAACTTGAAACAAGGGTCTTCTAGTAAAGAAATAACATCAAGATGCAACGATTCTTAGAAATCGAAATGACATCCTCAATTGAGGAAGTAGAGGGGACATCTCACATCTCAAAAAGATGACGGATCGATGAGGAGATACATGAAGAAGCCGATTTTGGTACACATATGAACATAATGGTAGTCTCTCAAACCTCACAACCCATTAGGAATGTTTGCTTGATTTACCTAGGTGTCGGTAAACACATGTCGTGACAGAAGTTTTTGATTCGCTAATAGACCAACCTACTGGAGATCGGTTAGGATTGCTAACGATAAAGAGTATGTTGCAGAAAGAATAGGCCAAGTCACCATTCCTCTCAAAACACACATGTGTATACTCGGAATTGTATTATATGTTCCTAGATTGACATCCAATCTATTATCAGCCAACCAACTTTTGAATCATCGTCTGGAGGTGGATTTTCATGTTGATAACGGCATCAAATCATGCTTCATCTCAAGCCAAGGTACGGTTCTTTCTAAAGAATTTTTAAAATATAAATTATTTGCCTTAGATGTTGTTTCATATTATGTAGTTTCTCTAACTACCTCTATGGTGTAATCTACTACACTCTATCACTACCATTAAAGAAATTTTTCTAATAGGTCTTTGTACCATATCACTTCAAAGGTGATGGTATATGGACTTCCCAAGTTGTCTAGTTCCTTTTCCATTTTCCCTGGTTGTCTTGTTAGTAAACACCACCGGTATACATTCAAGACAAGCAACTTCTATGCCGAGAAATGTCCAGGATTGTTCATACCGATCTGTTTGGACCATTACCTATTTTATTTTTGGTATACAAGTACCTCCAATTGTTCGTGTATGACTACTCTTAAAATACATGGGTGTTTTTCCTTAAGTAGAAGAGTGAAGCCTTTCATCATTTCAAGATCTTCTATCAACATGTAGTGAAGGAGACCAACCAACAACTCCACTCATATCAAGGGGGTAATTCACATCAAATAAGTTCTTGAGATTCCTATACCAACAAGGCATCAAATAAAATTTGACTCGCTTCCTACACACCCCAAAAATGGCATTGTTGAGCGATGAAATCGCACTATGATGGAGATGGCTCGCTGCATATTGTTAAAAATAAAGTAGGAGGAATGATATTGGGTAGAAGCAGTACATACATATGTTCATCTTCTCAATAGATCACCAACGAAGATTCTAAAGAAAAAACACCAAACGAGGTATGGAGTGGTAGAAATCCATCGATTTCTCATCTACGAGTATTTGGTTACACAACATATATCCATGTCCCATCTTAAAAGAGAAGGAATATCAAGCAAAAAACACTCTTGTGCATCTTACTAGGCTATAAAACTACCTTAAAAGCATATCATCTCATGGATCCTAAGACGAAGAATATCTACGAAAATCGAGACATGGTTTGTGATGATTCATCCTTTGAGTTAGTGATGCAGAACGAAGAATCAACACCAACCACCTCTCACCAATTTCTCTCTGAGTCAAATGATGATCAAGAGGATACTTCTCACAAAAAAGATGAGCTGTAAGGGGATCTCGTATGTTAGAAAATTAGAAAATGTTACCATACATCCGCTAGGAAGTTCTTCACATCACTAGTAGATTTCTCATCCGAAGTGGGTTTGCAAATCTCTTCCAAGCACTTCTTCTAGAGTCAAAATGAGGAGTCGATAAGAAATGATGTAAATTTTGTATGATAATTTTTTATAATCACTAAGTCAACCTCAATGGAAGAAAGTCATGGATGTTGAGTATGACTCACTCATGCAGAATTAGACATGGGAACTTGTCGATCTTCCTATTGGAAAGAAACCCATAGGCTGCAAATGGGTTTTCAAAACTAAATATAAGATAGACAAATCCATTGACAAGCACAAATCATGACTTGTAGCAAAGGGATATGCTCAAAAATAAGGCATTGACTATGAAGAAACCTTTGCGCCATTGTGAAGATCAAGACTATCGTGGTTGATCGCACTTATGCAACACATAATGGATGGAAACTTCAAGGTAGATGGACATCAAGAGTTATTTCCTCAATGGTGATCTCAAAGAAGAAGTGTACATGACCCAACCGGAAGGATTTTTGATCAAAAACATCCTAAAAAGGTATGTCATCTCATCAAATCACTGTATGGAATGAAACAAGCTCCTACGACATGGTAAATCAACATAGATGATCACCTTTTACAACATGGTTTCACTTGTAGCCCCTCATATTCCAAATTTTACATAAAGAAGGTCAAAATAGAAATTTTCATTACTTTTTTGTATGTGGATGATATTTTGATCACTGGAATTTCAGAACATCAGGTTGATATTGAGAGGAATGACCTCAAAATATCCTTCAACATGACTGGTTTGGGGCTACTCCATTACTATCTTGGCTTGGAGATATGGCTGAAACGAAATCACATCTTTATCTCTCGACAAAATATGCTAAGACACGCCTACAAAAATACAAAATGTTATATTGTAAACCTCTTTCAACACCAATGGAAAAAGGTTTACAACTCTCTCGATTCCAAGACTCACCTCAAGTGGATGCAACTCTCTATAGACATCTCATTGGGAGCCTCACCTACACCAAACTAGACATATGTTTTTTTGTGAGCTATCTCTTGAGATTCATGCAAGATCCAAAGAAGTGTCATTGGGTTGCAGCAAAGCATGTTTTGAGATATGTCTAAGGTACACTTGAAAATGGTCTAGAATACAAGAAGAACACCCAGCTTCTTCTTTCAGAATACACTTACTCGTACTATGTTGGATCTAGTTGATGATAGAAATTCAATGTCAGGATACATATTTCATCTCGGATCTGGACCGATCTCATGGATCAAGTAAGACACAAACTATTATTTCTCTTTCATTCGCTGAGGCATAGTATCGTGCCACACATGGAGCCGTGTGTGGGATGATATGGTTATGTCTTATTCTGTCTTATTTGAAATGAACATTCATGAAGAGAGGCCACCTATTCTTCATTGTGACAATCAGGGGTGTGTTGAAGCTTGTGAAGAATCTTGTATTTCATGAAAGGACCAAGCATATTGAGGTTGAATGTCACTAAATTGGAGAGAAATTCTTTAACCACCATATCTAGCTCCAATACTTCCAAACAGATGTAAAGATAGTGGATATACTCACCAAATCCCTAGAAAAGGTGAAATTTGGACTGTTTAGGGAGTACATTTGTAAAATATAATGTAATAAGGTGGGGGTAATGTTAGAAAATTGGGACTCTAGTATGATGTATAGTGGTGGCGGTAGAACTAGTAATAACTTAGGTAACTATTAGATAATTTTTAACACATGTTTGGTATCTCTTTGTTCTATGAGAAGTCCTTGCCTTTCTCTTTAAATAAATCCCCTTATGGTTTCTCAATAAACTATTCCAGCATTGCATGATTTCTCAATAAGGACCAGGAAGAGGAGCCTCATATAGAGTATCATCAATAACAATAGTATTTTACACCGTAGAGGGATTCATATGAGTAGTATCATCTTCCACTTAGTATGGGAATTAACGGTGAAGTTAGAAGGAGAGAATCCTTCCACCGATCTCATTCACCTTGGTTTTACATTAAGGATGCCCACATTCCTTCATCAATTGACAAGTATCAAAGCATCTATGACACTAGAAATTAATTCTTTTGTAGTCCAAATATCGTTAACACCATAACCTTTCACTAATCTTAAAGTTAATCTTATTCAAGAGATCTAAGGATACATCTAAATTTTTAAGAGTTTGAGAAAAATTAGTATGAAATAGATATGCACTATCATCATGTTATTTTACAAAAGTCCCTAAAATGTTTCCAATGGTTTCTAGGAATGGTTCATTCCAAAGATACATGGGAATACTAGGGAGCCGAACCCAAATACGAAGGGTATTAAAGGAGAATAAAAAAATTTCATACTAATTGCTATTGGTAATTCCTTGTATGATGATATTTAATTAATGAATCTACTAGCTTTGGGGTTTCATGGCACTTATGAACATGGTATAGAGATAGAGGGGGATTAAGCCTTAGGCAAACTAGGCAATTGCCTAGGGCGCTAGCAGTTCGGGCGCTTAAATATAAAAATTTCTTTTTATCGATCAATTTTAGAACTTAACTTTAAAATAATTTATCTGAAGATTTAATATTGATCAATCCATTTATAGATATTATTATATAGTAACATAAATTTCACGCATACACATAAAAAAGTTTTGTAATATTTTTGCAAGTAAAAGAAAATATCACATATTTGTAAGCACATATGATTTTGTTAGTATTGTTACCCATTCTCTGATGTAGCTCTAGATTATGTAGGTGTGTAATTTGTTCTAGAAAAGGTAGTTTTTATAATGTCATTGACTGTATTTATTATATTATTTTTTATGGAGGAATCCGTAGGCCTGGTCCAAATACAACTCTTCACAAACCCATGGGAGCTACATGAATGTTGTTGTTTCTTTGCAAAAAAATGGTGCTTTATTTCAGGATAGAGTTCCTGTCACCTACTTGATATGGCTAAATCAGACTTGTAAGAAGCCTTGTATAAAATATTGTATTTTTTGCATTCTGAGCATCTCATATGATTAATGTTTTCCATCCACAAAGTATTTTACATCCTTCTGTGATAATTTAATAAGATATTTTAATTATTATTTTATTATGACTATGATGTAAATTTAATAATACAAGAATATAGACATATTTTATTTATTTACTTGATGGAAAAAAATATCAACTAAATTTGTGAGGAGGGCATCCACTCAAACTATTGCCTAGGGCGCTCCCGACCTTTAATTCGGCCTGTATAGAGAGTTTGAAAGTAAATACACAGCTTTTAAAAATCATATAGAAGAACCTATGCATTAATGTAATGAAATTTATGATTGTACATCATCGTTTTTCACTAGCACAAATGAGAAAGACATTGATAATGAAGAAAATGAGATAAACACGTTATTCATGTACATCATTTCATCCACACAATTTTAAGTAACTAGATAACTCACTAAGAAAGATATGCGAGTTTGGATTAAAAAATAATATTGGTGATGTTGTGATGTAAAAGATAAGTAGATCTAGCTCTAAATGTTTGGAAGGTAAATGAAAATTTTAAATCGTTTTTAATTAAATTCACAATGTAATTTTTGTATAACATCATATTGAGCTAAGAGATGGTGTTAATCTCCGAAAAACCACTATAGAATAAATTTCAATTTTATCTAAATTTTTTTAAAAAAAAAAAAAAGATAAAATCCTTGATGTAGGAATCATATTTTCTCTTAATTATTGAATAAGGGAAGGATTTATATATCTTCATTATTTACAGGAAATATCATAAACGAAAAAGGATACATTAACTTATAAGAAGAGGATGAAATAGAAATAATATTTTGATCGCACCGTTGATTTATATTCCTTGGGGGTGATTGAATCATTCCTTCTATATGATTACTTGATAGTATAAGGAAAACATAAAAAAATCCTTACTAAATGCATGAGACCCTATTGGATAGTATCAATGTATAAAAATGGAACATACCAAATCAAATATTTAGATGTTAATCCATTTGAAACATTTATCAATAATGATAAGTTAAGGATAAATTAAAATCTAAGAATGTGGAAGATTGTGATAGTAAAATTTATTTACAAATTTTTATTTTTATTTTATAAGAAAATGTTTTTTTACCAAAGCTTATGGACTAGGGGGTTCTTCGGTGCCCTCCTTACATTACATAGTATATTTCTATATCAAAAGATGTAGGGTGCCTTACATAGGAAATAGTAGAAGAGAGCCACCCTGAAATAAAAACATCAAAACACCTATATAGGCTAACAAGCTATATACTAAGACTTAATTAGAAATTCGATCACCTCCTCCTTCACACGTTTGTTTGTCTGCATGCAGACTCAGGCCTCTCTTGCGGGCACTTGAACCGATGACCTACCTCACCATCTCTCGATGGCCTTCATAAAAAAATCGTAGGAATTCATCAATATAAATAATACCCTCAACAATGTGTTAAACACGTAATAAAGTTGAAATCTCAAAGGTCAAGAACTCTTCTTGACTTCTTATCTTTCCATATCTTATATGTTTCATCCCAATTGACACTAGTTGCATTAGGTCCATTTAAAAATACTCTCATTAGTGAATCCAATATATCTATCCCTAGCTTTGATTTTTGAATATCCTTGATGATGTTTTGTTTTGAAAATCCTCTTTCATAATCCATTGTACCTATAGGAATTGTAAGTATAGCTTGCCACAACTTCATCATATGAGGATAAATTTCGTGCTAATGTTTTATATTATGAAAAACTCTCCATGCATCTTTCATCTTGAAACCTTCACAAGTTAAATGCAATGAATCAACAAAAATGTAGCTTCCTTTTACAACCACCGACATTAAATAAAGCTACATAGGTAACATCATTTGAAATGGTATGTTGCAAATATTTGAGAATCTTATCAAACAATTTCTCTGATTTAGTTTCTTGAGTTTGGCGATTTTTTGGATAATAAGATGGGTTGAAGAGTTTTGTTTCTTTCAAAATAGGAAGGCTTGCGAATCTATCATTTTGTAATGCCCCCTAAAAATATCCACTCGAGACCAAGGAATAACCTAGGTTTAGTTAGGAAAAGTTAAGGAATTATTATTATTTTTTATTTTAAAGTTTAAGTGTTCCCAACACAAATTCTAGAGTCCATTACAACAATTATCAAAACATCCTACAAAACACCAAGAGAGAGAAAGTCATCCTTAGAGTAGATAGATTATCTTCTCTCGGGAATAGAAAGAAACTTTCTCGGGAAAAAAAGGAGGGCATGGGAAGAAAATATCTTTTTTTTTTTACCGGTGCGCAAGGAGCTCTAGTCGGGAAAGAAGCTTTGGGCGTATAAGAGGTTTTTTCTCTTCTCGCAAACTTCAAAAGGTCATAACTTTTGATAGGGAACTCCATTTTTGGCAAAAAAGGACTTTTCGGAAATCTCTCTATGTCCTTTCTAATCACCAACATTAAGATTTTTACTTTTGATAAATTTTAAATTGGCAATTTTGAGAAAAACGCTCTACTGGCTTATAAAATGAAAACTGGTAATTTTAACTTACGTGATTTGCTCAAATTCGTCCTTAATACTTTCTCAACATGCCAAACAGACATGGAGGATTACACTAGGGTAAATTTAGGATGGATTTCAAGGGTTAATTTTTTTATTGAAGATCAATTCAAAAAATTGCAACTTTTGACAGCAACACGACTGCAATCTTGCCTTTGCGTGATTTGAAAGGTTCTTTAAAAATTTCTTAGTGTTTTAGTTTGTTGGGGTCGTTTTAATCATACTAAGTTCAATTTAATATTTCATTTTATTGTTCATTGTTGTAGGGGTCATTCTGTACATTTTGAATAAAAATATGCAGAGTTTACGGTGAAGCAAAATCAGATCTTTACTTAAACACAAACAGATCTAGTTCTATTTACCCAACTTTAATATATGCCTTCATTTCCAACTCAAATCTAAGATGTTAAATTTGTTTCAATTCAAGTTGTGCAAAATCCAAAATGCAGTTCTAATTTTTAAATCATACATTTCTGCAGAACAGAGCATTATGACATTTCTTCATATGTATTTCCAGATTTTCCATGGAGATCTCATAATGCATTTCAACAATCAGATTTTAAATACAACAGTGCCATATGAGGAATATAATACAATATTTTATTGATTCAAAAAGATAACTTTACAACTTCTTCTTTCACTCCTCAATTACAATATATAGAATACAATTGCTTTCACATTCATGCAAAGATAGAAAACAAAGTGTAGCTCTTTCACATTCAAAAGGGAATTTCATTTCCAAACATAGTAACTTTTCAACACGAAATATATTACATTTTCATCCACTTGAAGTGGGAAATGGTTCACAAAAAGAAGTCTCTCAAAGGACTGTCAAAAATTGTCTTTTCCTTTGCTCTAGAACAACAACATGCAAATCCATCATTCTCCAATTTTGATCACAACAAAGGCAGGGGAAAGGCAACACTCTCCACCCAACCAAGACATCCAATGAAGGAGAATCCATCCTTCTTCATTGGCCCCCAGCCCCAACCACATTGCAATAAGAAATGTGACTCAACTCATGGCAACAACAAGCTTCCACATCACAAAGGCAATCTTTCAACATGCACATTTCATATTAAAACACAGTCCAAAACAAAACAATAGTTTTACAACCACATGAAAGACAACAAACAAAACTCAGGCTTCTTCATGCAAGCCAAAGGAGCAAGAAACTATGGGGGATGCTACTTATGCCTCCCAAAGGGGGAATTGGTATCACCACCTGAGAACAAACTCGCCAAAATACATATCATTTCAAATCCCTGACATATCCTTATGCCTCCCCCAAGTACCCCTTATTCCTCACATTTCCTTATGCCTCCCCAACCTCTTATGGCACCCCATAACGAGTAAAGAAAGGCAAGATATTTCTTTCCACAAGGTGGAACCCAAATCCCAACTCTCTCCACACTTACACCTACCAAAAACACTTATGCCTCCCTCAAGAGTACCCCATAGTCTTCTCCTACACCATCCCTAAGCCATCTACCCAACCAGCCAAACAAACAATAACAAACATAAAAACATTTACATATTCATAAAAGGGAAAGAAGAGCATTTCCAAGAGCCAACCTCTTACCTCTCCATGATGGAGATTATTCCAAGTCTAAAACAGCAAGTTTTCCAATGCAAATATCCAAGATCAACATTCCACAAGCATGCAACAATCTCCAATCTTCTCCAAAAGCAAGAGCTCTCAAAAACCCAAAGGAAGTCTACCAAAATGAAGTGATGAAAGTGAAGCAACCCAAAAACAAGCCAAAGAATTTTAATTTATAGAAGAGGGAGGGAAAAGGATGAGGTGGATCCATGTAGGATGCCACTTCACACATCCTCAACTCCAACACAAAAGTCAACTTCATTCTCCAATGCATAATCAATAGGTGGGTGAATAATATGACAGTTTTACTTACACACTCCAATCAAGCCCACACCCCATAAGGACTGAAATTAAAAACATGAAGAAAGTGCAATTAAAACATGCAACTTGACTTACAAAAATGCATAAAGAAGGTATAAAATTAACTCTCCAACCATAGGTAAGGTTGGTAAATAAATTTAAGAGGTGTGGGACAAGTTTAACTTGTCCCACAAGCCTCCAAAATCAGCCTCCAAGGACAAATTCGAGTTTCCAAGAAGGTGGAGTGTTTCATACTCCAAAACAACTTACATGTCTCTTACACATTACTTACACATTACTTACAACATTTTAATTCAAGGCCAAAAACTCTATTAATTACTTCCTTATGACATATTTTAATTAATTAACTTAACAACATGATTACTCACAATATTTACACACCATTTAGTAAATAATAAAAGGGTCAATGCACCACAAAATAAATACACATGCAAACATTAACAAAGGGACCAAATAAAATAAATACATAAAATCCCTTGGTCACATTGAAGGTGATCTCCCCATGGGAATCCCTTACAACAATCAAACACACACAAACAAATACAGTTGTCATGGTGACCTTGTTGAATTCATCTAGAATTCCAATGTGGTTGGTCTCCATCCCCGATGTTTGTTGTGATATTTTAAACCTACAAAATACAAATACCTCCTTCGGCCTCGTGGCCATATAAGAACATCCAAATGAATATAAATATAATTTCAAGATCATCAATATATATGTGAACCACATCAATCATCGAGACAATCAGCAGTATCACTTACAATTTCCTCAACAACTATATCATCATCAATTTTAATTCAATTCTCATTTTCTAGGTCTACTCAAAATATCCAAATATCACAAGTTCGAACAACATCTATAACATAACCATGTCAACCAATATATCAACATCAATATCTAAAATGTCTCTAATAATCATCACGCATCATATAAGAATCAAAGTCAATAATAATCCATGATCGAACATCTAACATCATACTAAATAAAACTATAATAATGTCCATGATATAGTCAACAATGTCATGATCAAGTATCAAAAGGTGTCAAAGGGAAGTGGGCACTACATCCCCCTCCCCTTAGACTTGACTTCCTCCTAGAATTCACTGGAACAGATGGGGAAATTGAACTCATAACAATGTAGCATCCTCCCAAGTAGCTGCAGTCTCATCATATTTGTCCCACTACACTCACACCTGATCAATCTCTCGCCTCGAAGGCCTAGGGTCCTACGATCTATAATGCGAATGGGCTCCACCATCACCTGCCCCTGATCCTACACCTGCAATGAGGTCCAATCCAGCACATGAGAAGGATCTGCAATATATCTCCTAAGGACTGAAACATGAAACACATCATGTACGCGAGACAAGCTAGGTGGCAATGCTAGATGGTAGGCCAAAGGGCCGATACGCTCCAAGATCTCAAAAGGACCAACAAATCTAGGAGCTAACTTAGAACCTTTTCCATAACGGATAGGGCTCTTGTGTGGCCTGACACGAAGGAAAACCTTCATGCCCACATCAAAACTACGGTCAATCCTATGTTGATCTACGTACTTCTTTTGCTTGTCCTGTGCCTCCCGCAGTCTCTGTCGATCAAAACCACCTGATGTTCCATGTCTCTGTAACAAAGCTGGTCCAAGAGAAACCATGTCCTCTAACTTGTCCTAGCTAAGAGGTGTCTTGCACTCTCTGCCATACAAATCCTGAAAAGGAGCCATGCCTATAGAACTCTGAAAACTATTATTGTAGGAAAACTCCACCAAGTACAGGTACTCCTCCCATCTCGACTAATGATCCATAACATACATCCTGAGCATATCCTCTAAGATCTTATTCACCCACTCAGTCTGTCCATCTGTCTTGGGGTGATATGTTGTGTTGAAATTGATCCTCGTCCCGAGGGCATGTTGCATGGTAGTCCAAAAATGGGAAGTGTACAAAGGATCACGGTCATAAATGATCTTCTACGGAATCCCATGCAACCTGAAAATCTCATCCAAATAAACCTATGCCACTGCACTAACTATATAAGTGGTCTTCACCGAAGAAAAGTGAGTCACTTTTGTTAATTTATCAACATGACCATGATGGCGTCGTGGTGGTATCTCGACATTGGTAGCTCAACAATGAAGTCCATGGAAATGGTGTCCCACTTCCACTCCGGTATAACATGAGGAAAGAGAAGGCTAGCTAGATGTTGATGCTCAACCTTCACTTTCTGGCACTCTAAATAGCGTGACACAAACTGAGCCACGTCTCTACGAAGTCCTCTCCAGTGATATAACTGTCTTAGTGTAGCATGTATCTTCTTCACCCCAGGATGGGCTGAATAGGGTGCATGATGTGCCTCTGTCAGAATATCTTGTCTCAAGCCTCCGTCTCTGGGAACATAAATACGACCTCTGTGCCTAAGAAGGCCATCTACCTCTAATGAGAAACCATCAAACTTCCCTTCAAGGGGTCTCTGAGACTCGATCTCTACTCTCGTTTGCAATGTAAAAATTATCAAGAGGAAGCTATTGAAGGATCCTGCTCCGTAAATTTGTGCCCACTAAAGTGGCCATAGCCACATGTCTCCGTCTACTAAGAGTGTCTGCAACCACATTCTCCTTCCCCATCACATGCTCTATCTCCATATCATACTCACAAATTAACTCCATCCAATGCCACTAACGAGCATTAGATTGGGCTGCGTGAAGAGGTGGCGAAGACTCAAGTGATCCATCCTGAGTGTGAATCTTTGACCAAGAAGAAAATGTCTCCATCGAACCAAGGCATGCACCACTACCGCAAGATCAAGATCATGAGTCGATAATTGAGCTCATAATGGTTGAGTTTGCAAGACTCAAAGGCCACTACTTTGCCCTCCTGCATCAAACACCTCCAAGTCCTACCAAAGAAGCATTCATGCATACGAAAAACTCACCCTGTGGATCCGACACTACAAGAATGGGTGTTTTCATGAGGCACTCTTTTAAATTTCCTAAAGGCCTGCTCGCATCTATCCGACAAAAAAAACTTCTTCCCTTTCCACTAAAGAGAAGTGATGGGGTGCACAATCGAGAGAAGTCCTGAACAAATCTCCTATAATAACCTGCTAATCCCATGAAGTTGCACACCTCTATCACACTAGTGGGTGCTAGCCAATCCATAATGGCTCTAATATTAGAAGGATCGACTATGATACCTTCCCCAGAAATGATGTGACCCAAATATTGTACCTCTGTCTGAAAGAATGCACACTTCTCCAATTTCCCATAAAGTTGTTGCTCACGAAGACACTGAAGAACCTGGAGAAGGTGACCCTTGCCTCATTCTCTTCACATGTACATGAGTAAATCAAAATATCATCTAGGAAGATGAGCACGAAGCGATCTAAGAAATTCCTAAATATCCCATTCATCAAACTCATAAAAACTATGGGGGCATTCATCAAACCAAAAGGCACCACTGTGAACTCATAGTGCTCATATCTCATACGAAAAGTGGTCTTATGAATATCTACCTCTCGTAATCCTCAGCTGATGGTAGCCTGACTTAAAATCAATCTTAGAGAAAATTTGGCTCCCTTCATCTAATCAAACAAATCATCTATGCGTAGAAGGGGATAACAATTCTTGATCGTTACCTTGTTCAACTTGGCGGTAATCAATACACAACCGCAAGGATCCATCCTTCTTCTTCACAAAAATCACCGATGCACCCCAAGGGGATACACTAGGATGGATTAGGCCTTTCTCCAAAAGACCCTCTAGCTATAACCTAAGCTCACAGAGCTCTGGCGTGGTCATCCGATAAGGTGCTCGTGAGATAGGCTCTGCTCCCGGAACCAAATCTATATGAAAATCAATCTCACGTGGGGTGGTAACCCCAATATCTCCCCTGAAAGACATCTGAAAACTCTCTCAAAATGGGATGGTCATCTAGTGATGGTCCACTAGACCCATCCTCTGATCTGTCACTGACTATGACAACATACATCTGACAACCCCATCACACACACCGCTTAAGCTACATAGCAGAGATGGTGCGAATGGAAATAGGTCTCCTACCCCTAAGATCACTGACTCAACTCCTAGATCATCTACACAAGATATGATCTTGTGGTAACAATCCACTCTAGCTTTGTGTGTAGATAACTAGTCCATGCCCAAGATGACTCCATAAGAGCCCAATGGAAGGATACGAAGATCCAGGTAGTGGTTAAAGGTCCCAAATCCACTACACACTTCTTAACTAAGGAGTCCACTGAGATCTTGGCTCCAAAGCCATCTCAACGTCCCAACTAAGACCCTACCTAACTACCACTAGCCTACATCGCTCTACTAAAGATGGTGCAATAAAAGAATATGAAGAACTAGAATAAAACAAAATAGAGGTAGGAATACCACCAATGCTACCTATGGTCTCAATAACTATACTCTGATGCTCAGCCTGGTGGTTCTCAATCGTTGTATAGATCCGATGATGACTATGTCCCATGTCACCAATGGTAGGCTCTAAGATATGTGTCTTACCCTTGTTAAGAGGGTTCTAAGGGCAATCTCTCAAAAATTTCCATCAACACCGTAACCAAAACAACCGCCTGATCCTCTCCCATGTGTAGCAAGTCTAGCCGGTACTCTGGAGGTATGTGGTGTGGATCCTGATGATCCAGGCTACGGACTTGTTGATATCTCTATTGGTGAGCTCTTGTTGACTGAGCTCTAGGTGCTCCTTGTGTCCTAATGGGACCCCTAGAAGAGGCCCCATACTCCGACCTCTCTGTGCATCAAATCTTTGTGGAGGTCTATAAGGTGGGCGGGATTGCTTGTTGTTGCTACTACTATGGTCTAAAAGATGACTATGTTGAACCCTGTCCACCACGAGGAGGAGGTACTAACCCCCTCGATCTACTATCCTACATCTATTGATGCAACTCCGAACTCGGTCTCTAGCTGTTGGGTCTTTCCCCGAGTCTCCTCTGCTATATAGGCCTTCTCAACAGGCCTCAGCTAATGTTTGTGGACAATGGATCCGCATTGGACCTTCAATTTCAAGATTCATGCCCCGATGAATCTGTGGATCCATACCTTCTCATCTTGCATGTAATCAACATACTGGAGTAGATCTAGAAATCTACTCTCATACTCTGCTACTGTAAGAGATGCCTGTCGAGGTCATGAAACTCATCTATCCTCTACTATATGAACCTCCGTGACAAATATCTTCTCTGAAACGCTCCTCAAAGAGCTCCCAAGTAACTATCTCAAAATCCACGTGGAGCTTCTGCTCCTCTATCCTCCACTAGACACCTACTCCATCTCTCAGTAGATGGATCGCAACACGAGCTTTCATGTTTCTAGAACAAGGGCAGAGCTTGAAGCATCTCGCTCAAGCTCACCAACCAGCCTCTGCCTGAAATCCACCTACATCACCAGAATAATGTGATGGTCATAGCTTCAAGATCTCCCTGATGTGGTCTGAAGTTGTAGTCTGACAACCCCTAGGCCTCCCTACATGCTCATCTCTAAGCCTAGGGCTCCAGATCTATCTTTGTGTCCTGAAACTCGGTCTCCATGTCCCCTCTAAGAACTCTTCTCTAATTGACTCCATGTGGGAGTTCTCTCCTCTATGCTCCTCGCTATGCCGAGGAGATGCATGAGCCTCAATGGATGTCACCCTATCATGTCCGACTAAACGTGCTCCTACGGTCCCTCCGCGTAGAGCAGCATTAACATCCTAGAGTGTCTATAAAATCTGTGGTAGGATAGCTACTACAACATGATCTAGTGGTGGAAAATCTAAGTCTATGTGAAAAGACCCCTCGTCTTGTCTGTGCCTCCTACATAGACCAAGGAGAGTTAGTTCTATTTTCTAGGTTTTACTCAGTTTTCCATGTTTACTAAAATATGCAAATTTCAAACAAAGTTGTTTTCTAGATTTAAAAGTGTGCTAAGTTTAATATTGTACTAGGTTTAAAGTTCATGTCTCAAGTTTTCTAGTGTTCCCAAGGGTCCAAGATTTTGAACCCATGGCTCTGATACCAAGTGTAACGCCACCTAAAATATCCCCACTCGAGACCAAGAACAACCTAGGTTTAGTTAGGAAAAGTTAAGGAATAATTTTTTTTTTTAGTTTAAGTGTTCCCAACAAAATTCCAAAGTCCATTACAACAGTTATCAAAACATCCTACAAAACACTAAGAGAGAGAAATTCATCCTTAGCGCAGATAGATTTTTTTCTCGGGGGATGCGAATTTCCCTACACACGGAAAAAATCTTCTCTCCCGGGTGTGAAAGGAGGGAACTCTTTTTCTCCCGGGAAGAAGACTGGGCTTTTTTTTATGATGGGTGTGCAAGACGGGTGCAAGAAGATTTTAAGGAGGTTTTGGGTGTGCGCACAAGAATCTTGCACACAAGAGGTTTTTTTTTCTATTCTACAAACTTCAGAAGGTCATAACTTTTGATACGGAACTCTATTTTGGAAAAAGGAGGACTTTTCTGGAAAGATCTCTATGTCCTCTCTACTTACCAACCTTAATAATTTAATTTTGATAAATTTTAAATGGTCAATTTTGAGAAAAATGCTCTGCAGGCTTATAAAATGAAAACTGGTAATTTTAACTTATAAAATTTTGTTCAATTCAACCTCCTTCCTTTCTCAACATGCCAAACAAACATGGAGGATTGCACTAGGGTAAATTTAGGATGGATTTCAAGGGTTAATTTTTTTGATTGATGATCAATTCAAAATTTCTAACTTTTGACAAAAAACGACTACAATTTTTGCCTTTGCGATTTGAAAGGTTCTTTAAAAATTTCTTAAGTATTTTAGTTTGTTGGGGTCATTTTAATCATACTAAGTTCAATTTAATGTTTCATTTTATTGTTCATTGTTACAGGGGTCATTCTATACATTTTGAATAAAAATATGCAGAGTTTATGGTGAAGTAAAATCGAATCTTTACTTAAACACAAATGATATTATTTCATTTACCAACTTTAATATATGCCTTCATTTCTAACTCAAATATAAGATATTAAATTTGTTTCAAAAAAAGTATGTACAAAAGCCAAAATGCAATTCTTTTTTTTCCCAAATCATACATTTCTAAAGAATAGAGCATTATGACATTTCTTCATACGTATTTTTTCCACTTTCAAATATGGAGATTTCATAATACATTTCAACAATCAGATTTCAAATATAACAATGTCATTTGAGGAAAGTAATACAATTTTTATTAATTCAAAAAGATATCTTTACAACTTCTTCTTTCCCTCCTCAATTAATATACAAAATACAGTTTCTTTCTTTTCATTCAAAACAAAAAAAAGAAGTATATCTCTTTCACATTCAAATTACAAATTTCATTTCCAAACATTGTAACTTTTCATCACAAAATATATTACATTGTCATCCACTTGAAGTGGGAAATGGTTCACAAAAATAAGTCTCTCAAAGGACTGTCAAAACTAACTTTTCCTTTGCTCCAAAACAACAACATGCAAATCCATCATTCTTCAATTTTATCACAACAAAGGTAGGGGAAAGGCAACGCTCTCCACCCAACCAAGACATCCAATGAAAGGAGAAGCCATCCTTCTTCATTGGCCCCTAGCCCCAACCACATTGCAATAATAAATGTGACTCAACTCATGGCAACAACAAGCTTCCACATCACAAAGGCAATCTTTCAACATGCACATTTCATATTAAAACACAGTCCAAAACAAAACAGTAGTTTTACAACCACATGAAAGACATAAAAACAAAACTCAAGCTTCTTCATGCAAGCCAAAGGAGCAAGAAACTATGGGGATGCTACTTATGCCTCCCAAAGGGGAAATGGGTATCACCACCTAGAAAAAACCACCAAAATACATATCATTTCAAATCCTGACATACCCTTATGCCTCCCCAAGTACCCCTTATTCCTCACATTTCCTTATGCCTCCCCAACCTCTTATGGCACCCCATAACGAGTAAAGAAATGCAAGCTATTTCTTTTAAAGGTGGAACCCAAATCCCAACTCCCTCCACACTTATACCTCCCAAAACACTTATGCCTCCCTCAAAGTACCCCATAGTCTTCTCCTACACCATCCCTAAGCCATCTACCCAACCAGCCAACAAGCAATAACAAACATTAAAACCATTTACATATTCATAAAATGGAAAGAAGAGCATTTCAAGAGCCAAGCTCTTACCTCTCCATGATGGAGTTTGTTCCAAGTTCAAAATAACAAGCTTTTCCAATGCAAACAATCCAAAATCAACAATCCACAAGCATGCAACAATCTCCAATCTTCTCCAAAAGCAAGAGCTCTCAAAACCCAAAAGGAAGTCTCCCAAAATGAAGTGATAAAAGTGAAGCAACCCAAAAACAAGCTAAAGAATTTTAATTTATAGAAGAGGGAGGGAGAAGAGGATGAGGTGGATCCATGTAGGATGCCACTTCACACATCCTCAACTCCAACACAAAAGTCAACTTCATTCTCCAATGCATAATCAATAGGTGGGTGAATAATATGACAGTTTTACTTACACACTCCAATCAAGCCCACACCCCATAAGGACTGAAATTTAAAAACATGAAGAAAGTGCAATTAAAACATTCAACTTGACTTACAAAAATGCATAAAGAAGGTCTAAATTTAACTCTCCAACCATAGGTAAGGTTGGTATATAAATTTAAGAGGTGTGGGACAAGTTTAACTTGTCCCACAAGCCTCCAAAATCAGCCTCCAAGGACAAATTCGAATTTCAAAAAGTGGAGTGTTTCATACTCCAAAATCAACTTACATATCTCTTACACATTACTTACACATTTCTTACAACATTTTAATTCAAGGCCAACAACTCTATTAATTACTTTCTTATGACATATTTTAATTAATTAACTTAACAACATGATTACTCACAATATTAACACACCATTTAGTAAATAATGAAAGGGTCAATGCACCACAAAATAAACACATGCAAACATTAACAAAGGGACCAAATAAAATAAATACATAAAATCCCTTGGTCACATTTAAGGTGATCCCCCATGGGAATCCCTAACAACAATCAAACACACACAAAAAATACAATTTCCATGGTGACCTTGTTGAATTCATCTAGAATTCCAATGTGGTTGGTCTCCAATCCCCGATGTTTGTTGTGATATTTTAAACCTATAAAATACAAATACCTCCTTCAGCCTCGTGGCCATATCAGAACATCCAAATGAATATAAATATAATTTCAAGATCATCAATATATATGTGAATCACAACAATCATCAAGACAATCAACAATATCACTTACAATTTCATCAACAACTATATCATCATCAATTTTAATTCAATTCTCATTTTCTAGGTCTACTCAAAATATCCAAATATCACAAGTCCGAACAACATCTATAATATAACCATGTCAAACAATATATCAACATCAATATCTAAAATGTCTCTAATAATCATCACGCATCATATAAGAATCAAAGTCAACAATAATCCATGATCGAACATCTAACATCATACTAAATCAAAACTATAATAATGTCCATGATATAGTCAACAATGTCATGATCAGTATCAAAAGGTGTCAAAGGGAAGTGGGCACTACATCCCCCTCCCCTTAGACTCGACTTCCTCCTAGAAGTCACTGGAATAGATGGGGAAACTAAACTCGTAACAATGTAGCATCCTCCCAAGTAGTTGCAGTCTCATCATATCTGTCCCACTGCACTCACACTTGATCAATCTCTCTACCTCGAAGGCCCAAGGTCCTATGATCTATAATGCAAACGGGCTCCACCATCACCTTCCCCGATCCTACACCTATAATGAGGTCCAATCCAACACATGAGAAGGATCTGCAATATATCTCCTAAGGACTGAAACATGAAACACATCATGTACATGAGACAAGCTAGGTGGCAACGCTAGATGGTAGGCCAAAGGGCGATATGCTCCAAGATCTCAAAAGGACCAACAAATATAGGAGCTAACTTAGAACCTTTTCCATAACGGATAGGGCTCTTATGTGGCTGACATACGAAGGAACACCTTCATGCCCACATCAAAACTATGGTCAGTCCTATGTTGATTTACATACTTCTTCTACATGTCATGTGCCTCCTGCAGTCTCTGTCTGATCAAAACCACCTGTTGCTCCATGTCCTATAACAAAGCTGGTCCAAGAGAAACCCTGTCCTCTAACCTGTCCCTACCTAAGAGGTGTCCTGCACTCTCTTCCATACAAATCCTAAAAAGGAGCCATGCCTATAGAACTCTAAACTATTATTGTAGGCAAACTCCACCAAGTACAGGTACTCCTCCCATCTCGACTAATGATCCATAACATACATCCTGAGCATATCCTCTAAGATCTTATTCACCCGCTCAGTCTGTCCATCTATCTCTGGGGTGATATGTTGTGTTGAAATTGATCCTCATCCCGAGGGTGTGCTGCATGGTAGTCCAAAAATGGGAAGTATACAAAGGATCGCGGTCACAAATGATCTTCCATGGAATCCCATGTAACCTGACAATCTCATCCAAATAAACCCATGCCACTACACTAGTTATATAAGTGGTCTTCACTAGAGAAAAGTGAGCCACTTTTGTCAATTTATCCACCGTGACCATGATGGCGTCGTGGTGATATCTCGACATCGGTAGCCCAACAATGAAGTCCATGGAAATGGTGTCCCACTTCCACTCCGGTATAGCATGAGGAAAGAGAAGGCCAACTGGATGCTGATGCTCGGCCTTCACTTTCTGGCACTCTAAATAGTGTGACACAAACTGAGCCACGTCTCTACGAAGTCCTCTCTCAGTGATATAACTGTCTCAAAGTAGCGTGCATCTTCTTCACCCCAAGGATGGGCTGAATAGGGTGCATGATGTGCCTCTGTCAAGATATCTGTCTCAAGCCTTTGTCTCTAGGAACATAAATCGACCTCTATGCCTAAAAAGGCCATCTACCTCTAATGAGAAACCATCAAACTTCCCTTTAAGGGGTCTCTGAGACTCGATCTCTACTCTCGTTACAATGTAGAAGCTTATCAAGAGGAAGTTATTGAAGATCCTGCTCCACAAACTTTTGCCCACTGAAGTGGCCATAACCACATGTCTCCTTCTATTGAGAGCATCTACAACCACATTCTCCTTCCCCTTCACATGCTCTATCTCCATATCATACTCACAAAGCAACTCCATCCAACGCCGCTAACGAGCGTTGAGATTGGGCTGCGTGAAGAGGTGGCAAAGACTCAAGTGATCTATCCTGAGTGTGAATCTCCGACCAAGAAGAAAGTGTCTCCATCAAACCAAGGCATGCAACCACTGCCACAAGCTCAAGATCATGAGTCGATAATTGAGCTCATAATATTTGAGTTTTCGAGACTCAAAGGCCACTACTTTTCACTCTTGCATCAATACACCTTCCAAGTCCTACCAAAGAAGCATCCGTGCATACGAAAAACTCACCCTATGGATCGGCATTGCAAGAATGGGTGTTTTCATGAGGCACTCCTTCAGTTCCTAAAGGCCTACTTGCATCTATCCGACCAAACAAACTTCTTCCCTTTCCGCTAAAGAGAAGTGATGGGGTGCGCAATCCAAGAGAAGTCCTGAACAAATCTCCTATAATAACCTACTAATCCCATGAAGTTGTGCACCTCTATCACACTAGTGGGTGTTAGCCAATCCATAATGGCTCTAATCTTAGAAGGATCGACTACAATACCTTCCCCATAAAATGATGTGACCCAAATATTGTACCTCTGTTCTGAAAGAATGCACACTTCTCCAAGTTCCCGTAAAGCTACTGCTCACGAAGACACTGAAGAACCTGGCAAAGGTGCCCTCGCCTGCTCTCTTCACGCGTATGTGAGTAAATCAAAATGTCATCTAGGAAGATGAGCATGAAGTGATCTAAGAAAGTCCTGAATACCCCATTCATCAAACTCATAAATACTGTGGGGGCATTCGTCAAACCAAAAGGCACCACTATGAACTCATAGTGCCCATATCTCGTACGAAAAGTGGTCTTATGAATATCCACCTCCGTAATCCTCAGCTGATGGTAGCCTGACTTAAGATCAATCTTAGAGAAAATTGTGGCTCCCTTCATCTGATCAAACAAATCATCTATGTGAAAGGGGATAACAATTCTTGATCGTTACCTTGTTCAAATGGCAGTAATCAATACACAACCACAAGGATCCATCCTTCTTCTTCACAAAAATCACCGGTGCACCCCAAGGGGATACACTAGATGGATTAGGCCTTTCTCCAAAAGGCCCTCTAGCTGCAACTTGAGCTCACAGAGCTCTGTGTGTGGTCATCCGATAAGGTGCTCGTGAGATAGGCTCTACTCCCGAAACCAAATCTATATGAAAATCAATCTCACGTGGGGTGGTAACCCCAATAGCTCCCCTGGAAAGACATCTGAAAACTCTCTCAAAATGGGATGGTCATCTAGCGATGGTCCACTGACCATCCTCAGATCTGTCACTAATTGTGACAACATACATCTGACAACCCCATCGCACACACCACTTAAGCTACATAGCAGAGATGGTGTGAATGGAAATAGGTCTCCTGACCCCTAAGATCACTGACTCAACTCCTAGATCATCTGCACAAGATATGATCTTGTGGTAACAATCCACTCTGGCTCTGTGTGCAGATAACCAGTCCATGCCCAAGATGACTCCATAAGAGCCCAATGGAAGGATACGAAGATCCGAGGTAGTGGTGAAAGGTCCCAAATCCACTACACACTCCTTAACTAAGGAGTCCACTGAGATCTTGGCTCCCGAAGCCATCTCAACGTCCCAACTAAGACCCTACCTAACTCACCAGCCTACATCACTCTACTAAAGATGGTGCAATAAAAGAATTTGAAGAACCAAATCAAACAAAATAGAGGTAGGAATACCACCAATGCTACCTATGGTCTCAATAACTATACTTTTTTGCTTAGCTCCGGCAATTCTTGATCCGCTGCATAGATCCGATGACTTTGCCCCATGTCACCAATGGTAGGCTCTAAGATCTAGTGTCTTACCCTTTTTAAGAGGGTTCTGAGGGCAATCTCTCCAAAAATGTCCATCAACACCATAACCAAAACAACCGCCTGATCCTCTCCCATGTGTAGCAAGTCCGGCCGGTACTCTGGAGGTATGTGGTGTGGATCTTGATGATCTAGCTTGCTGATCGTTGAGGTCTCTGTTGACAAGATCCTACTTGAATTGAGCTCTAGGTGCTCCTTGTGTCCTAATGGGACCCCTAGGAGGAGGCCCCATACTCCGACCTCTGTGTGCATCAAATCTCTATGGAGGTCTATAAGGTGGGCGGGATTGCTTCTTTGTTGTTGTGTCTAAAAGATGACTATGTTGAACCCTAGTCCACCACGAGGAGGAGGTATTGACCCCCTCGATCTACTATCCTGCATCTGATTGGATGCGGCTCTGACTCGGTCTCTAGCCTGTTGGGTCTTTCCCCAAGTCTCCTCTACTATATAGGCCTTCTCAATGGCCTCAGCTAATGTCTGTGGACAATGGATCCACACTGCACCTCCAATGTCTAGATTCAAGCCCCGGATGAACCTGTGGATCCACACCTACTCATCCTGCATGTAATCAACATACTGGAGTAGATCCAAAATCTACTCTCATACTTTGCTACCACTGTAAGAGATGCCTGTTAGAGGTCATGAAACTCATCTATCCTCTGTTGTATGAACCTCCGTGAAAATATCTACTCTTGAAATGCTCCTCAAAGAGCTCCTAGGTAACTGTCTCAGAATCCACGTGGAGCTTCTGCTCCTTTGTCCTCCACCAGACACCTGCTCTGTCTCTCAATAGATGGATCGCAACACGAGCTTTCATGTTGCTAGAACAAGGGCAGAGCTTGAAGCATCTGCTCAAGCTCATCAACCGGCCTCTCGCCTCGAAATCCACCTACTCACTGTAATAATGTGATGGTCATAGCTTAAAGATCTCCCCGATGTGGTCTCGGTTGTAGTCTGACGACCCCTAGGCCTCCCTACATGCTCATCTCTAAGCCTAGGGCTCTCGAGATCTATCTTTGTGTCCTGAAACTCGGTCTCCCTGTCCCCTCGGCAACTCTACTCCTAACTGACTCCACATGGGAGTTCTCTCCTCTATGTTCCTCGTTATGCCGAGGAGATGCATGAGCCTCAATGGATATCACCCTATCATGTACGACTAAACGTTCTCCTATGGTCCCTCCCCATAGAGCGGCATTAACATCCTGGAGTTTCTATAAAATTTGTGGTAGGATAGCTGCTACAACATGATCTAGTGGTGGAAAATCTAAGTCTATGTGAAATATCCCTCGTCTTGTCCACGCCTCCTACATAGACCAAGGTGAGAGTTAGTTCTACATTCTAGGTTTTACTCAGTTTTCCATGTTTACTAAAATATGCAAATTTTCGAACAAAGTTGTTTTCTAGATTTAAAAGTGTGCTAAGTTTAATATTGTACTAGGTTTAAAGTTCATGTCTCAAGTTTTCTAGTGTTCCCAAGGGTCCAAGATTTTGAACCCATGGCTCTGATACCAAGTGTAACGCCACCTAAAAATCTCCACTCGAGACCAAGGAACAACCTAGGTTTAGTTAGGAAAAGTTAAGGAATAATTTTTTTTAAGTATTCCCAACACAAATTCCAAAGTCCATTACAACAATTATCAAAACATCCTACAAAACACCAAGAGAGAGAAAGTCATCCTTAGCGTAGAGATAGATTATCTTTTTACGGGCGCGGAAAGAAACTTTCCCGGATGCGAAAGGAGGCGCGAGAAGAAACTAATTTTTTTCCGGCGCACAAGACAAAAGAGCTCATGCGAAGAGGTTTTTTCTTCTAAAACTTCAGAAAGATGGTCATAAATTTTTATAGGGAACTCTTCCTTTTGGAAAACGATGACTTTTCGGAAATTTCTCTACGTCCTCTTTGCACAAATAACCTTAATACTTTAATTTTGATAAAGTTTAAGGGTAAATTTTGAGAAAAACACTCTACATGCTTATAAAATGAAAACTAGTGATTTTAACTTACACGATTTGCTCAAATTCGACCTCCTTTAATACTTTCTCAACATGCCAAATAGACATGGAGGATTGCACTAGGATAAATTTAGGATCGATTTCAAGGGTTAATTTGTTTATTGAAGATTAGTTCAAAAAATTGCAACTTTTGACAGAAAAACGACTACAATCTTGCCTTTGCGTGATTTGAAAGGTTCTTTAAAAATTTCTTAGTGTTTTAGTTTGTTGGGGTCGTTTTTAATCATACTAAGTTCAATTTAATGTTTCATTTTATTGTTCATTGTTGCAGGGGTCATTCTGTACATTTTGAATAAAAATATGCAGAGTTTATGGTGAAGCAAAATCAGATCTTTACTTAAACACAAACAAATCTAGTTCTATTTACCCAAATTTAATATATGCCTTCATTTCCAACTCAAATCTAAGATGTTAAAGTTGTTTCAATTCAAGTTGTGCAAAAGCCAAATGCAGCTCTAATTTTTAAATCATACATTTCTCACAGAATGAGAGCATTATGACATTTCTTCATACGTATTTCCAGGACTTTCAACATAGATCTCATAATGCATTTCAACAATCATATTTTAAATACAATAATTCCATTTGAGAAATATAATACAATTTTTTATTGATTCAAAAAGATACCTTTACAACTTCTTCTTTCCCTCCTCAATTACAATATACAGAATACAGTTTCTTCCACATTCATGCAAAGACAAAAAACAAAGTGTAACTCTTTCACATTCAAAAGGGAATTTCGTTTCCAAACATTGTAACTTTTCAACACAAAATATATTACATTGTCATCCACTTGAAGTGGGAAATGGTTCACAAAAGAAGTCTCTCAAAGGACTGTCAAAATTGTCTTTTCCTTTGCTCCAGAACAACAACATGTAAATCCATCATTCTCTAATTTTGATCACAACAAAGGCAGGGGAAAGGCAATGCTCTCCACCCAACCAAGACATCCAATGAAAGGAGAATCCATCCTTCTTCATTGGCCCCGAGCCCCAACCACATTGCAATAAGAAATGCGACTCAACTCATGGAAACAACAAGCTTCCACATCACAAAGGCAATCTTTCAACATGCACATTTCATATTAAAAACATACAGTCAAAACAAAGAATGTTTTACAACCGCATGAAAGACAACAACCAAAACTCATGCTTCTTCATGCAAGCCAAAGGAGAAAGAAACTATGGGGGATGCTACTTATGCCTCCCAAAGGGGAAATGGGTATCACCACCTGAGAACAAACCGCCAAAATACATATCATTTCAAATCCCTGACATACCCTTATGCCTCCCCCAAGTACCCCTTATTCCTCACATTTCCTTATGCCTCCCCAACCTCTTATGGCACCCCATAACGAGTAAAGAAATGCAAGCTATTTATTTTTACAAGGTGGAACCCAAATCCCAACTCCCTCCACACTTATACCTCCCAAAACACTTATGCCTCCCTCAAGAGTACCCCATAGTCTTCTCCTACACCATCCCTAAGCCATCTACCCAACCAGCCAAACAAACAATAACAAACATACAAACATTTACATATTCATAAAAGGGAAAGAAGAGCATTTCCAAGAGCCAAGCTCTTACCTCTCCATGATGGAGTTTGTTCCAAGTCCAAAACAGCAAGCTTTCCAATGCAAACAGTCCAAGATCAACAATCCACAAGCATGCAACAATCTCCAATCTTCTCCAAAAGCAAGAGCTCTCAAAACCCAAAAGAAGTCTCCCAAAATGAAGTGATAAAAGTGAAGCAACCCAAAAACAAGCTAAGGAATTTTAATTTATAGAAGAGGGAAGAGAAGAGGATGAGGTGGATCCATGTAGGATGCCACATCACACATCCTCAACTCCAACACAAAATTCAACTTCATTCTCCAATGCATAATCAATAGGTGGGTGAATAATATGACAGTTTTACTTACACACTCAAATCAAGCCCACACCCCATAAGGACTGAAATTAAAACATGAAGAAAGTGCAATTAAAACATACAACTTGACTTACAAAAATGCATAAAGAAAGTCTAAAATTAACTCTCCAACCATAGGTAAGGTTGGTAAATAAATTTAAGAGGTGTGGGACAAGTTTAACTTGTCCCACAAGCCTCCAAAATCAGCCTCCAAGGACAAATTCGAGTTTCCAAGAAGGTGGAGTGTTTCATACTCCAAAACAACTTACATGTCTCTTACACATTGCTTACACATTACTTACAAAATTTTAATTCAAGGCCAACAATTATATTAATTACTTCCTTATGACATATTTTAATTAATTAACTTAACATGATTACTCACAATATTTACACACCATTTAGTAAATAATGAAAGGGTCAATGCACCACAAAATAAACACATGCAAACATTAACAAAGGGACCAAATAAAATAAATACATAAAATCCCTTGGTCACATTGAAGGTGATCCCCCCATGGGAATCCCTAACAACAATCAAACACACACAAACAAATACAATTTCCATGGTGACCTTGTTGAATTCATCTAGAATTCCAATGTGGTTGGTCTCCAATCCCCCGATGTTTGTTGTGATATTTTAAACCTGCAAAATACAAATACCTCCTTCGGCCTCGTGGCCATATCAGAACATCCAAATGAATATAAATATAATTTCAAAATCATCAATATATATATGTGAATCACAACAATCATCAGAGAATCAATCGGTAGTATCATTACAATTTCCTCAACAACTATATCATCATCAATTTTAATTCAATTCTCATTTTCTAGTCTACTCAAAATATCCAAATATCACAAGTCCAAACAACATCTATAACATAACCATGTCAAACAAGAAATCAACATTAATATCTAAAATGTCTCTAATAATCATCACACATAATATAAGAATCAAAGTCAACAATAATCCATGATCGAACATCTAACATCATTCCAAATCAAAACTATAATAATGTCGATTATATAGTCAATGAGTGTTATGACCAATATCAAAAGGTGTCAAAGGGAAGTGGGCACTACACATTTAGACAATCTATTAAAGATTTAATATAACCTTTAGTGAGTTCCTTACAAGTCTCTTGTGTTCCTGCAATAGAAAGTGTCATAGCACACTTTTGTACATCACCATACTCAATCCCTCTACAAAAATATAAGTATATTATAAATAATGTGTATCAATTATAATAACTTCCTCTTTAACTTCAATACATCCTTATTCAAAATCAATTAATAATTTTGAAAGATAAGTTGTACCCTCTGCAAATGTATCCTTTTCTCAAAACCATTTATGTAAGTTTCCTATTGTTTCATTAAGAGCCAACCCAATTATTTTGTAATGTCTACATTTTCCTCTTGAAAAGTCTTGTTTAACTTATTTAGTTGTCCCAATAAATCAGCAAGCATATGCAGACGAAATTGAAGAGAATAGGTCATTTCCTTCTCATACCATGATGAACACTTCTTATCCCTTTCCACAAAGTTAAGACATGTTGCATAATTTTTACAAGCCTTATTATAACCTCTTCCGCATATAATCATCTAACTGTGTGGATTTGTAGAACATCTAAAATATCAACCTACATAACTTTAAGCAAACCTTTAAGCTCATTATTTATTTTTGGTGAATTTGAACCCATGAATGCACTTTATTTGCCAATTTTTCAACAAGCAATAATTCAAATGTCCTTTTAGAAGCATGTGTTGTTTCCAATGACTTACGATGAGCTACATAGTGCATTGTAACAAGATTTGGGTTGTTCTTTTTCAAAAAAATGAAACAAATTAATTTTCATTCCCAATCATTATTGAAGCCTCGTCTTAAAATAGCTATCAAATTATTATGCAATATACCTCTAACATTGATCAATTGATTGAAAGTATCATATATTATGTTTCCCTTCCCATCCGATACTTTGTTACCTTCATAAGTTGAGAAACAAGTGCTCCAAGACCTGTTGAAGTTAAATATGTTGCATAAACAACAAGGTGCTTCTCTAAGGTTCGAAAGCAGTCTTTTCATCACCCATTAGTGAGAAAAATGAACTTTTCAACATTTCTTCAATTTGAATTTGTTCAAGGTGTTTTGATATGCAACAAAGAAAATCATTTTCATCCTTACAGTTTGTGTAATTGGAGTACAATCATGATATTTTGGTATATTATGAGTTTTTACATCCATGAGAAACTGACATATTTTCCCATACTTGGCTAGAGATAAATCCTCCTAGAGAACAAAATAAGTCATTTTCATTGTAGAATAATCACTCTATCCTTATTAGCATCTTCAATTTTTGAGATATGATCTTGAATAGACTTAATCTTTTTGAAACTAATGCATTGATTTTTCTTGTTTGAGCTTCTTTATGCAACACATAATTTTCATGAGTGATAGGAGCATTACCTTGTAAATTTTGCAATCCTCACTAGTACCCCATGGACCATTCATCTTATACTTATCACAATAACTACATTTCATTACTATGTTACCATCACAATTGATTGAGCTTCAACCAAACAAACTTTTCTACCCATTCCATACAAAAGTTGTTTTTTTGTTTTTCATGACCTGCAGAACCCCTTCCCCTATCTTGATATATTTCTTCATCCAAATCATCATCAGAAAAAGATCCAAAATTTTCATGGAATGTTTGTTTCTTGCTCAATCTCAAGATCTTCTTCATATGTCATGCAGAGTCATTGTAGGTTTTAGAACTTTGCTCTTTAGTTCATATATACATTTATCCAATTGTAACGTATTTCTTCCCTTTTGTAGACTTTTTTTCCAATTTCCTCTAATAAAAAAATACATTAGTTTAATAAATTTAGATCTTATAAAAATACAAAAAAACATATTTCAAAAAAAATCAATAAATATAAACTACAAATAATTATAATTATATCCAATGAAGGAAAGTGGAAACCTAGAGTCACTAGTTTTTGTTTAAAACCAATTAGGCCTATGATTTGACCAATTACCAAATTAACAATTATAAAAAAAAAAAAACATTGTGTTGTTCTCTCCCTACTCTCCCACTTGAGGCAACCGAGTAGGAATAAATAAATAAAAAGAATATCATATTCAATAGCATAAAAGATGCACATGCATGTGTGTGTCATATTCAATCTGGGAATGGCCTCCACCCCACCAAATTTGTTTTGGAGTTGTATTGACTGGTTGTGAAAAAAATCGTATTGGAAAAGAAGAATTACTATTTTAAAAAATTGAAAAATCAACCTTACGTACATGAAGTTATCACTAGTTTACAATGTACATTGTTGATTGCATAGATAAGATGTGGTGCTTTGTGTCGTGGCAATTTTCAGCATGCATTAAACAAAACTTCTATTTTTTTGGTAATGTGGTTTTGTTTTCAGCAATGGAAATCCTAATGTTCATGTGCGTTAGCCAAAATATTGTGTCATTGAATAGTATGTCATGGAGGATAAATCATAATTGCAAATATTAAGAATAAACAAATAGCTTGAATAAGATTTTAGTCACAACTGATTATTTGTGCTTGTAGAAGATATTTTGAAACTTTAAGTGCGTAAGATGTTGTATTTTTATTTCACATATTCTACAACTATTTATCATTTAGCTATTTATTATGTTTTATATGACATTTTATTATCGCCTAAAAATTTCAATCTTAGATTTTATGAAGTTTTAAAAATGTAACATAATAACCTAACAATTTATTTCATAAACTTTAATACATTTTTCTAACAAATATAAAATCATCCAAAAATAAATAAGATGAGCTCCAAAGAATAATGATTTACAAAGATGATTAAATGATTAAACAAAAAACAATTAACTTGTACCTGGATTGATATCGGTATCAACCTTTTTCAAATTTTGTTTGGAAAATTATGATTGCTAGCCCACAAATATTATAAACTTGGATTGAAACCTACAAATTACAATTAAAAATGAAATGGAAAACAATATCTAGTATTGTTTTTAAGAAAAAGCAAAAGTGAGGGTGTGTTCAAAAATTGCCTAAAAACTTGATTCTAATTTCTAAATTTAAACTTGTGCGCTTAGAATACCAAGTTACTAAATAGTTCAAATCTTCAATTTAAAATATATATTACTTTCATTTCCAAAAATAATAAAGCATATTGTTTATCCAATGTGTAATGGTGTAATGTTTCTTGGGTCTCCTTGTAATTGGGAGGTCCAAAGTTCAAATCTCGCTCTTGTTAAGGTGACCTACTACCGACGATTTGGATACCCTTGTGCTGGGGCGCCATGATAATGTGGTTTAATCTGTGGGCTCACCGAGAGCTTAAACTACCATCCTTGGATGGTTCCACGGCCGGTGTGGGCTGGTGATGCCACAAAGGGCTAGGGCCCTCTCCCTAGGTAACTCAAGCTAAAAAAACATATTTTTGAATATTATATGTGATTATTTCTAAGTTTCTTTTTTTCTAAATCACTATATCCATAAATCTAATTTCTAATATATAATATTTTCTACTCAATACATTATATATGTGACATTTAGAAAATCCTACTATTTGTAAATAATATTAACTTTTAAATTATAATTAGAATAAAAATTAACCAATCAAATTTTATTGTTTGAATTTTTATCTAATTGTAATTTGAGGTTAAAATATGAAAAACAATCCACAAACCATCAAATTCTAGGACTTCCCAAAAAGAGAAATCTCATGTAATCCTTGTGTTCAAAAGTTTTTTGGCATTCATTTATAAGTACAACTTTCGATGCTTGTTATGCATGCATACAATTTTATTCAATTCCACAATGGGAGTTCAACTTGATTCTAACATAGAGGGCCATAATAGAACTATGGCACAATAGGGATTCCTTCATAGGGTTATTTCTCAAAATGAATCGCAATCAAATATGTGTCTACTACCATCTTCAAAAGTAACTTAGTTTTCAATGCACGAGTTTAAAAATTCCATGTCTCACACAACATAAATTGGTAGCCTTAGTTTATTATGATGTTATATGAGCAACTGGATGCATTTTGAGACAAAGAATAGCTTGTTTTTTCTCAATATTGGAACCATTGTTGCTTCTTTAAGGCAAGAAGAGGACCTTCATCATTTGGAGGTATGTTCTTAGTTTCATAGACTTGTGGAACCTAATAGATGCATCATTGTGGAGGCTGAGCATCACAAGTTAAAAGGTAATGCATGTAATTTTGTCAAGGCATGTGGCATCTAGACTACAAGCGACATCCACAAAAGAATCAAGAGGCATCCTCTGCCATTCAACGATCCTATGGAAGGAAGATGTCCCCTACACTCTACTCCATTTCCAAGATGAATACTTGTTGAAAATTCCTCCACACTATGGTAAGTAAAGTTTGGTTCTAATGAATCCTCAACTAGATAGCTCAAAAAGTGAAAGCCAATCAAAACCGCCAAACTTTAAATGTTAGAATCTACAATCACATACTCTGGAGAAATTATAACTGAAAAAAAAACTCGAAGTGCTCCAAATCACATCAATGGTTTATTAATTGGAGAATGAATGTGAACACATTAGAAAATGTGCGTAGTGAATAAAAAATCCAATGAATAGACACCTACCATAGGCCTTATTTTATAGCTAAAGAAGAGACCCTAAAATGGCTTGGATCTTAAAAGTGGATCCATCCCAAAATTAAATCAGCCCTTGACCTAATTTTATCCTAGGATCTATGCCCTTTAATAGACAATGTCAAACTTTGCTAAAGAATACCGATATTCTAAAACTTGAAAACAAACTACATAAAAAAATATACTAAATTTAGACAACCAAGAATAGGATTGTTGTTTTCTAACACTCCCTTTTATTGAGAAATGTGTTTTCCACCAATCCCAATCTCTTCCGGAACATCTTGAACTTCCCCTTATCTAGAGGCTTCACCAGAATGTCTACAACATGTTGATCAATTGAACATAATTGAAATATATCCAATGGGATACCACTTAAAAATGCATAAAATATTGAAAACTTGCAATGACCAAATAAAATATTGATTTTACCGATTTCTACGAGTAGGGACAGCAAACAAAATAAACTTAATATTTCCCAAAATGACCACCTAAATTACTTGGAAATACAAAGAGGGCTTGATATTATTATAAATGACAAAGGGAAACTATTTTTGGAATATTACAGAGTAGAATGCTTTTGCCAAAAATAGCAACAAGCCTAAACAATCGGAAAACCCTCTCCGTACAGGCTGTAAGTCGCCACGCTTGGGACAGGGGTCGGAAAATGATGGACACGCCTTCAGCATGCTGCCACGCCCAACCCAAAAGGTTGTCGTGACTCTGATCTGGGCCCCTCTGCTTGTCTTCCCCAAACGCCCCAAAACCCGTGAAATCCTTCAACGAGATGCCTCCAACGAACTGCCACGCTCTGCCCAAATGGTTGTCGTGGATTTGATCTTTCCGAGATTTGGATCTAGAGCCCACTAATTATCCTCTCCCAATGCCACCAAATATTTGCGAAATCCTTTCTCTGAGACCTCTGATATTGTCTCTACCACACAGCCCTGAAAACGGATCCGGAATGACAGACTAGGGTAGATCTCTCACTATCGAAGAATGCTCTAGCTAGTGGGGACGGGTCTCTCACCACTGAAGCTAAGGTCCTTGTGGGATTAGACTCCACAAGCTATAGATGTGTGACAAAGCAGCTACTACACATGAAGGGGTCGATAAAATGTATGTCAAAAAAATTTCGTTTTCTTTCTCTCCTAGCTCTTATATACTTCCCCTCGGCAATCGAGCCCCAATAACCCTAAGCGCCTTTTAAACCATGGAGGAGCCAATAAAATAAGAGTAACTATAGTTACTTTTTCCCTTTTTGAGTCGCCCTGTCCAAAAGTGACCCCCAACGCCAAACCGGGATATTAAAACCACGGGGCCCCTTCCCAAAAGCTTCCAATGTCCATGGCCCCCCAGGTCTGACCACGGCTAGGACTTGACCTGGCCCTTAGGCCTTTGGCACAGGAAAAGGGGACATTACAGTCCTCCCTTCCCAAGAAATGCTTGACCCCAAGCATTATCCTGTCCTACTGCAGCAGCTAAATACCACATTGTAAGTTTCTCCATCTCACCCTGTTGTCCACCAAGGATCCGTGTAATCCGAAGTAACCAAGAAACCCCATGTCGTCATCATGACCTCCATATGGTACCGAGAGCAATGTTATCCGTGAAGCAGAATGATACCCAAACCGACTCTCCACTAGTACCCACACCTGAAATTTCCAATCAGTCCAATCCCTGCCAATGCAAGGTTGTCATCACGGAATCACCCACGGCCTCTCCAATCAACTCTTGGGTATGAAAGTTCACTCTGAATCTTGTAGAGTCCCCCGTATCAGCCTATGAAACAACTTGTTTACGCACAAATGGTGCTAACTCTCCCACCTAACCTGCACTCATGTGAGAGCCAGGCTCCTCATACTTGTATCTCGATGTGCCCCGTGGAGGAAAAGTCCCAAGACTCTAGTAGACAGTTAGCTGGCAATATCAGTGCCACATAGTCCACCTCCTGCGTTGAATGTGAACCGACTGAACAACCATGGGTCACTTTCGTCTCTCCACTGACTAACACGTGGGTGAAGTGCTCACCGAGCATAGAAGCAACAAAAAGCATAGGAGTGTTGTCCCATGTCAATTCAACAAATGATGAACTGTAAGGTCTGATTTGTCATTGTGAAACCGTATATGTCTGTATAAAGTTGAGGATATCCTCCCTCAACCTATGCCATATGAACCTCTCAGACATGAACCTGTAGGTCTCATCGCAGCTCAAATGCCCAGTCACGGAAGGACAATGCACATGTCGCAGTATCTCCATCCACAACCATGAATCTGACACAAGGCTCAATCTTCCCTGATAGAGGAGCATCTCATCCTCCAACCTGTAGTTGTCATCATGTATGTGACCATCCAGAATCTCACAAGTGTGTCTATCTTTGGAGTACTCAACAAGCAAATGAGGTCTCCAGTCTACCAAAACTTTAGATAACCAACATAATGATAAGCTTGGATGATCTAAACCTGTAATCCCAATCTCAGTAACAACCTCATGTGCAACATTGCTAGCCACACCCACATCCATCATACTCCACATCGATCTGCAATAATAAAACTCCTCACCATGCCGGATCATCCTCTCCTTCCCCTCAGCTGTAACCACCCTTGGTGCTCCTACAGATACTCCCCTGAAACACATTCCTGCCCTCGGACTTAAACTTCAGCTCTATCGTCTGAAAGTTAGTCTGAGACTCACCAAGAGAGTGAAGCCACTACACTCTCAGTGCTATGTTGGTCACTCCCATACCAACAATGTGGAAATCATTGGTAATTGTATAGTTACCCATCGTGATGCTCACTTGGGGAACCCGCCGTGTGCACCTCAAAGACTCTCCATTGGCTACAACCCCATTGAGGCCCTCAAAATCCTCTGTCTGTAGTCCTCGCCTCTCAAACAATGAGGCATCAATATAGTTGTGGGTTGCCCCACTATCAATGAGTACCCCAACTCGCTGACCCTACATAACTCCTCTAATCCTAAATGCCTTGTACATCAGAGTACTAGACAATGTGGCTATAGTTTTCCCAGAAAAGTCTCCTCCTCCTGCCCCGCATCAACACTGTCCAACGCAGCCCCATCTCCATCATCCATCTCGCGAGTCTCTATCTCCTCACCTCTGTCACCCTTGCTCTCCTCATAAGTCATCCTAGTGTGCTTTGTGTGACAAACAACCCGTCGGAATAGGAGTCATCAAATATCCCACTTGTCTCATACCTTGTGATGTCACCATGAACCACAAGAGGTTGCGTTCCTTCACAATTCGACCACTGCAACGACATGCTTCTTTCTTCACCAATCACATCTTTTGCGATCTACCCTTGTATACCCTGAAATCTGATTTCTTTGTTTTCCTTGAAAAAATTTAGTTTATCCACATGAGGGATGAATGCAAATTTCCCAAAAGATGGAAGCCAATATGTCCAATGAATGATTCCAACTTCAAGTAACCCAAATGTACAAACACATTCAAGTACTTCACATCTCTTATTGACAATAAAGAAATGAGTTACCTTCTTTGTGCAAGACATATCTTTCCATGGACATAACTCATCAATTCCTTGTATGTTGGGAATACACATGGCTGCTCCCTCATCATACTTTATTCTCTTTCCCCATATTTTCATTTCACCGTAAATGCAAGAGAAAGGGAAATCAATATTAGAACTCATGCATCCATAAACTTTATCATAAGGAACTTCATACCCTTTGTTGTACCCATTGATTCTCATCATGAGAGAAGACAACACATCGGAAATAGCATAATTGGGGCTGCTCATCATGCCTTTGCAACTCAAATTTCGATATATGATCAACATCTTCATTCTCCTTTGATTTTTCAACCCATGCATCATCGTTTTCCTTAACATCATGCAACCATGGCATCCCGAAACAACCTTACTTTTAGCAATTTCAACCACAATAAATACACCACATACCTCATGTCCTTTCAATATCATGGGCCCCTGCATTATTTTCTTTACCAATATATGCTTATTGGCTTAATCAAGAGCAATGTGAATGGAAGATGTGTTTATTCCATCTAGTTGAAACGTGATTATGAAATAGTCTACCTCAATCATCCAAGTATGTAAATGTTGTCCCAAATAATAGAAACATGGCAACAACATAGAAGAACTCAACAAGCTAGGAAGATGGTAACCATTCTCATACCTTAGGATGCTAAAGTCATGAATGCACCTTGAATTCAACTCTTCTTTTTTAACAAAGAAAGTGCACCTTGATTCTTTGAGCACTTTGAGGACCAAATGCCCCCACTAACCCTTCCAAGGGTTCCACCATGTAGCTGGTATAAAAATCAGTCATGGGCTCTATTAATAAAACATTTTCTCCTCTCTTTATGATTGTTGTTATACACAGGATCCAACAGACGTTGAAGATGATTAAAAAATATTCTCTTACCCTTTTTAGCAATCAGAAAACCAACGCTGGTACCTTGAGAGTTACTCTCCCTTCTTGAACCGGAGTCCCCAATGAAGGAATCATGCTTGCCAACACAAGACACATTTGAATTCCTTCTTTTGCTTATGAACTCCATCACAAAGTTTTCAAAATCAAAATTGATAGTTTTTGATAATGGCCACATATTACTAGGATCCCATAGCTTATAATGCCCATGAGCCCTTGTATCATTAAGTGAGCTAAAACTTGCCACCATATATCATCCACAAGATGCTCATATACACATAGTTGGAGCAATGGTCCAACAAACTCCATGATGAAGACTTCATCATCTACCATACCATGCATCTCATGATGGAAATAAATTGGAATAGGCAACAATAAATAAGACACATTAGTGTGTTCTTCATACCTTTCAATGCCATCAATGTCCTCCGTGTGTTCAAGATAGACATATGTTGAGCTGCCCCCAACATTGTTGCCTGAGTGCCCGTTGAAAGTATCTGAAAGTTGATCAAAAGTTGCTGGTTTGGAAATTACAGTAGGCTACAATTTTACACAAGTGTCCATGTGAGGCTCCTCCTCATGTGCCAACTACTCCATAGTCTTCTTTTGTGGGTGTAGACTTCCTTGCATCATTTGCCCACATCTTTTCCTTGAACTCTTGTAGGTGTTGTCTTGCTTGGGCGGCTATCAATCTAGCAGCTCTAGCTCTGCTATTCCATTCCTCACACCGTTTTAGAGTTTCCATTACATCCTCTTTGCTTGCATATACAAATTCCTTCTCCTGAGTTAGAATAATTTCTCCAACAAGCAAAGTTTCACTAATGCAATTATTTTTCTCAATGGAAATCATACATTTTTCTCTATAAGCTTCTTCTTCTACAAATGAGTTCTTTTGTAATTCAGGTAACGGCATATGATGATTTTGCTTGGGCTTGCTACCAATCTTCATCATGCAATAATCTGGAAATGGCATATTATCTCTGTAAGCCTTACTCAAAGATTGGTATTTCCTCCAACAAGAATCCCCATCAATCACCTCTATTGACCGCCCTTTATCACTTTGTTCTCACCATGTTCCTTATTGTCCCTAGATCTCTGCTTTGATTCACATTCTCGAGTGAGTGACTTAAATACGGGTTAGTGACTTCTGTTGTTTCACCATGTTGGTGAACATTTCCTTCATAAAACCAACATTGAGATCTTTCCAAACTGCCATATTTAACCCACACAGTGGAGGAACAACCGCTCTGATACCACTTTGAAATATCCCCAATGGGATACCACTTAAAAATGCATAAAATATTGAAAACTTGCAGCCAAATAAAATACTTGATTTTACCAAATTTCTACAATGGGACAACGAAACTAAATAAACTTAATATTTCTCAAAATGACTACTCGAATTACTTGGAAACACAAAGAGGGCTTGATATTATTATAAATGACAAAGGGAAACTGTTTTTGGAATATTACAGAGTAGAATGCTGCCAGAAAATAGCAACGAGCATAAACAACTGGAAAACCCTCTCCGTACAGGTTGTAAGTCACCACGTTTGGGACAGGGGTCGGAAAATGATGGGCGCGCCTTCGGTGTCTTTGCCACGCCCACCCAAAAGGTTGTCGTGACTCGATCGATCTCGAGCCCCTCTTCTTGTCTTCCCCAAATGCCCCCAAAACCCGTGAAATCCTTCAACGAGATGCCTCCAACGAAGTGCCATGCTCTACCCAAATGGCTGTCGTGGATCTGATCTGCTGTCGGGATTTGAATCTGGAGCCCACTAAGTATCCTCTCCCAATGCCGCCAAATATCTCGAAATCCTTTCTTTAAGACCTCTGATATTGTCTCTGCCACACAACCCTAAAAACAGATCTGGAATGACATACTAGGGTAGATCTCTCACTACCGAAGAATGCCCTGCTAGCTAGGGACGGGTCTCTCACCACCGAAACTAGGGTCCCTGTGGGATTTGACTCCACAAGTTGTAGATGCGCGACAAAATGCAGCAGCTGCATGTGAAGGGGTCAATAAAATGTATGTCAAAAAGTTTCGTTTACTTTCTCTCCTAGCTCGTATATACTCCCCCTCGGCAATCGAGCCCCAATAACCCTAGGTGCCTTTCAAATCACGGAGGGGCCAATAAAATAAGAGTAACTATAGTTACTTTTTCCCTTTTTGAGTCGCTCTGTCCAAAAGTGACCCCCAACGCAAAACTCGGATATTAAAACCACGGGGTCCCTTCCCAAAAACTTCCAGTGTCCACGGCCCCCCTGGGTCTAACGACGGCTGGGACTCGACTTGGGCCTTAGGCCTTTGGCGCAAGAAAAGGGGACATTACAATAATCTAGAGCAACTGCTCCCTTATGAACTTTTTCTCTGAGAAAGTGATGTTTGATGCCAACGTACTTGGAGCATGCATGAAATAATGGATTCTTACAAAGTGTGATTCAACCTTGATCGTCACAAGAAATTATTGTACCTTCCATTTTCTTCCTTGGCATCTCTTCAATCAACTTGTGAAGCTAGATGGCTTCACCGTGAGTAGTGTTGGTTGTCATGTACCTTGCCTCTACTAAATGCAATGTCACCTTGAAATTTGCTTCCCTCTTGAACTAAGATATGACTCTTGAACCCAAGCCAAGCAACATCCTGAAGTACTCTTACTATCACCTACATCTCTTTGCCTACCTAAATCGAAGAATCCATGCAACATTAACTCGTTTTCCCCTTCTTTTTTTTCAACCCAAAATTTATTGTGCCATTCGGTATCAAAGAACATATTTTACAACAGCCCAATGAATTTGTATTGTTTCAACAATAAACTAGCTCAAAGTGTTCACTTTGCAAAACATATATCTAGTATGGGATTAACCAAATACAACAAGGACCCAATCAAATACTTATACAAAAGAAAGATCTAACAAATATGAATCCAAGTCAACATGTAAATTCAGATTTGGTATCATAAAAGTGGCAATGGGTTTGTCATCCATCATTTGGAACCTCTTCGAATATCAACTATGTATTTTGCCTAACCAAGGAAAACCCCACATGTTCGCTACCACACCTCTAGACCCAAGAAATAGTACATCAAATCAATGTCCTTCATGTCAAATTCTTTGGTCAACATTCCTTGCATCGTGCAATGAGCTTCTTTGAACTCCTTGTAAGTATCAAGTCATCTACATACGGGACCAAAACCATACTCATTTAGTGCCAAAACTTCTCTTGTTGGTGTGCAAAATGAGATAGCCCATATCCTTGTCGTTGAGTACTTGCATCATCACCGAGCTTCCCTGCATTTTGGTATGATGTTACTTCAATCTGAAGAACATTGCCCTCTTTTGGAAGTCATGATTCAAGGCTCCACTTTGTCAACATACCACCCCACCCCTAAGATTGTATTGGTGGGAAGGCACAACACCATGGCAAAACTTGTGTCAAGCCTACCAAATGACTCATTTACTCTTGAGGTTCTACATTTCTATAAATTATTTCTATTGTTATTCCAAACCCTTTTCTTTCTTCCTCTCTAGATATTGAGAAGCATTGTGGTCGTGTTTATTGCAACTAAAGCACTTGATATGAGTCAAATCCATCTTCTAGGAATTAGAAGACCGGAGTCTTCTTTCTTCTTCTAAACATTCATGAATCCTTTCTTTCCTCCCTTCCTCACCTTGTCAATGAGGGCATGGTCTAGAGCATCCCACATCTACGTGAAGTCAAGTAACTTCTCCCACCTACAAATAACTTGAACAAAGTTGTGCCATGATGGATTGAAATCATTCAAAGCAATCCAAACTATCTCATTATCTTTGACTCATCACCAACTATGTCAATTAGATGTACAAGCTTTAATAAGATAATTTGCCATTGTATCTATATTTCTCATGCAAGAAGGGTTGAGCTTGTTCCTCAAAAGCATCGCCATATATACTTTCAAACTCTAATACAAGGTTCCCAAGGCATCATACATCTCCTCGGCAATCTTCTTGGTAGTGATGTGAGAGATAATATGATCTTTCATCAAATCCAACAAGATTTGCTTATCTTCACTGCCTTCTTGTTGTACTCGACAAATCTTTAGGGCTTGCAAGAGGCATAACCTTCTTCTTCGCAAGGTACTATAATCATGTTTCTTCCAAATAAGTTCTACATTCTTAACTTCCATGCCACAATTAGAGGATCCCTCACAAGAAGTGACTCTCACATACTAGGAATTGCCATTAATACAACTATTTGAACAAAGATTCAATCTACAATCCGTAGATTAACTAGAGTTTCTAACCCCACAACCCTTCACAAATTCATGAGTCAATCAATGACACAATTCTATTTCAATTGCTGACGCTTAGGCATACCACCCATTGAAATCCTCCGACAGCTCTCTACTCCAAACAGCAAGCCTCTCCATACACGAAATCTAGAGGGATTTAAGAAATTGTGCTCTAATATTATGTTGAAAATTCCTCTACACCATGGTAAGCAAACATTGATCTAAAGTAGCCTGAACTAGATAGCTCGAAACTAAAAGCCAATAAAAACTACTAAACTTTAAATGTTGGAATCTACAATCACATAAGTAGAGAAACACTAACTGCAAAATATTCATCTACTCCAAATCACATCGTTGTTTTATTAATCGGAAAACGTAAATTACAATACTCTGGAACACTCTAGAAAAGCACTTGCGTTGAATGAAAAAATTGAATGAATTGAACTACCCTAAGCCTTCTTTTACAGCTGAAGAAGATACCTTGAACCTACCCTAGATCCTAAAACTAGATCCATCCTAAAATTAAATCAACCTTTTAAATTAATTGTCCTAGGAATTAGTGGCCTTAAATAGACAACGTGATACATTACAAATACGAAGCGTTGAATGAATCATTGGTGTTCTAAACCTCAAAAACAAACTACATAAAAGCACTTGCTAAATATGGACAACCAAGAATATGACAGCTGTTCTCTATGACTACACTCTGCTGAAGTGCACCCAATTTCCACAGGTGCCCACACACGCGCCCTGCTGGAGGTCATATTCTGAAGTACCATAATCTAACATAACTGTCTCTATAATCTAACATAACCATCTCTGATATGTGTACCCTACCCCAAGGCATGCATCTCTTGGTTAGAAAGGGAATGACTGCTTATGCAGTCTCTCAAGAAACAATGATTCTTGAGCTTGTTTCCCTGCAAATCAGATATTGATGTCAGTGTCTCGCTTCAATAAAAAGAAGCAAGTCCCCTCTTATGTGTGAAACTGCATCTCCTATAAATTTATCACTGGAAGCCAAGTATAGGCCGTGCAATGATGTGACATACCCTATAACCCAACCAATATCACCCCCTTCTAGAATCTGAACTTAATTGTCATCGAGCCCTTTTCAATACTCACATAAGGAAAATTGTCTGACCCAAAAACCAATCAGATTAAGGGTGCAAAAAGGTGCATCTTGTCAAGAAAGTTTTAAAACCAACTTGACCATGGCTGCTGCTTGTGCAAGGAAAGGAAACATCTAAAACATGAATGTACAAGAATTAGCTTACGTAGTTATATAAGATTCTGATTAACAGGCATCCTCCTAGTCACAAATCAATAGCTTCAAAGCTCATAAAAAAGTCATAGCTTACATTTTATAGACAGATACAAGAAGAAATCAATACATGAACTATTAAATAACAATTGAAGTCAACTACAAACATGAAATGAATTATTACCCAAACCACCCAAAAGTTTAGTGGAAAAGGCGATTTCCAAAATATATATAAACGCAAAAAAATTGCTCAATTACACCATCCATTCATTATTTAATACAAATCACCTTAAACATGAAGACGAAGGGCCCTTACTAGCAAATAAGTCAAGTTCAATAAACATTAGAAGCAGGTGTCCTTTGAAACATGCACAGCTCTTAATCACAGGGCATCTTGTTTTGCGGTGACTTTAGATCATGAAATCATTTGAGAACTATAACACGGAAAGAAGGCATCTGCAATAATGTCAAGGTGAATCGTCTTTGCCCTGATTAAACCGCACCACAACACAAGTGATATTGTCAGCACTGCCTTTGTTGAAAGCAGTTTCAGTCAATTTCCTCGCAGCAGCTTCTGGGTCTTCAATTGATTTCACAAGTGAAACAGCATCCTGCATGGCAGACAAGGAAAGTCCAATAATGAAGATGATTGTTTTAGAAGCAAACAAAATTCAAATCTTTACTAAACAACAAAACACAATTTAGTGTCAGAAGAGGCCAACCTCATTTGAAACAACATCCCAAAGACCATCACTTGCAATAACCAGACAGTCCACATCATCTTTAATGATTTCTTCCTAACAAATTCCAAATATGCAAATCAGTAACGCTATAATATGTACAATAATCTGTAGTAATTATTAAATGAAGCAAATAATACTTAAATTTTCAATACCATTTTTGGATCTAGCTACAAAAGTTTAATCAATAAAATCCATACACACTTCTATTTAATTAAAATGAGTTCCATTGAATAAGAAATGCATTTCACCTGTATCTCAGGTTCTGCAACAACAAAGCGTTTAAGTAACCGATTACCAAATGCACGAGATACAGCCAGCACACCTCCCACCCTCCAAGTGCCTGGAAGGAAACCCAATCACTACATAAATGGACATCTATATAATCTCATGATGATGTATCTAAAAGCTCTCTCTAAAAGCTTGATGTCACTTCAGCATCACCAAAACAAATGTAACCCAATTCAAAGTTCCATTAGAAAGAAAGGATTTATTATTATTACCAGCCCACATAACATTGCCTCCAGCTTGCTCAATGCGCTGGCGTTCATCACTCCTGTTTGGTTTATGATCTTCAGAAAGAGCAACAGCTGTAATTCAATTTCCAATAGGCTTGTTAGCTGCAAAAATTACTACCTACAACAAAATGAACCTGAATAATAATAGCTTGTTCTGCTTCTTTTCTAGCTGTATCTACTGCCACACAAAAAGAAAACGCATGTTTTCATGACCGGCAGGAATCCAGTTAAGGAATTTACTTCTGTGGCCAAAGTTCAATTTATTCAGACATCTCAAGCTAAGAACATAAATCCAACAAAGCCGCCACATAACAGACAAAATAATTTTTAAAAAAAAAGACCCTGGCTAAAAATGGAATGCATGGAGGAAAAATATATAGAACAGAGACAACACCGCCATACGTTTTCCATATCATAGTCCAACCACAGAATTTTGGCCTACTTTGCAAATGCCTGCATACACAGTTTAAATAAACATGTAATTTTCTCAGGCTTGACATAAGGCAAAGATAAAATATAATCTTAATTTAAAAAGTCTTTGAAATTTTTAAATTGATCGAGGCAATAGGATTAGACTGGAATTTGGAGTCCTTTTGCAAGGATATTTGATCTTCATTCTTATGGTTTGATAAGAACTAGCAATCATATGCAAACTGTACGATGGAAACACCGAAGGGTATGCATGGAAGAAGTGAAAATGGAGGGACTAAAATAGCAAAAGAGGTTGAGATTCGATGGAGAAGGGGTAGAGGGATGAGAAGTCCAAGGACAGGGAAAGTCAAGCACATTTTGTAGGAGACTTTAGAGATGGGGATATGCGTAAAAGATCTGACATCCAAGGGTTGAGATTTTATGCACATTTATGATCAGGGAATCTCTCTAGCTATAAGGGCAACAATAAGGGTTTACCTCGTCAACATTCTAGACAGAATTTTCCATCAATAACCATTGACATGAAATGGGATTTTCTTTTTTACTGCGATCCACATAATCGTTTGCATTTCGTTTGCATTTTCCATGAGAGTCCAATTTGTTCTTAAAGTAGTCAAAATTAAAAATGGGAAAATCCAATAGGTTTTGGATTTGGAACACGACCTCTTGAATTCTTGAATGCAAGATACCATGTTCCTTTTATTACATAATATTAATTATGATAAATTTATGTTATAATATTAGTTATAACAAATTTATTATAACTTTAATTATAATTTATTATAATATAAATCAATATGAAATTAATATTATACAAGTTTATTATAATAATACGAATTTATATCAATAATAAATTTCCACGGACATAGATGGCCATTCACGGTAATTATACACAGTCAAATAATAAAAAAGTCATCCATGTCTTTCACGCAAGCACCCACCAATGCCAGGTACACCTGCCAATGCCATAAAATAATGTTCTCACAGTTACCTAATTTTTGTAATGTATATAAAACGTAATCCCGCCTGACGGAGCTTAGAGTATGTGTATTTATTTGGGCTAGTTGCAATCATGGAAGGAGTGAAATTAAACGGATTTCTCCTACACAACAAGAACAAATGAAAGGCAAAACAAGAATTCGTGTATGGCTTTGTATTATCACTACTACATGATTTCTCCTACCAAATGCATTATCACTGCTACATGATAAAGAAATTTCATAGAAATGTCACATTTGAATCCTTTTTAGCATTTCTTATACCTCAAGTGCAATTTCTACTAATATTGCATATTGACTCTATGGTGGCACCAAAGGTGGTGTATTTAATATACAAATATAAAAATGTAATTTTTTAGTAAATGAATGCCATACAAACTATTAAGGAAACTATCTTCATCCTAGTAAAAAAATATGTCAACAACCCATCCCCTTCCTTGGGAAAGTTGATCATTATTTTGGAAGAACGATATGTAAAAGCGACCTGGTAAAGCTTTTACTAAAAATAATGGCAGGCTGAAACGAAATAATAGGCAAATGAGAGACTAAGCAACAAACCATCGCGGCTAGCCACAAACAATGCGGCGCCACCATAATGTATACACCCGCTGCAAATGACACCAAGGTTAGGTACACTGCCATGTAGACAAAGTTCTGTCCCCACACACGTAGATGCCACAAGTTATGAATATTTATCCATTCGGTAGTTCATATAAATAGCAATACAAACAAAGCCAATTTTGGTGACTGACCGTGACTGCCGTGCGTGGAAACATAGACGGTTGTCAAATATACGCCACGCGTACAATGTATAGGCTGTTTGATCTATGTATTTTTAACAGTTAGATGGTCATTGCCTAGACACACAATGATCATAAGCCTTTCTCCATCAAGGGGACACCTATCAATGTAATCATTAATTTTTATTTAAGTAGTTTAAGAAAATCATGATTTCTTTCCCATGGGACCCATAGGGTAATAAATCAACCCGTGGTGTCACCCTGCAGACATACATACAAAAGCATGTCTCTATGATATACGAGTTTGACCAATTCTTCCTTTGTAAGTAGGCATGCAAAATTATATATTAAATTTCCTCCGAGACACTGCCTACGGGATACTTGCAGTCGTATTTTCCTCCTCCATCCAACCCCACACATGGCAAAAAAAATCAAAATCACAATAAAATTTCATATATTAATTTGGAGATGCGATCAATTGTCTGTCATGGCAGTGGCGCCGGGTGTAAAGCAGGAGGAAGCGTGTGTGTGTTGCACCGCGTGTTCGTCCAGGCTTCATGCGCCAGCTGCGAAAATTTTGTCTGATGGTCATTTGATGGACGCGCTGGTCATCTGACAGTCTCCGCCTCTCTGTATTTCACGAAAGTCAGCGAGGATGGTTCTAATCAACACATGTACGCAGAAGATCACGTCCCTCCAATGTCTGACAGAAGCCGGGTCAACGCCAATGTATAAACACCTTCAGCGTAATTAAGACTTGTTTCACGTGATTTGACTCCAAGCATATGGTTTGATTTTTCCTCATAGAAAATTAGAAGTTGAGTTTGTATCCGCAGAAATGCTTATATATACTCGCGTGGATCACAGGAATGCCACTAAACTCTTTTCGCAAGACTCAAAATCTGATATTATTGCCTTTGTGATGGCTTCAAAATCTTCACTCGCGTTGTTCTTTGCCTTCATTTTTGTAATGTTATCTTCTTCTGGTTTTAATTTGGCGGTTGCTGCGAGTAGGCAAGTGAACATGGTGTTATACCTGCAAGAGACTCTGAGTGGAGTCGATGCGACGATAGAAACAGTTGGAGGAGTGAATGGAACTTCTTCTGGTCTGCTCTCTTATGGAACAGTAAACGTTATAAACCACCTGGTAACCCAAGGACCTCATCCCTCCTCCACGGTTTTGGGAAGAATGCAAGGAGTGGAGGCCAGGCCAGATCCCGTCAACAGCGGTTTTCATATGCTTTCCTCCATTCTCTTTCAGACTGGAAAATACAATGGCAGCAGCCTTGAAATACAGGGGACTAATCGATTTAATCTCCCTCAAAGGGAGTTATCTGTGGTTGGAGGAACTGGACGCTTCAGATATGCTCGCGGCTATGCCCTCCTTGATTTGACCAGAGCCTTTGGGAGCTCGCATGCCTGCAGTGAGCGAAAGGATTAGAATCGTGGCGCCAAAGCACGGGATTGGCCCAATACGGACAGCTCTTGCCCATACAGCGAATTTCAAACCAACGGCCAGGATGACTTTAATCAACGAATGTACGTGGAAGATCACAACCTTTCAATGTCTGACTGTAGCCATGTCGACTCCAATGTATAAACGCCTTCGGCGTAATTACCAGTTTCAGATGTAAAATGTGTAGTTCTCTTGCAAGGATATTTGATCTTCATTCTTATGTTTTATAAAGGATTAAAAGTTTCAGATGTAGAAGGTGAACTTGTATGTCTGAGTAATCAGAAATGTTGCCGTCGATACTTTATACTGCTACAAGATGAGGTACAGATCAACATATGGTAATTTCGAAATTTGAAGGAAAAAAATGCAGAAAGCAGCACTCGCCAGAACCTACTGATGAATAAAATGAAATGATAAACAAGTCTTATTTTAACTAAGCTATTGTATGGGTTAGATTCATAAAGCAGTATATGAAACAACGAATGAAAAGGACAAGCTCTATCGATTTAGGAAAAAGAAAACCTCATAAAGATAAACAGATGCGTATTTTATTATTCAATAACATGACAAACATCTGTTTGTGAAGATATAAAAGTTTGACAAAACTAGAGTATATATGTGCACCCATTTGCATTGTATAGGCCAAATCTGAAGGCAAGATTCTTATAACAGATACAACCAATGACAACCCAAACTTCTCAGCAATTGCATTACCATTTTACTGAGCTTCAACAACATCAGAATTCTAAGCAACTTCATGGACACACGAACGGGACTGGTATTTTTATCAATTAATGATGAGCAACAATAAGCTAAGGTAGAAGTAGAGCAAATGACCAAGAATATGATGAATGCAAATTATGCAACAAAACCGGGAATCTTCATCTTGATCTTTATCTACAAGACTACATGGGGTAATATCAACAAACAGGACACCAGGTATAAGATTGAATCTAGCCAGAGTTCAAAGAGCTTTGTGGTACATTTATTTAAAATGGACTTGCACAAAAACTCAATACAAGCAGCATAATAGTGAAGTTACCTTCGCCTGCCTTTAATATTACAGCTCGTGAGTCTCCCACGTTGGCAACATACAGGCGGTCACCTACTAAGACAGCAGTTGAAGCAGTTGAACCATCATCTCTGTAGATACTACTTTCCTCCTTCAAAAATCAGCATCAGTTTGCTGATACGTTTCAGCTGCAATGTAAGAGGGAGAGGACTGTTGAATGAGAACCCCTAGAAAACAAGTTGTATCTTTTCTGAAATACTAAGTTGCAAGAAACCATTTGCAAATGAACGCACTTATAGCTATCTGGTGTCAGAAATCTGCACGCACTTAAAGCCAGCTTGGTGTCTGAAGCAAATTGGGGATGCTTAATCAAATTGTCGAAAAGACGTTGCTTCAAATACTCAGCAGCACGAGAACCACCATGACCTAAACAATAGAAATGAGTAAGAATGTATTAAGATGAGAAATTATTGCCATCAAATAACTATGAAGGTAAACTATTGGACGCTCTCCACAACAAAGTAACTTTGATTAAAAAGAAAATCTTTTACAATTATATCTTTACTCAGATTTTATGGAATAAAGAGCAAATTGAAGCTGCATACCATCGAACACACCAAATAACCCAACCATCTGATCCTCAACCTTAGTAATTTTTGCTTCATAGAAATCTTCCATTGTTGCTCTCTTTCCTTGAAAGCTGGAATATCCAAAGGTAATTCGCCTGTCTTCACTGAAAGTTTGCATCCCATTAATATTTTAGTTGAAGAGCATGTTAACGGTCAAACACCCGTCAAACCCAAAAACAAGAGTTCTAAAGTGCAACTACAAGAAGAGAGACATGATGTCTAGTGTCCACAACATTATCCAGGTAAGAAGTAACTGTTAGTATGTCCAAAGGCAAAGTACACTGACACAGTGACAAGTATCCACCTAGATAAATTCCAGTGTATCAAACAAACCTCTACTTACTAGACTTGACAAAAGTAAACAAGAATTGAGTAGGCGGAGCAGTGAATCTTTTCAGTGGTATGTATAATACTTTCCTTGGGGATGCACCCACACACCTTAGTCTCCAATCCTCATTCCCGTCCCCAAGCTATTTTCCTATCCAGATATCATTCTTAGGATTTTGTGAGTACTACTAGTTATCCCCACACTTAGTTGTTCATCATGTCTTTTTCAATATACATATTTGTTTCATTTAAGGATAGGATTTAACTTTTTGAATGAAACCCCAGTCTTCATCAAATTATTGGTTTCGTGAATTATGCGAGAGTTTATAAAAATCCATTATAAGGTTATCAAACTTTTTGGATTCGAACATGTAATTTCTTCCAATTAAGTAATGGTCTGATAAGTCAAGTAACCCTCTTCAAGTCATTTTGAGGAATACAGTTTCCAAGTCTAAGCAGACTCAAATCTGATGGCTTGTTATTTCAAGATAATCCAAATGCATCTGGAATGTCTTAATAGCATTATAATCATTGCAAATATATTGCCAATCTACACAAACATGCACCATATATTCCAGTGTTATGTGGGAGGCATCTCCTAGATTTTGGTGATGTCTCGGGCATCCCGAACATTTCAAGGACTTAGGGACTTGGAGTGGATGCCCCTATTTTAAATTATCTTTTTTAGTTATATAATGTTTTTATTTTACAAAAGTTGTTATTTTTACCCAAAAACGTTGAATTCTAATCTCATAAGTACCCAAGATACATCTAATATAAGAGATTTAACACTTTCACTGTCCATAGATTAGCAGAGAATTTTTTTGGTTAAAAACTGTGTCCATAAATACATTAAATATAGCTTAAATCCCAAAATTTCATTGACTAAAGTAAAAATATTTAAATATTAATTTTTATATATTATTTTAATAGCCACCCCCTGCCATCTTCAAAATTTAGGAATTTTTTTGCTGTGCCAGATGCCTCATCCTCTGTCCCACCAGGTACCCTGTCCCTCTGTCCCGCCAGAAAGCCCATCCATCTGTCCCCTTGTTACATGATAAAAGGTGCGCTATTTTCAGTCTATGTATGTAGGCACCAACCTATGATGGCTCACCAAGTTTCGCTGTGTGATGCAAGATGGACTCAAAAGAGAAGACAGCTTAGGCGCCTATAGACCAAGGAATTTAGTCTAGAAGGGAGTCTAACTACTATCTAAGCTAGTACAAAGATAGCGAAGTTAACTATCATGCATGGAAATAAAAGAGCAATTGAAAACAAAATACATCCTTCTCTTAAAAATTCAGAAATTCTAGGAAAAATTTTAAAATAACTTACATATAGCTGGCTTTGTCTCACTTGGAGAGATGGTGGAGGCAGGGGCCCACAGAATGCTTGGCATCCTCTTGTGGAATTGGCACACGTGCATACAATTTGTCCTTCCTAAGTTTTGGCTAAGAGAGTTAGTCTCTAGGGGAAAGGAATGGCCTCATTGAGTCTGTGGAAACTGAGGAAAGAGGCATCACCAAGTTTCGCTGTGTGATGCAAGATGGACTCAAAAGAGAAGACAGCTTAGGCGCCTTTAGACCAAGGAATTTAGTCTAGAAGAGAGTCTAACTACTATCTAAGCTAGTACAAAGATAGCAAAGCTAACTATCATGCATGGAAATAAAAGAGCAATTGAAAACAAAATACATCCTTCTCTTAAAAATTCAGAAATTCTAGGAAAATATTTTAAAATAACTTACATATAGCTGGCTTTGTCTCACTTGGAGAGATGGTGAAGGCAGGGCCCACAGAATGTTTGGCATCCTCTTGTGGAATTGGCACACATGCATACAATTTGGACTTCCTAAGATTTGGCTAAGAGAGTTAGTCTCTAGGGGAAAGAAATGGCCTCATTGAGTCTGTGGAAACTGAGGAAAGAGGCATCATGCCTACTTTTCAACGACCAAGAGCTATTATTGCCACTCTCACAACGGCTACACTTGCTCGAAACTGACTTACAGAAGCTTTTCTAGGCACTCGTGTGAACAAAGTTGAATCTTGATTACTAATTGGTTTGCAAGAAATTTAATCGATGGTACATAATTAAAGCTACATTAGTTATTTCAATCAACTAAAGATTGAATGGTGTAGACTCTTTCTATGGTTGTGACTTGGATAATTTAGTACACACTACAACCTATATGATTATCTTCCAATTAAAATAATTACCTAGGGCTTAAAAAACGCATATCCTTTAAATAGAGCAGTTATCGTCAGAACTAAAACTGGCTGTATAGGCATGATCCTGCAAGTTAAAATCCTACTTAACCAGATGGATGCATAAACTCTTGCCTTCACGCTTCCCATTGATTTACCTATAATTTTAGCAGTTTATATGAATTTCTAGGTTCTCAAATGGGATATTTGTATAGTTACCTGGTGACTGGTACGGATACCTCATTTTCCAGAAAAATAGGAGACTGGTACTCAGAGAGCAAAAACAATTGTACATATGTGTGTGCAAGTGTGTGTAAATTTTATAGATACTAGAAAACAATATTATACAACCTAATATAACCTGAAAAAAACCTTAATAATTTTTTAGAGTAAAGATATTAGATATCAACAAAAACAGTATAATTATATCAATATTTATCTTATATTTTATCATATTAATGATTAAAGGAAATGAACATCTCAATTGTTCATCCTAAGTCAACAAGTCCTTCTTAAGCTCCCTAGACACATTTTGGATAAAGCTAAGGGGTTTTGTTAACGAACAATAACAGTGGGCCTTGCACGTGACACTGGAGGACTTTTCTTCAACTGTTAAGACTATTCAGGGTCAATTAATGACCGCCTTCTAGGCATCTCAATTGTTCATCGTAAGCCAACAAGAGCTTCCTAAGCTCCCTTGACACATTTTGGATACAACAGGATTTTATCCAGAATGAACGATAAAAGTGGGCCTTGCACGCAGCACTGGAGAAAGACGTTGCTTTCATTATTGGGCTATTAGGGGCCAATTAATGACCCACCCATTGTGTGTCCTCACCACAATCAGATGTATCTGAACTGGACTGTCATCACCTCAAGGATATGTGACTAGCTATGCATCATGATCGCAATTCTCCTTTATTGATTTGGCTTCAGGTGGTACAAACTTGTCGTGTTACAAACAACAAGCCAAAGATCAACAATAGACTCGGCACCTAGAGAAAAGAACAAAAAATGACCAAGCAAAGAACTGACTTTGATCCAAGTCGGGCAACTCTTAGTATTGGCTTAACATAGCCAACACATCATATATGTGAGCCTACTTGGCGAAATTGGCAAAATATAAAGCAGAGTTTTGAAAAATAGAAAAAAAAAAGTCAATTTTTTGATGTTATGTATTTACATCAACAAGAAACAATGACATATAACAGTCCTCCAAGTATGCACCAGCTTCTAGATGTGTGTGTATGCATATATTTTATGTGTTGTATACATATCATACTAGAACACAAGTGTGAGCAAGGTCGTGGTCCCTGTAGGAAACTACTAACAACCAATTGGGCAGGAAAAATATCTTTCTGTGTACACAAATGGAACTGTGAAGATTAGGTGGTTCCTCCTGCAATTAGGTATAACTCCTGTGCCCCAGATAATCTGCATACAGCATGTCCAGCGCACCCTGTAAAAGTAGTTCTCCACAATGGAGCTTGAACTTGGGCGTGCTAATAAGCATGGTTAAGTTTTGATCCTTGAGCCTCACCACCTCAGAATAGAACTTTTATGAGAAATTATCCACAGCCAAAACCATTAAAATAATACATCAAGCACCTTACAATAACTCCAGCAAACATGTGGCAAGGCTGTGGTATGACTATGCAATACATTTGAAGGCAACCCAAATTTATATATTCCAAGAATGTTGGTTGAAAGGCTGTCAAAGACTGTCCATAGTCTTACCAAGATCTACCCATCACACTATAAATTTAAACTAATTCCCATATTTTTGAAGAAAAAATATTTTTAAAAGAAGAGGAAGCAATGCGCACAGAATTGAATCTCATTGCACTAATCACAGGCCAACATACAATCATAGTTCCTAAGATCTAGACCTAAGGGAGGAGGTTTTAGAGGGTTTCTGCTGACCAGCGGATCACAAGTTTGAAACCAGTCAAGTTGAAACAAATTAAACCAATTAAACCCCTTATTACAATAAGCATACCATATCTCCAGCACGCATGTAGCAAGGTTGTGGTGTATTAATTTATAAATCCAAACCTATCATTCAAAAGACAGCCCATAACCTCACCCAAGATCTTCAAACCAATGACTTTGAAAAAAATTATGGAGTAGTATTTTTCAAAACTGAAAAGATCTGCAAACCTATTTTATTCTATGATCCAGTTTAACCTTAAAGAGAGGTTTACAGGATAGGCCCAAAACTGTGGATTTGAATGGATTGTGAAATAAATGCTCCTTCTCAAAAATCTATTTCAGAATTTTCTATAAGTACAGATTATAAAAAGGAAGTGGAAATGTTTGGCCGGTAGACCGACCGACTGACATCCGCTGAGTGCTTGCCGGCTAGAGGTCGGCGGTTAGAACCCTGTACCCTGTCAGGTTTCCTTCACTTTGTTCCTAATTTTATTGAAGAGAGGCAGGAGTACAGTGATAACTTTCAGAAAATCAAACATCAAACCTGGTGGTAGATAACGATGCAGATTTAGCCGAATCCCTGTTCAACTAAAAAAAAGGAGGAAACGGTAGTCACGGGATCGAATCCCACAGGCTTGAGCACACTAATCCCAGGTCAACATACAATCATAGTTACTAAGATCTAGACCTTAGCGAGAGCTTACACCTAAGAGAGGAGGGTTTGAAGGGTTTCAGCTGAAAAGTGTGTCACGGGTTCAAATCCCATCAAGTTGCAACAAATCAAACGAATTGCACACAAGGATTTATGCTGTGTGTTACCTAAAACAAAAGTAAAGCAAACAGAATAAGAATAATAAAGTACCTGAGGCCTCCGCCGCTGATAGTGCCAAATGGTGCCTGTTAGAGGCACCATTATTATCACTATTATTTTCATTCATACGTCCACCAAAGGCCATTCTCATCATCTTAACATGTAAACAAGACCATTTCAGATCTACAAATCCAGCTCTTCTTCTGCTGCCGCTTAAAGCTCGTGCTGATAAGATCCGCAATGCACCGTGCATCAGTCGCAAAAGGATCTCTATTTACCCTTCGATGCACAGATATGCCAACTCTTTAACATCTGCTAGAGAAAGAAAGGAATGAATCGACCTGGGTTTTGGTCTTATTTTTTCCAGATCTGGGACTTCTTTGGGTTTTTTCCTAATTGCGGTGCTTAGCGTGATCGTGTCCGTCCGTGTGGTGAAACGGACGGTGGCGATGGGAAACCGCTTTCCAACGGGATACCGTTATGTAACTTTCTCTGTCTCGCCGGTGGATAATATTTCCATTTGTCAATCTTTTTCAACATTAATTTCAGATTTACTTTCTATGGGGTTGGGTTGACTTGACTGCTTGACACAAAGCTTCTATTGTTCAAATCTTTACATGCTAAAAAGTCTATGCTAGGATTCAATATCTTAAATGTATTCCCAAAAAAAAGTTGGTGGGTGTTTACTTTGGGTTTGTTGTATAGTTTCGTCTTTTCAGTGTTTTATATTGATTAACAAATGTATCACATTTTTCATAAATGTTTTTGGTGATGGATGACCTTCAATCTAACCGTATTATTATGTTGAATTTGAAAAAATCTTTCTGGGAATTAAAAATACACTTCAAATTACATTATATGCCAAAGATATTGTACTCTCTAAATAAGAAGAAAAAATGTCATGTCACATTCAAATAGACACCAAATTTAATGTTGGTCATTTTTATTGACATTCACACTATTACACTCCACCAACACTCCCTTGGTTGTTATTGTAGATTACGCCTAGTGATATAACACATTAGGAGGAGTTTAACTTTTCATATTATATATAATGCCCAAATAAATGTGATTTACTTAAAAGTGAAATAGGTAAATGGATGGACCTTCCAATTATCTTGAGAATTCATGATAAACAAGCTTATAGTTTGATCTAGGTGCACTGTTGTAGTCCATGTTCTCCCCTTTAATGTCTTGATTACTTGTGTGTAGTACCTTATATCATGCGCAAATGCACAACTCGGAAGACAACATTGCTTCTTTCACTTGAAATTGATCGGACCCTAATGATGTTAAGGTGGGGGTCCAAGCTAATGTATGCCCAATCTTTCAATCTATTGTCTTAGCTCGGCGTAAACATACCACCTACAACTTATAACACAAGGTATATCTCTATAGACTTGCATAAATAACCCTATCCTTCAAACACGTATATCTCTTGAACAGGTTGTTGTGCAAAAATGAAGAGGTTTTTCATCAAAAGACAGAGATGAACAAAAACTTCTCTCATAATTTCATTTAAACAATTTGAATTTTTTTAATCATTTTTCATGCCCTCTTTTGCAACTCACCCTTCCCCGAGTTCATGTTATATTTTCTAATCTCCTCAAACTCCCAAGCTTGTAATCTTTCCTTGAAGTTATGGTTTTCTTTGAAGTTGTTGGACAAGAGTTTTTCTTACCTTCCACCTAACTCTTAGATATTATTTGCTAATTGATTTATTATTCCCCTATTATTGCTCTAAATTTTCCTTTGGTTATGTTGGGTAGCATCTCTCTCTCTCTCACACACACAAAAAGTCTACTTGTAAAAACATAGCCCCCTTTCTTAGGCAATCAACCCCTAGTTTATTTGAGATACATTTTCTAGTTTCTCAATTAATGTTAAAACATTGATAATGAGGATTTGTAAATGATTCAAATACTATTCAACTGGTTTTAGTGCTCATAATACCCGAAACTTTCTTAGAATCGCTAAAATCTAATCCCCATTAATGTGATCAAATGGGTTGTAGTCCAATGTTGTGTATGATGGTGTAAAAGGTGTTGCCTAACCATCCACCAAGGCATAAATTTGAGGATATACCAAATAATAAGGGATGAGGCCAAAATCATGCCACAAGTGAATTTGAAAAAATGAAATCCCTTAATCCTTTCCAAATGAATTTGAAAGGAAGGATTGATCGAAAGAAGACAAGAAGTAACATTTAGGGTTGGGTTGGCGACCATTGTTAAGGTCGACGATGACTAGGGTTACGTAGATGGTGATTAGGTCGGGTCTACAGGTGACCCTAGTCGGTGGCTTATATAAGCAGTGATGGGCCAACAAAGCTCATTTGCATAGTGCGAGTTGATGGTCGAGAGCTGCGGGAAAAGAAGAGATTTGAAATTTTGAGCGAGATGGAAGCCATCGAGCACCAAGGAAGTGTCGAGAGGACTCGAAAGGATGGTAAGTGCCTAAGCCCTAGCTTAGCTTTTACTTTATTTAATTATTTTTATTTTTATTTTTACATTTTTAGAATTTTAGGGTCGGTGCCAATGGCGGTCATTGCCGTAATCGGAGACAATCGTCATCGAATGAGGCCCAAAAGTGACAACTCGAGGCCGAACGATGGCGACCCAAACTGGTTTAGTGTTATCTGGGCCGAGGTTTAGAGATAATTGATTATTTATGATTTTTGATGATGATTAACAAGTGTGGGGATGTTAATGATGATTTGTTTGATGGGTTTTGCATGCTAGAGACAAATTATACATCCAAGACAAAGTCTCGATGCTATATGACCGGATTGGGGCTGATGTGACTGATGTTGAGAGGGATCACTTAGCCGCATGGAGTTAGGTGGATTCCGACACTATCAAAGGACACCAAGAGATGTGGGCTTGATTATTGATTTGATTGAGAGGTGGAATGTGCGGACTAGCACATTTTGGTTTAGGACTGGTGAGATGATGGTCACTCTAGAGGATGTGCATCATATACTTTGAGGTTGTCGATATTACGGGAGCCAATAGATCCACTTATTTATGAGAGGAGACTGGGTGTATTGACATGACTATTTAGAGTTGATGCCCCATAGATTACATTCACATCATGTAATTTTTGCATAGAGGCTCGATATGAGCCAGGAGAACTAGAGCAAATTGATATGTGTTACTATAATGGCCATTTCATGTTATGCACGAGCCCGATTCCAGGGAGCGAGATTTCCATGGCACTAACAGGGGGTACTCGAGATATTGTAGATTACATGATGGTGTTTTCTTTTAGGCCTATCTTATTAGTGCAGGTGTATCACGATTTGTGGAAGTATGTGGCGCGAGGAGGTCGAGGATTAGATGTTGTATTTTTATTACATTGTTGGGATTATGAGCACATAGTTGTGATTAGGCCCTAGGGCTTCCATGGATCACAGGGGACCATATAGAGCTAGTAGTTAGTTTTTTGAGATGGGGAGCCGATCACGATCACGAAGACAAGGGGGAGAGGAGAGGAGTGATATGCTGATAGATTGAGGGAGTTGTATTTTGATAAGATCAAATAGTGCACATATCGTGATTTTCCTACACATAACAAAGCCGATATTACACTATATGGGATGAGATGTGCTAGATGGGTGTAGGGGAGGAGATCAGACATGGTGGAGGCAGTGCAGTTTCCACAAGTTATGTGGCAATTTGGTGTCATACAGATTGTGTCAAGAGACCCAATCAAATAAGCAGGTTGGAGACAAAGAGGGGACCTTCCTAGTCCAATGATGGTTGACCCTTTAGAGGAGGCAAGAGTGATGATAATGTAGGAGTCGAAGCGGGGATTACAGTGTGGATGATGGAGGCATGGGTGGCCCATGCGGCGGCAGAGAGAGTGATGAGTTAGTGGTGAATGAGGAGAAGGAGGAGGAACCAACGGATGAGGAGGATATGATACTTGGAGGAGATGAGGGTGGAGATGGAGGCAAAAATAGAGATAGCACACCTACGGTGAAGTGAGGCACTACCATTCAAGAGAGAGATACATCACGTCGGGTGGCGGTAGGCTACATCGGGAGAGGGATGTAGGCATTTAGTAGAGAGACAAATATAAGAGTCAGAGGGAGGCTATAGGGCCAGATTTAGAGATCTTGGTCCCATAGTTACAACATCGGAGGAGATGGACCGGTGATGTCGAGAGGACTAATCGGATGACACCACCAAGTATTATTTCTTTAGAGAAGTACATGACACTAGGAGTAGAGCGCATTATTATGAGCACATAATGATGTTGAGGCTACCACATGTGCCGAGATATGCGACATACCCGGCATAGCAAAAGATCGGGGGTGTGGCACAACTAGTGCCATCTCGGGAGCACGATGAGTGTGACACCGGTGAGACAAGACCCAGCCTTGATGGAGGTGATGATGGCTAGAGAGATGTACGGACACATGCCCCGGAGGGAAAGGCTCTACACTTAGATTTTTGAATGTGAAGTTAATTGATTAGGTGGACTCTATATGTATATATTTTGATGTATATGTATTGAGATCGAGCCCATATAGGTCTATCACGAATGTATAAAAATGTTTTGAAGAGGATATATATGTTTGTGTGTGTGTGTAGTTTATCATGATTTGTATGATGACTCATGTGATGGATATGGATGATCCAGAAATGCTTTACCCCATGGGTATTGTTTTCAAATTTTATTATATACTTCTAAAATATGATTTTAATTAATCAAGAAATTGTTATGGATTTACTTTTGGGTGTTTTTAAAATTTAATTGTTTTCCAAATTTCCTCTTATTCGATCAATTTCTCGAAATTTTCAACTTTCATGATTCAAACGGAATTATTACAAAACCATTAAAAATTAATCACAAGCTGATTTTTAATGCATTCAATTTGATTTGTTCATCCAAAATTGATTATGCATTCATTTGGTTTGTCTGTGGATAAATGATTCAAATTGTAACTTTTCATGATTTTCCCATCATTTTACCTTGTTTAATCATCCCATTCCTATACTAAAATTGAAAAAACTAATAATAAACAACAAAAATTGATTAAAATACTCCACACGTTGATAACGAGTTCACCCAGATGGGCTATGTCTCCGGATTCACTTTAATTGTGAATCGATCTATTAAATATCACTTGAAGTACAATTTTTACCTTCCAAAGTGAATAATAGACCTATGTCACCTACAAATGAGTTGATTCAGATTTGAAAACTCTGCAATTTGTCATAAACACATTCCCAAATCCATTTGTGGCTCTGTAGTATCTCCAAAGTATGTTCTTTGTGCGAATTATTCGAAAAACCCCTACACTAAGAAAATTATAGCACTTCATGGAAAAAGGATGACATAATTGTCTTCATCTTGGAATTATGAACAACTCTCCAATTCGCTAGAGTCCTAAAAGTCTTCTTTAAGTGAAAGCGAGATAGTTTTATAACTTGTCGAGCTCTTTCACTCAACAACAAGTGAGTCATTTAGCATCCCAGAGGTTATGGGGTCAAACCCCCTCCTCCTCATTTGTTAGTTTGTTTTATTCTATTGTGGGGATTTATCCCACATCTTCCGCGGGTTAGGTGGCTTTTGCATTTATATTGGGCATACCCGCCCACTAAGCTCATGGCTGTGGCCACGCCTTCACCTATTTTGTTACCACGTATATGGCTTTGGAATTTATATTGGCCATACCCTCCCACCGAGCTCATGGATGCAACCACGCCTTTACCTATTTTGCTGCCACACATATGGTTGGTGTTTATCTGTCATGTTGAGTTTGTTAAGCCATGTATGTGGCGGGTTGACACTGATTGTTAAGTGTCACGTAGGCGTTACACATTGGTTTAAATGACCATGTGGGTTGGGTCGTGATGTAAGGTGCCATGTAGGTGGCCTCGTGGCTATGCTTATCCATCGATTGTTGCGATGTTGGCTTTGGTTTATTGGCATGGTGATCCGGCCAAGTTGTGAGGAGTAAGGCCCAAGCAATGTGGAAGTTAATCCTAACATGCTTGTTATGGATAAGGTTGAGTTAGCTCCAATGTGTCAAGTTCCAACATAACTTGGGCAAGCTAGACCTTGTAAACACTAAATCACACACTTTGGGTATTATTTAGTCCCGGTCTCATACTACTATTCATATGGTTTTTGAGTGAAGAAAGTACTAATTAACCCATGTCTTTTGGCCATTTTAATTTGCTTTCCATCGTCATTGTTGACCTCTCTACACATACATGCCCAGTCTATTTTTGTCACTTTACATTATTTTAGCCTTGACTAGGGCACCTAAGCCAATATTGGGGCACCCACAGTGCCTTGGTCCCATTCAGGTGCCTTGATCCTTTTCCCACTTTACTTCCATCTTTTGGGCACTTTCTAGCCGTTTGAGCATTCTATATTTTTGGTGGTCGACCTCTTCATGGTTAATTATGAAATTAGATCAAGAAAACCATATAAATATAAAGTTATGAGACCATAATGAGGGACTAAATAATGATCACTACTATCATCCACCTAGAGTTGTATCCATTAAAGACATATATAGCTCATTTACATCCATCTAGCTCCATCACAAGGGACAAGGTTGGTTCATCTACATCACACAAACATAGGAGGGAAGTTTATTCTATTCCATCCACCATTTATTACATTTTCTACACATAGTTATAGCTCACTACTTCACAAAGTGCGACTAACACAAGAGCACCTAGGGCATGATTCACACACACACACTCAGAACTATGTTCGGTCTCAAATGTAGTCAACGCTCGGTTAGTAAGTCCACCATTGTGGTCGCTGAGGACAGTCTGACCCCATCATTTGCATTTTTATTTTTAGGGTTTGATGCTTGTTTTGGGGTTTTGTAGGTTTATTCTTCATCACGATTTCTAATGACGTATGATGTATCGCAATGAATTACACGCGATAAGAATCGAGGGTTTCAAATCACCATCCAACCTCGCATATCCGGTTTCTGACCTCCCAGCACGACTTGGGCACCTAGAACTCAGATTAGGGCACCCATAGGTGCCCTAATCCTCTCTCGCGCCCTAGTCCAGCCAAACAACTCATATCTATGTCTTTTGGGGCTCTTGTGTTGTCACATCTACATTTGGTTTATCTAATTCATCCTGCGATATAGTCCCAAACAATCGTCAATCAATTAAGCTCCTTCCAACCCTACTCATTAATTAGGATATCACATTTTTATCTACTTAGTTACTTGGGTCACTTTCTATATTTATTTATTGCATTTATTTACTATTATTTACTAATGTTCTAGTTTAGATTAACTATTCAAATACCACATTTTAGTTAATCATTTTTGTGAGCCCGATTTTGAATTTGCTTTCCTTCTTATGCCTGTCACCCGTAGTGGTTATTTTGGGTCTTTTCAATATTGTGAGCTTCCTCCATTTACCCATCACATCTCTAAGTCAATGGTTGATACCACTACATCTATGGCTGCAACTAATAACCCCTTAGAGCATTCCCACTATGTTCCTCTTCATGAAATAGAAGCATATGATAGTGAGAAGTCCTATGATGAAGACACCAATGTTGACCAAGATCAACTCAACACCATTACTGACTTTCGACAAGCTTTGCATGAAAATCCTACTCATCTTCCTCATGTCTTACATGTTTTAATTGCTGCTAAGAAAACTCATGAAGCTTCAACCTCTATGCTTGCTCAATCTTTGACTCCCATGGTCTCCACTCCACCCACTTATGTTTCTGCTCCTATTATTACAACTACCGCTCCCGTCACTCACCCTAACACCCCTAATATGCAATTAACTCTTCCTCAAATACTCCTGATTTAACATCTTTATATCAAGATTTTTTTGAATATGTGAGGCCTAGTTTGGGCTAATATAATTTTTTTCAATTTTGATTAGCCAAAAAAAGATACATGACGAAAGAGAGACATGATTAAACTTCAAAAATAGCTAAAAAAGGCATAGTTAGAAAATAAATAATATGGAAACCTTATAATAGTTAGAAAAATATAAAAATTAAATATTTAGAAAGAGGATAGTTTTCTTGATGTCGTAGGAATTTTTAAGAAAGATAAAAAACATTTTTATAGGATTTAGCATGGTGGAAGGTGAGTTTTTGCATATTTTTTCAAAAACACACAAGTTGTTGTGTTGTTATAGGTCCAAGGCACAAGTTTGGGAAACTAAAGCAATTCCAAACCTGCAAATTCTTGGTTTGGAGGCATAATAAAGGGGATGCGTACATGTTACAACACATACACGTTCCACATAGTATAAACATTATATGTGCTTTTGGCATGCTTTTATTTACAAAAATAAATGTTTAAGTATAAAAAATAAATTTATTTTAGTAAATGTAAGAAATTAGGGTTACTCTGCACCTTATGGAACTAGTCGCACTGTGACTCATGAGTCACGGTTTAGGAGATATTTTTATAGTATAATCTACTCGATCATGGTAGTTTTCAAGATTTCAACATTCACCTAAAGCTTTTAGCATTTATATTATACAATCGAAAAACCCTAAACCCTAGGCCCTAAACCTCCTAAACCTTAAACCTTGAGCCCTTAACCCTAAACCCTAAACCCTAAACTCTAAAACCATGATCCCTAAACCCTAAACCTTAAACATTCAACCCTTACCCGTGAGCCCTAAACCCTAAACCCTGAGCCTTAAGCCCTAAACCCCGAGCCCTAAGCCCTAAACCCTAAACCATGAACCATGAGCCCTAAATGTTAAACCTTAAACCCTAAACCCTAAAAACTAAATCCTAAACCCTAAATACCCTAAACCCCAAGCCCTAAGCCCTAAACCTTAAACCCTGAGCCATGAGCCCTGAACATTAAACCTAAATGATAAACCCTTAATCCTAAAAGCTAAACCCTAAACCCTAAACCTTGAACCCTGAGCCACGAGCCCTAAACCCTATACCCTAAATCTAGAGCCTTGAGCTCTAAAACCTAAACCCGTAACTTTGAACCCCAACCTTGAGCCTTAAACTCTAAACCATGTACCCTAACCCCGAAGCCCTAAAACCTAAACCCTAAACCCCAAGCCTTGAACCCTACACCATGATTCATGAGCCCTAAACCATGTACCCTAAGCCCTAAACCCTAAACGCTAAACCATGAGCCCTAAACCATAAACTCTAAATCTTAAGCCCTAAATGCTAAATCCTAAACCCTGAACCCTAAACCATAAACCCTAAACACAAAACCCTCGACCCTCGACCCTCAACCCTAAACCCTAACCCTTAACCCCGATCCATAAACCCTAACCATAAACCCTAAAACCTAAACCCTTAACCCCAAACCCAAAACTCTAAATCTAAACCCTAAATCATAAATCATTAACCATGAACCCTAAACTTGAACCTTGAACCTTGAACCTTAAACCTTAAACCTTAAACCATGAGCCCTAAACCCTAAACCCTAAACCCCAAACCTTGAGCCCAAAAACCTAAACCTTAAACCTTAAACACTAAATCCTAAACCCTAAACCCTAAGCCCTAAACCTAAACCCTAAACCATGAGCCCTAAACCCTAAACCCTAAAACACAAACCCTAAATAGTTAGACCTAAAACCTAAACCCTAAACATTGAATCCCTAAACCCTAAACCCTAAACCCTAAATCCTAAATCCTAAACACTAAACCCTAAGTTCCCTAAATTATGAAACTTAAACCCTAAACCCCGAGCCCTAAACCCTAAATCATAAACCCTCAACCCTTAACCCTGAGCCATAAACCCTAAACCCTATAAACCCTAAACCCTAAACCGTGAACCTAAACCTTGATCCCTAAACCCTAAACACTGAAACCTAAACCATGAGCCCTAAACACTAAACCTAAACTCTAAACCTTGAGTCCTAAACCCTGAGCCCTGAGCCCTAAACCTAAACCCTAAATCATAAAATCTAACCCAAAGAAAATTCCTAATAAGATCATTTAGTTTGTTTCAATGTGTAGGGAATAGTGTCTGAGGTGATCGATCAACTCATTTAGTTTTTATGAGAGACTACTTCCTCTCGAAGGCCTAAAAAGGCCATTTTTGGCCATTTGTAGCTAATTGAACACCCTTAAGAAGTTTTTAGAGAAAATATAAAGAATCTAAGGGTGATTTTAGAGAGAATTGAAGATGTCTAAGTAAATTTAGGAAAGTTTAGGAAATAAAATCTCATTCAGGAGCAATCTGTTTAAGATCGGGTTTTCAGGTGCAGGGAATGAAAGCTAAAATGGTAAAAGTTGACTTCTTTGGATGATTCTAGGAGTTCGGAAAGACTTAGGATGAAACAAAATAGGAATTGGAAGGATATTAGAATACTCTATAAGGTGGAATAATCAACATTGATTCAAGGCTTAAATATTTCTTTAGGTACTGCAAAACTCTTGTTTGCCCCTCTAAGTTCAAAATGAAATAGGACCTAAATTTTGAGTTGTAGGAAGAATTAGATTTTTAGAATAGTTTCATTGATCGTAAAATGTGATTTGTAGTGTTTCAGTGAAGTATGGAGGTCAAGAACATGTAACTCATACTCAAATTTCATTCAAGGATTCATCCCCTATCCGGAGGAGGAAACCCATTTCCATGAGGAACAACTTGAGAAAAAGGTGTCCATGTACCATAAACATGCTTACACCTAGGTTTCATCTTGGTCAATAAATTGAATTGTGAAGGATTTGTCATATTTAAAGGTGAAATGTGGAGCTTAAGGATTGACTTGATGATCATCATATCCTGATCGTGTCATTATACCCAAATCTCTCCAAAGAACAAGCTAAAATGAGCTAGTCATGCCACCAAGGTATCCAGGACCATCATGTGTGAAGTATTAAGGCATCATCTATCTCCATGAGATACATATGAGCAAAGACACATATGAGAATATTGAATTTGATTCCATGAAAGGATGATTTTAGAGCCGGAAAGGTGAAGGGATGATCTTTATATGGAACACCCTATTTCTAAGAATGAGCAATCATCTGAGTTCACTTGATGCAATTCACTTGGTACTATTCATAAAAATCATTCAACACCTAATAGTGTGATCACACCTTAAGGAGGAGGCACATTACAATCACCTCATTTTTGCCATAGGACAAGAATCCCATTCAGGGAGCAATCCTCTATCTACAAAGTGAGGATCTCATTTTAGTAAGAAGTAGACAAACATTATAGAGTTGATTCATGGTCACTAAAGTGAAGTATGGACCAAATTTCAAAATGGTACCAATTAAAGCATTAGTAGGGACAAAACACAATCCATAAGGTAAAAAAACCTACAAAACGACTATATGTTTTCCCAAAACAAAGACCGACTACAATATATATGGCACGAAAGTTTTAGGTGATTATCTTTGAAATCTTGAAAATGAGTAAGTCTTGACTAGATTAGATTTTGAAAAACTTCTTCTAGATTATAATTGTCACACTATGGGACCACTTCCATCAGGTGTAGAGTGACCCTCACATATTATATTTACTAAAATAAATTTAAAGTATAAGAAATAATAAAAGTATAAAGAAATAATAAGTAAAAGAAACTTAACATTTATTTTAGTAAATATGGCTCCTTCAGCCCTTCTAAACCTCATACAACTCAAAATGTGTATGAATTTTGTGGCTCTAGAAATGCATACGTGTAATAACATGTACATGTTTTAGGTTCATGAATTACCGAACCAAAGAAAACATAATGCAATCGCGTTAGTTGAAAAACACATACGCATTTTGCTCATTTTTGCTTTTGTGTTCACTTGTTGGCCCCCAAATAGGTGCACTTACCCTTAAAGGAGAATAAAACCTAGGGTTAGGGTAAGGGATTAGGCACCCAAGTAATGGATAGAAATCCTAGGGTGACTATGATTTGGTAAGAAAAGACCTAGTTAAGCTAGGAAACATAAGCCAAAATAGGTTAATGATTGATCATAAGCGGAGTTCACCAAATGATTCAACCCAAATTAAAATTAATGATTGATCTTTATTATGGATTATAGACAATAACTTTACATTAGATGTTACTAGATGTTAAAGAATGTGTAATCAATACTATAAATAAATGCTCTAAAGTTCAAATTTGATAGTACATATAAATAATAAAGCTCAAGTTTCATTTAATTAGGGCACATGCTAAATACACTAAAGCATAAGAAGACAAGTTCACATAGCTCTTTAACTAGCTTGGAAGTTGATCCGAGTGTCAGTGTCCTGATGGATGAACTTCCTAGAAACATCCAATAGATGCTTAGTCTATGATTTTAGAACTCCAAAATGTACATGGATGGAACCATTCTCCTTGGAACACGCCATTTAGTAGTTTGGTCCTATTGGACAATCGGTCTAGATAGAAGATGGTGCTTTGCTACTCTCAACACCATGTTTCAAATGAGTGGTATTTTCCTTGATGTGAAATATTAGGTCTCACAAATGTGTAAAACCTTATGCGAATAACAAACTTGACCTAGAACCTAACCTAAGATAAAATCCTACAAAAAGGTTAGTGTGGGTTGAAGTGTAGTCCGTAAACCACCTATGTTGGCACTACTATGAAGAGGCTTCAAATTGCACGTAGTTCTCCTACTAGAGATGTGACATAATATTGCATGGATGCAACTATATTTGATAGCTTGATCGATTGCTAATGTTTTGCAATGACTTGTCTTGCTTGTGCTTGATTTCCCTTTGTGGGCTCTTGATTTGAGAAGCTTGACTCTTAAAACTGGTTTGGAGTGCTTCAAACATATGTGGGGATGCTTGAATGTTTGTTGCTACATTAGCGAAGTCTATAAGAGATTTTTCTTTCCTTTTGAATGATTTATAATCAAGTATGCAAGGCAAGTGATAACAATTTCTAGGTGAGTAAATGAGTGCATTAGACTTGCTTATATATGGTTTCGTGGATATAATTTTGCATTAAGGCCATCCCATAATGAAAACATTGACCCATAAAAGATTTATAAAATTGATAAAATGATTGTTGGATGGCCCTATATGATGGACCATTTTGCTTAGGAATAAGCCATTTAGTAGTTTAGTCATATTGGGCGGTTTGGTCCACAAAGAAGATACAATGTTGTGGAGTTTTGTGCACGACAATAATGAAAAGTGGATTATTTGTGTACGATATAAGAATTGATGTAAGTGATTAAACAATGGAATGAGGAGACAAAGTCTTACAATATGATTAAATATGGACTAGGATATAAATATTAGGCTCTAAATAGGTGCACAAATCAACATTAAAAATATTAAGTCAATATTGAAATTATCAAGTTATAAATTAGCAAATTTATGTGTCTACACTAGAATCCATATTCTTATGTGTTTTGTGGCACCAATAAAACACAACCACCATATATTTAATTGGCATGTTGATGATAAAGTTTAGAGTTTCATTAAGGTAACCAACATGGTATAAAATGTAAATCCCATGAGACATAAAGATCAAATATGGCATAATACTATTATAATACTCATGCCATTGGTGTGTTTACCACCGTCATCCACCAAACTTGCATAGTTACATAGAAATAAAAATACAATGAAGATTACATGGTGAAGGGTATGTTCTGAACACTTCATTAGCTCATATATTTTAAGAGAATCGTCACTATAGCCATACATGCATATCTTGTTGTCATTATATTTCATAAGACCACATCTAATTGAAGAACTTTTTCATTTGCCTCACATTCCTTGTACATGCTTCCATATTTTGGATACATGCCTACCAAGGCACCTATAAATGCCTCTACAAAATCCACCTTCCATTATGCTTCGATGGATGATTGTGTCATTCACTAAAGGTTGTGGAGCCTAGTGATTGCTCACCTCCCAAGTGCATTTTCTTGGAAGTTTTCAAGAGGAAAGACTAACCAAAATATCAAGTTTTTTAATCAAGATATATAGTAGAAGAGTTGACATCGAGAAAGGAGTTAACTTTTTGCAATATCGTATGAGCAACCTCTATGATTTGATGTTTTGCTTTTATCTCGACATATTTTTTTGCGGCTCTTGGTCACATAGACAGTTTAGTCTCGTGGACGTTATTAAAATCCTTCATTCATTCATTTCACACATATCATATAGCCACAGTGCTACTTGTGCCTCTACCAAACACTCCGTAGCGACGCTGCCATGCCACATATATAAGGGTGCTACCTCACCTGACACACATGCGAGCATGCAAAGGCAACACTGCAATGTTACCCACCCTAAGCCCAATTATAAGCCTGAAAAGATTTACCACGAGTCTAATAAGGGACACATGAAAACACATTCATTTTCCACGCAAGAGCCAAGATTTCTTGCCAGATCATTCTGATTGGAAGGTGAAATCTGAGCAGACATGCCAAACTTTTGTTCTTCCCAACACACAAGATTAGGAGGACCATACAGGAAAAACCAATCCCAACATGCCACACTTTGCAAGAAGGAGAGGTTGGTTGCTAGTTTTCCCGCAGGAAAGCAAAGAGAGAACCAATAACCAAACTTTTGTTCATAGCCATAGTTCACAAATTGTTACGCAAAAATGAAGAGATCATAGCCAGGCTACAAGAGAGAGCTTTTGCTGGATTTCCCGCAAGAAAGCAAAAGAGAACCAATCTTTTGTTCATAGCGAGGCTAAAGGAGAGCGAGCTTGCTTGTAGAGGTGACACAATTTTGAAATGTATTAGTGGATCCCCAAATTTGCCAACCTTGTAGGCTGACTTTAGTCATCCTCAGAACAACTTCAACCCACTGTAGTTAAAGTGAAAATGCTAGTCCTGGGTCAGGGCCTGCACGCTCCATCTCCTGCCAGCCACCACCTGACTCCATCCCTCTTCAAAGCCCACCGGTATACCTCATTCACTCCACCAACTTCCCATTTCCTTCATTCTTCGACCACCATAGACATGCCACTATCAAGGATTTTTAATCTCGAATCAATTAACTTGTGAACGTAAGCCCACACAAACCATCACCCAGGAAAGATGGCATAGGGCACTACAATTCTAAATAGAGATAAATATTATTTCTCTCAATATTTGTAAAAAACGCCTTCAATTTTGTAGATCACACTCTAATATATGTTTGTTAAGAACGATCTATTGTATATTGTAGATAACAATCCAAGATGCAATCCATTCAATGCAGCAATCAACCAATTTCAGATATATAAATTTTAATGATTTATTTTAAACTAAAAACCAATAGTTCAAATGAAATTAAATGCATAAATAAAAGATATATATTAGTTATGAAGAATGCACAAGGATGTGAAGAAACATTATAAATCTCTAACCATAAATAAGACAAAATCCACACAAACAAACATAAATTTGTGTATTTTGGTATGCATAAATCAATGCCAAATGACACACACCAATAGGCACAAGATAATATAATTAATCTAGACAAAAGAATCATACAAAATGATAAAGGTATGAACAAAGGACTATCAAAGATGTTGGTCCCATTATCTCCAATAAATCAATTAATTGTAATCCCCAATCTCATATTTTTGTTTGTGCCTCTCTTGAGTTAATTTTTCTAGCTTTTTATTCTAGACATGCCCAAGCTTAAGAACAATTGAATGTTATGTCAATTCCATGGTTTCCAAAAACAATGCTTCAACTCAAATAACCCCTCATGTGTGTGTGTGTGTGTGTGTGTGTGTGTGTGTGTGCGTGTGTGTGTGTGTGTGTGTGTGTGTGTGTGTGTGTGCATACTGCGCTAATTTTAGCGAGCACGTGTGCATGCGAGGCAGGAAGCCATGTATGTGTGTGTGCGTGCGTGCGTGCACATCTAATTTTAGAATGAAGCATGTTGCATACTACACATCTAATTTTAGAATGAGCGGTGGTGCGAGTCAGGCGCAGCCATAAAGAATGAGGATACACATCTTTGTAGCAAACTTAAATGGAACATTGAAACATGAATTGTGATAATTTCAGCCACATATCACGGGTATGATTAGACCAAAGCATTTTTCTATACATGTATAGCATAGTAAATAGTATACTACATTCCAAAATATTCTATTGATTATTATTGCTAATCTAAAGAACACCAATTTTATATCATAAGCAATTGTCAACTTTGTAATCTCTAAAGCATAAATGTAGTTGCTTAATATTCTATAGATTATTATTGCTAATCTAATGAAACAACAATTTTATATCATAAGCAATTGTCAACTTTGTAATCTCGATGCATAAATGTAGTTGCTTCTGATATATCTAATGTTACCATGGGATTCCATATTTGAAAAATGGAATTTTACGTGCGAGATGAAATCGAGAGAATACATGCTTGAAGCTTGAAGTGAAATTGTTCAAAAATGCTCTAGATGCCATATAATTATAATGCGAATAATTGTACAAAACAAACTACATTTGAAACAATCATAAGCATAAAAAGATCTCTAAATGAGCTTAGTGTACCAATAATGTGCAAAAATCTTAACACAAAATATCGATATGCCAAAAAAGTATTAAAAGCACAATAACAAAGGGTGGAAATCTTTGAAAAATACCCCTTTCGAAGGAGAGAGCCCATAAATTAGTAATATTAATAGTTTATATTATACAATAAGGATAATAATTTCCATTATTACTAATTTGACCTTCTAATATCTCAATTATTAATATCTACAATATGAGATGCTTCTTATATTACGGATATTTCAACCTCCGCATATTACACAATAAGAACTATTACACATATTGAGGATGAAATTGATGGGTGGCAATTGCATCCCTTCTTGGGAAATGAAAGTTAAACAATATTAAATATAATGTTTGTCTTCATTTATAATTAAAATATTAAATTTACCTTACACTATCTTGAACTTAAAATGTTGATCTAAAATTTTCTTACTAAGAAATAGAAAAGTCAATGTATCACAATTATTGCTTACAAAAGATGTACAACTTAATTTTGGAAAATTCTTTTACATGCAATGTGTCGTTGATGATAAACAAGCAATTGCACCTCAAAGGTACAATGGGGACATCGATAGGATTACCAAGCTATGCTTAGAAAAATAAAAAGGAAAACAAAGAAAATAAAATTGAAGTGCAATAGAAGAGAAGGAAAATGGAACATGAGAAGCCATGTGCAAAACAAGTTTTCTTATAACCCTCAATATTTGGTGGTATCCTATCATGATTTCTACCAACATCTAAATTATGCAGTATGAAACACTCATATTTTATAAAGAAAGGTGTTTGTTCCATCCAGATCCTTCTAACTATAGAGATTGGATCTCATGGCCGGATAAGCGAGAGGAAATATTGTCTTCCGGCTTCCAACTTGCCTTCATTATTTCACTTAAGGAGATGATGCCTATTGTTAAGTTGCATAAACTTAGGCTCCAATTGCTTATGCCCTAGGAAGTATTAGAGATGGAATTGCAACACTACCTTTAAACACTACTCTCTTTCAACAACCACTTTAGTAGATTATGAGTCCTTTCTCCTATGCGCTTTCCATATTGAATAAGCATTGGAATTTATAGACCTCTCCTCACACTTGACTTTCATGAATTTATAGGATGTGGTCTCACAAATGGAACCAAAGGTTGCCTATTTTCTTTAATCTTTGTTGATGTGAAATCAAAGCACCCTCTGAATGTCCTGACTCGATGGGTTGAGACTCTCAGTGTGATTGCATAACATGGGCACTATCTCCAGTTGTAGGGACTTGCTACTTGAGATAGACCTCTAGAGAAAGCTGGTTCTTCTTCCTAATCCTAATGCTAAACTACTTCTAAGGAAGGAAATGCACTATCTACTCCTAATCTAACAATGCCAAGGAGATAGGGAGAGAGAGAGCATGAAAATAAAGAAATCCTACACTACATAGGTGATAGCACCAAGAAAAGGGGGTGTTGATCACAATCTCAGCTACTGAAATGGAGAGAGGTGAGCAATGGAGAGGATGGATAAGATGCATCACATACCAAAGATAGAGTTCACACAGAACACCACTTCAAACCCATTAAACATAGCTCTCAAAACTTGCAATAGACATCAAAAATATGCACAATATACCCTGTAATGGTGAGAGGCAAGAAGAGACAATAAAATAAGCAAAGGATGGACAAAATGCATCACAAAATATATTTTATTGCTCCATGAATTCACACAGTACATCATCAGTGGGCAAGAGGCAAGAAAACACCATTACAAAGCAAAGAGAGGAGGCTTAAGCTCCACATTCAACCCTAGGGAAGAAAGAGAGGGGGCATGAGAGAAAAAATGACCAACCTCTAAAAATGCCCCTCCTTTATAATATATAGGAAGAATGAGAGGGAAAGGAGAGAAGAATTCAAATCCTGCTTCAACCACCCCCAAGATTGCATTGAATTCACCTACTCCAACCACCCCAAAATGCATTGAAATCACCTACTCCAACCATGATGAGTTCCACTGTAAAACCCATGCCTCCATGTGATGTTCCTTGTTGGGCAAGAAAGGAGGCCGTACTTCATTATGGTGGTAGGTGAGAAACCTGATAGCCTCGAAAATGGCGGACTATATTTTTCATTATGGTGGTAGGTGAGTAGCAGATGTTAAGAGCTTTCCAAAAGTCCTCCCTTGCTCAAATCCAAGTTCCCAGTTGAAAGATATGGTTGTCTGAAGGTCGAGTCGAGCATTTAATTTGGGCTCACAATATTTAAAAGAGTCTATCCATGCAAGATCCATGTGGTAGCCCCGTGCGTCTTAAGATTTCACCCCCTCCTTTCACTCTTGAAGTTGCGCCGATTAGACACTTGGCATCATCCGTGGGCCTGCTTTACTTTCTTCATTTTTGGCTAAGTCCCTCCTGTTTGGCGGAGCAACTACATCGGACCCTAGACACGTGGAGAGCCCGCACTCGTTTGTGACCTGCCTTTTGGGTCCTACCTTTGAAGTTGCGCCGAGCTGACATGTGGAGGCTTTCGCTGACTCTGCTGCTTTGCTTTGACTTTTCAATGACCGATGTAACTTTTCTTGGACTCTAACCACGTGGCGAGCATGCACTCGTTTGGGGTCCTCCCTTTGGGCTTTACCCTTGAAGGTGCGCCGATGAGACACGTGGAGGCTTATGTTGGCTCGTAGACTTTTCAATGGCCGGTGCAACTTTCTCGGCTATTTAGGAGCAACTTTGTTGACCCTAGACACGTGGAGGGTCTGCGCACATTTGGGGTCTCCGCTTTTGTGCACCATACCAAAAGTGCGCCGAAGAGACACGTGGCACCTTCTGCGGTTCCTTTTCCTTTCACTTTTTGGAATTGCGCCGAGCTGACACGGCGCCCTCCGTGAGTCCGTTGCTTTGCTTTGAGTTGAATCGTATGTGAAGTCCAAAGACTTCGAGCTTTTCTCCATTTTTCTTCCTCTCGAGCTCTGATCTCCTTTAACATTGTTTGGCCTCATTTTCCGACCTTGCTTCTCCATTGTTGAGCCCACCTACAACTTGATTTTGGGATCAAATGTGAGCTCGCACGACCAAACGACCTTTCAATTTCTCCTATGCAAGGTCATGTTTGATCAATTTTTCCCGAGGGGCAAAATTGGATAACATGTACCTTATCAATTGGTCTTGCCACCGAAAGAAAGGCTTAATCACATCATCATACCCAATGTGTAATTTTCAACTTGTGCTCACTTTGAGTCTTTCAAACACATCTTTTGGTTGTGTGTGTGAGAACAATCAACTTGGCATGGGATTCACAACATTTTTATCCCTTCCACCCAGAGTTTTTAACTTGCGAAATGATAGTTTTTGGAGATTATGCTCAATGGCATACTTATATTGTTTTCTTCGTAGTTTCTTCCATGTTATTTTATTTTAGTTATGGAAGTTGATTTAACAAATATTGAATTTGAGAAATCCTAATGCGAGTCATAACACAATAGATAAATAATGAAGTACAAAATTTGAACCAAGCAATAAGCAAGATAATTATGAAACCCTAAGTGCAAGAGTGAGGGAAGATGACTTAGCTAATTTGTAATAACCCGGAGGTGTACAACGCTAGAAGACTAATGAAACATAATTGCAGGACTATTGCAAACAAGCCCCGAAAAATGCAAAGTGTTGGTATAAGTTGGATTGGGGTGCCTGGAACAAGTCGGGGGGCGCTTGAGCATTGTAGACCTCCTCTGGCACTTGTGATGTGGCCCAGTCGGTCGACTTAAATTTTACAGTGTCGCAAGATGTTCACTAAATGTCGTTGTTAGTCAACCGTGTGTCGTTAGTTGATCACCGAGTTTTCTGAAACATGCAAAGAGAAAGGGCAACATCAGAAACCCCAAAACACATCAAATCCTACAAAAAAAAGATGCAAATGGGAGTTGTAGACCCAGTCGATCACTCCTAAGTGAACTTACACGGGCGCTACACTACATTTCATACTCCATGTAGTTCTCTGTGTGTGTGTGTGTGTGTGTGTGTGTGTGTGTGTGTGTGTGTGTGTGTGTGTAGAATTGTGCCCTAGGTGGCTCTTGTGCAAACACACTTGAATAACGAGCAATAACTAAATGTAGAAAATGTAAATAGATGTGTGCATGGAAAATAAACTCCCCTTCTATGAAGTGTATGCAAAAGAATGTAGTCCCTTGTCCCTTGAATGATATCTAGATGGATGCTTTGATGCTCTTGTAATGGCCTTTGAATGCAACCTTAGGTGGTGATAGTAAATGCTTAGTGTTTGGTCCTTTATTATGGTCACATAGCTTTATATTTATATGATTCCCTTGTTTGAATTTTGTAATTAACCACTAAAAGGCCGACCCATAAGAAAACAAGATGCCCAATGGCTAGAAGAGACCCAAAAGAGGCGAGCAAGATACAAAGAGGTCGGGGGTGCCCCAAGGAGGATGAGAGCGCTTGTGCGTTGGTGTCATTGGGTGTTAGTGTCCAGACTCAGAAAAACTGAAGTATTGAAAGTCATATTGGGCAATAGGGTGTGTAAGGCCAAGAAAAAAACCAGAAAGAAAGCAAAGAGGCCAAAGACAATGGTCAATTAATACTTTTCTCGCTTAGAATCATATGAATAGTAGTATGTGACTAGGACCTAGAAATGTACCCAAAGTGTGTGATTTAGTGTCTACATAAGTCTAGAAGTGCAACTATTTTTAGTGTAGATTATACATCTTGATTTTTAGTTAACTAAAGAATTATTGTTGTATCATTGGTGTCTATGCAAATTTAAACCCAAGAATAGAAATTCGTACTTGGGTTTTCGCATATAGGAGATTATCCACCATTAGAATTCTCCGTACACAATGAATCACGTGCCTCCAAACCAGCCTTCACATGACTTCCCACCACCTCGGCCCATATCGATATTTTACATAATCCGTAGATCCCGAAACTTGAAGATCCATCTCAGCCAAACTTACAAAGATAACTTAGCATGCAACAATGAAAAGAATCGACAAACATATGGAAGGATAGAATTCTTTGAATTGTTCCTCAAACCTAGTTTACCATACTTATTTTTGGCATAGATGTCAAGCTTGTGAGTTAACTATTCCATCACAATCTGCCAAAGTCTCACATCTGCCTAAGTTCTCTGCTAAATCATCTCTTGATATCTGACTCTAATAACCTACACTAGCCATCTGTTTGAGTATAGCACTCGAATTCACCCTCAAGGAAGAAAGTAAAAAGTTTATCATATGAGCAGCGGCCAAGATAAGCTTATTCAGCAAGTAAATAAACCCTAAAGAACAAGTACATAACCCCTAAAGAAGAAGCAAACAATATAGCATCACAGGGAAGAAGAAGCAAACAATATAACATCACAAGGAATACTATGCCTTGCAGACAATTACAGATGGCAGAGATAAATCAGATGCCCCACTTAGCATAGCACATACATGAATAACTTTTCTTATGGTAGTGTAATGCCCCACTTAGCATTACACTACGCTCAATCCTGAAAAATTTCATCTACTTGATAACCTGAAAATCCTATTTACCAGGGACCTACTGTAAACCGCAAGGGATAAAGTACCACCATAACTGAAGGGTTGATTGAATTGAGCGCAGCAACACCACAGATGTTGAATGGCATATTGTGCTTCATTTGCCAGGTCTATGGCTCTTTTAAAAAGTGAGTTTGATTTGTAAGGAAAGCCAGTACATGTGCAATGATATGGCCGTGTAGCATCCAAAGATGCAAGAAAAAAATAGTTGGGGCTTCAGCTTTGGAGGATTTGGAGGCGTTGACATAACCTTCCCCTGTTCACCATATACTACAGATAGTATGAGGGAACAGAGAACTTTGTGGGTAGATTGAACCACTATATCTGTTTCTAGCTCTAGGGAAGTGTTTGGGAAATCAAAATGAAATTTGAAATAGACTCCATGAGCTTCATCAATAATAAGAGGTAAACCATAGACTATAGTTATGGCAGTCATTTGCAATTTCTCTAAGTCATGATTAAAACTGTTGCTACTCTCTTACCTTCATCTTCAAGTGCACGGATACCAAAAGTGATGTCCTAGATGGGATCTCACTATGGAAGGATATATTTTGGTAAAGCCCATACCAAAACTATGATAGAAATAACAGACACGTGACTGTTTCTAGGAAGAATAATGATCTCTCCTGGAGAACATGTGGACCCTCCTACAAGAAATCATGTTGCATCTGCTCCATACGCATATGCAGTTCTCATTTGAGCATCTCTAATTGCTCCCTCAGGAGAAAATAAGTTCCTGAGTTCTGGAAGCTCAGGTAGTTGTGGTTAAATACCTTCCTATGAGTTCAGAAAGTTACAGAGGAGCTGCTCTGCCTCTATTATGACCTGGAAAATGAAATGCTGTAACATTTTGTTTTTGAGGATGTTAGAGTGCATCAACCAAACCAAAGGTGCTTCTACTCTTCTTAGTTATTATGCTGTGTCTCTGATTCCTACAAAAGATAAAACTAGGAGAAGCAATTTGTATAAATCATTATCTAAAATACCATAAAAGAAGTCATGTAATCCTCCCAAGGAGCCTCATGACTGTCGAAATGCAGAAGGGGGCATCTGTGAAGAAGCCCATGGCTGCTATAAGCCCAAGGCATTCGATATTTTCATCTGGTTCTTCCCCATGAAAAGTTAATTCTTTCTGCATAGAATGTGCACATGACTTGCATGGAATGGGCAGACATGATCATGAAAGAAACAAATGGGTGAGATTTATTTCATCAACGACACATGTACGAAATGGAAAACCAAACATTGATATGGAGATAGTGTTACCTAGCTTCTTCTCATTTACAGAATGCCTATAAGGGTAACCAGCAATGAAAAAATGAAAAACACAAAGTGCATGTTCCTCGTCTACCCCACTTTAGGTGGGAAAATTATTGTATTTACTTTGGTCTTAATATGATGTATATACATGTCTTTACTAATACTGAACTACAAAGCATTGCAATTTGTTCAAAGGCCCTCTGGACTTATTTATTTATGTATAGATGCGACCAACCATCTGTAACTGAAAGGCAGTGAATTTTAGCTTTACCAATTGAAAAGCTTTGCAAACAGAAATGCTATAACTCGGTCCATCAGTCGAAAGCATTCATTCTTCCACCTCACATGTAAAGTAAGCACCATGACCACTGTAGAAAATCCCATTCCAACTGCCAATCCAAAACACATCCAAAACCATGGAAACCCTTCATCTCTCTCTTCCTCATCATCCATTGTGGGTACTGGTGGAGCAGACTGTTGTAAATGAGGTAGAGAACAATTTCTCTCAAGAGGGCATCCCCACAGATGTGGATTTCCTAAATATGATGATGAATTATCAAATGTTAACATATGACCATCCCTTGGTATCCTGCCTGACAGATTGTTGTAAGACAGATTTAGATATCCCAGAGAATCGAGAAGACCAAGCTGTGATGGAATCTGTCCTGAAAAAATGTTGAGAGAGAGATCCAACGATTCCAACCATTTTAAATTTCCCACACTATCTGGAATTGGCCCATTCAGAGTGTTCATGGAGAGGTTGAGAATAATCAGTCCTTTTAGATTTCCAACTCCAGGAAAAAGATGACCACTCAATCTGTTATTTGACAAAACAATGCATGTCAATGTTGAGAGCACATAGTCGTAAGGCCTATCTGCTCCCTTGTTGGTTAGATCTATGTCATCCACATAGTAATCAGCAAACATAGTGTTTCTAGAATCTCCAAGCTTGGAGATGTTCTGCTGTAGCTGACCCATGGCTCTGAATTTGAGGTATGCATCTGGGATAACACCAGACAAACAGTTTGAAGAAAGGTCTAGAATCTGAAGTGCTGGCATTTGGCCGATCTGTGGAGGAAGCTTACCTTTGAAATTGTTAGATCTCATCACAAGAACTTGCAGAATTGAAAAAGCAACGATCCAATCTGGGATGTTACCTGAGAAATTGTTTTCTCGAATGTCAAGCACCAGCAGATTTGAAAGACTTCTTAATGTCGGAGGAAGAAGTCCTTGCAGCTTATTCTTTCCTATTCGCAAGTTGCCAAGCTCTTTTGGAATCTCTCCATCCAAATTATTATTTTCCAAGCGCAACACCACGATAGATGGACAACCACCCAAACCAGCGGGGATATTGCCAGTTAACCGATTTCTTGACAAGTCCAGCACATTTAGATTCTTCATTTTTTGTAATGATGCTGGAATTTTCCCAACAAATTTGTTATCTGAAAGTAGCAATGCATATAAATAGAACAAATGCTTATCAATATCTGCCACTAAATGTCCACTTAATTCATTCACAGAGAGATCTAACACCAGTAGTCCATTTAAGGTCGGAGAGAAAGGACCTTCCAAATGATTATGGGACAGATATAGTTTTGTCAAGTGTGATGAAAACTCCCATAGCCAAGAAGGAAGATTTCCAACAAGTTCAGTGCCTGATAAATCTAGTTCAAGAAGCTTGAATTGAGTCGAAATCCAACTTGGAATTGGGCCTTCAATTTTACATCCTTTCAAATATAGATACCGCAGTTGAAATGGAGGAATCCAAGTTGAGCTTATATTGATATTCAATCTGCTGTCCGTCAAATCCAATGTCATCATATTGGAAGTTTTCTGGAAGAGAACTTGATCAGAAACTGCTCCTTGTTGCATCTTGTTGCTTGATAGATATAATTCCTGAAGAGATGATGGGAGTGACAGCGAGGAAGGAATGCTTTCATTCAACTGGTTGTTGCTCACATCAAGATAAGTGAGGGAATTTAATTGATTATCATAACCTATCAAGAGCAAGCAAATTGCCAATAGGAATAGGGATTTGACTGCTAAGCCTGTTGGACCCAAGAACTATGTAAGTAAGATTAATATGAAAACCCAAGCTAGGTGGTATTGGTCCTTCTAACTGATTTTCCTGAAGGTTTAAATATGAAAGACTTCCAAATTGGGTATCCATATGCCACAGAGAAGGTATCCTACCAGTCAAATTGTTGGATGAGAGACCTAAATGTCTAAGACTGGTGAGATTTCCAATGGCCGGGGGAATGGTTCCGACAATACTATTGTGGGAGAGATCAAGGTATACGAGATTTCCAATGGTCATGGGAATGGTTCCCACAATGTTATTGTGGGAGAGGTCAAGGTATGTGAGGAAAGGAAGCTCTGTTAAACTATCAGGAATGGAGCCTTCTAAGAAATTTATACTTAGATCAAGGGAAGTTAATTTGGTCATATTCCCCATCCAATTAGGTATAGATCCACTGAACATATTCCAACTTAAGTCCAGAAAAGCAAGGGAGGAAAGATTGAACAAAGAAATTGGGATGGCTGAACTTGGCAGACCACATCCAGACAGACCCAGATGTTTAAGGTGTGAGAGATTACCTATTATACTCCCCCAGTTTATATCAATGTCCTGCAAAATTATCCCATTTAACGAAGATATTCCAGTGACGACAAACTAGCTAACCAATTTACGCGCACATTAATGCTTGTGCGCTGATAGACAGACATATCTAAATATGTTAAGTTTGTTAAGGAATCCAAACCTGGAGGCAACGGACTCCCCCACTGATTGAATTAGCGCCCAAATCCAAGTATTTGAGATGTTTCAATTTAAGCAACAATGAAACAGGGTTTGGCCCTGTGTAATCTTGAGTTGTAAGCTCAAATCCATGGAGATCCAACTTGAGACAGGCCTACCCATCTCCATTTTATCACACTCGACACCTCTCCATATACAACACTCTTCTCCCTCCCATGATTTTAGTTTTCCATATTTGTCAGCTATGCTGTCCCTAAAACTCATAAGTGCTTTCATTTCATGGGGAGGACATCCATGAACACCCAGTAATAAAAACTAGAAAAGAAAACAGAGTAAAGGGAAATGAAGAGATTTTGGATACACAAACCGTTCTTGTGAGCCATTATCACCTTGATTTGAGAGCAATGTCCTTCCTTTCCTGAGAAGAGTAGAAGTGTGGAAGTAGCATACATTTGGTTTTTCTTTATATAGGAAAGGGACAAAGGAAATGGCTTGGAACCCTGTGAAGGACGACCCAGCATAGACTTTGTGAAGACGAACAGAAATAATTGGAGCCCCAAATGGCGTGGAATTGACTCAGTTGTCATGGAACCAGACATTTCAATTCAAACTAGAAAAGAGCATGTCTGTGACGGGTCACCGTTCAAAGAACTTTCTGTTGAAGATCTGGGTAAGAAATTAATTGACAGTGCCATGTGATTGCAACGTATGGCTTTGGAACGTTAAGGATGAGATTTGACGGCCTCTGCCACTGTTATATGATTTTTTTGGAATCGGTTAATATTATGATCGACTTTCATTAAGTGCTTTCCTTAAAAGAGAGAGAATATTTATATTTTTACGCCTAATGGCGTGTTTAGAGTGGGAAAGCCCGGGTCCTCAATAGGGAGAGGACCCTATAACCGAGCAGGGACCAAAACATGTACATCTCTTTTCACCATAGGTTGTTGACAAAAGCACCAATAGTTGTTCACTTTTTGGTTGATTACACTTTTTAAGAGTTAATGAGAATGTGACACATAGGGCGCTCGGTCATTGGTCCCTCTTTCAAATGCTTTATATTGATTTTCTTCATATTAAATCAATTCAAAAACTACTTTTCCCTCCAAATTAACACGCGAAACGAAAATGTCAATATGGCACGATCATACGCTACACGATGATATAATTTTTTTACGCTACCGACATACCTACATATATTTGCGTGCCTCTAAAGTTAGGTGCACGGTTATAGGGTCCTCTCCCTAGATTTTAATCTTAGCCGTTGAAGTGGTCTTCCGTATCAATGTTCGTGTATTAATCAAATCTACACCGTCTATGTCATCAATCTAGTCAGTGTCATTTTCTGTTTGACCTTTGAAAGTATGACTAACAATGGCACATAAGTTGTAAGTTACGTCCCATGAGATGTAATTGCAGCTTCTCTTATTCAATAATATTGTTTAGTTTTATTATGTCACCATGGTGGCGAGAGGATCATTGCGTTTTCCTCCTTATCTCGCATAATACATTACATGTTTTCAATCACTCATTCCACCATTAGCCTATCAATTTCACCAATGAACTAAGGACCATGTGATAGTATTTTAAATTGTTGAAAAAAATTAAACCTATGATTTATAATTTCAAATTCATGAGGAGGTGAATTGCGAGGAAAATGATTTTCCATGCAAAAAAGAAGTTTTGGTAGCCACCATATAAGCGATAGATTCCAATCTTTGTCCAAATAGACTCACTCTTTAATATTTTGTTCCCATCCCAAAATAGAAATTCTAGAGAATCCTAAATTAATAAAGGATCTCGTTTTAATATTTTTTCCCATCCCAAAATGGGAGGTAGGATCCATTTAACTCATCGACTTCCATTTTCATTACTACTCACCCATCTCCAACAATAACTTATATTGTTCTAGAGAGTAATACCAGTAATCCAACAGTAACTTATATTATTACTCACCCATTTCCATGACGGGAATGGTTGAATTTTGATGATAAAGTCCAAAGACCTTTAAACCAAGGATTGGTATATGGTGTGCGGAAAACGTGGTGTGGAGATTGCTTCCAAGTGTGTACACTTTTTCAATACCACTCCAAACAGGTCGCTCATGTCCATTTCTTCCCCACTCATTCCACCAGGAAGAGTCCAGTCAAATGAATGCACCAGCGAAGCCAAAATCAAGTGAACCATCTTATCAGCCAGACGAAGCCCCAAACATATTCTTCTTCCTGCTCCAGATGATGGATGAGTTCTCGCCATCGCTCATTCCACTTCTCCGCAACAATGGTGTCATTGCCACCATCAACAGCTCTGTGAAGATCACAAATTACGCCCAATTACACTTTTATCATGACAAAATATGAAATCTTTTTTTCTCCGGGCCGTAATTTGTCTCTCGCAAAAATAAGTATACGAAATATCGAATTTGTAATTTTGAATAAAAATCAAAACTTTATCAAAATTAGGGCTCTGATATCTATAAGAGTGAGATCGTCCCCTCTCAACTCCAGCAGGATGTCTAGAAAATCCTTCTCTGCTTCTCTATCACGACCGCCCTCTCTGCTTCTCGTCTCCAACCGATTGCTGATAAAATCGTCTAGAAATGTATGAGCTCGTTTTAAATAAGTGGTCAATTCACGGCTCACTACATTTGGTCAAACAATATCAAGTAGATCAAAATCACAATGTTTCCTAGAATTCTACAACTAGTTATGTTCTCTCATGGTTAGATTGCTTTGCCAAATTCTACAATAACATAAAATACATAAGAATATTTAGTAAACATGGTGAAATTTACTCACATTGTAGTGGAATGTGTCCTCTCTCGCACACATCTTTCATATCCTCATAATGGTTTATTTATAAATGTGGCCTCTCATACAAGCAATCTGCAATGCACGACTGAGGCGGCTAAAAATAGATATTACTTCTGCATTCATGTTTCACCAAATGAATTAATTGCTAACACTGTTCATTTCAAACATTGCATCACAAAATAGATATTCAAGACAACTTACATTATTCCACTTAAATATCTAAAATCTAACAACTTATAAAGTAAAGACAACAATGGAGATGCTAGAATTTGACACTTTTTGGCAAGGGCATCTTCAAAGCTAGATGCCTACCGGTGAATAACGTGATGACTCGCTCTCGTATGTGGCTTCGCAGTGGCATCATCCTGCACTTCACCAATTCGTCAAGCGTATGAATCAAATGATTTTTATACACTTATGAGTGGAACACAAAGCTTCTACATGGATTACAATGCCACTTTGAAGTTGGGAAACGACAATATTGTTGTTAAGGCATCACTTTTCTTCCTTGACGAGGGAATAATTTCACATGGAGATCCCGTGCTCTGCTCCACCAACTGGGAGCCGCATGCTCAAAAAAGAGGGAGTTTGTTTGTTGTAGGGTGAAAAACGCTTAGTTTGAATTATATTATTAAAGTTTTGTTGTGGAAGATAGATTATGCGCTCTTCGTGGTTGGATGTTGAAAGCACCTTACCACTGTGAGTTCTAATGATAAACTGTGAGAACAAAGTAATCGTTCCAGATCTACATTGGATAAATATAACTTAGAGCTTATATATCATTTCCTTTCCATTTAGTTATATATGCAAATGTTTCTTATTCATTTTGTAATTCCAAATTGTAAATAATAGTAGAAAACAAAAACAATGAGTATAACTTTGCCAAGAAATAGGACATAAAGCTCGTCAAATCATCTTCAATAAGACCCACATCCAACTAAATTAGTTGTTTAGGTGTGAGTTTAATTGTTTCTTTGGTATTTATTTTTGAGATTTGTTGTAATTGAATTTTGAGATTTATTTTAACACATTTGAACTCTAACTTAAATTTGAATATTATTAATAGAGGGCCTATTTTTAGTAACTAATTATTCCATCACTATAATTCACAAGACATTAACTGTTAAACATAGACTAAACACATTAGATCTTAAATTAAGAAAACAAGAAACCTCTTTCTGTACATTGCATGGTACACTTTGATGGTTTTATTAGTTTAAATCCTCTTTCGAATGGAAAATAAAAGCCACCTTTCTCTCATTTGGCCAATTGCTTGAAGGACTTGAATATCAATGACTTTTTGTGCATCGACTTTTCTTGTTTGCTTGCTCAAGATTGAAAATGAAAAGGGAAGTTTGTTGGGGTTTTTCTCATTTTTAATTTTGTTCACTTTAAGCAGAAATTGCATTCATGTTAATAATACGTGCAAGATCGAGATGATAGAGTAGAACACATATCATATATTATTTAGGTAAGAAAAATCTATGTCGGCTAATGGGTGTGGGACATGTAGGTATTTAATTCCCACGTTTTTACTAAGACATCACCTATTCCCCTACAAGTACTCGAGTTTGAAACCAAAATGAACGTTTACTAGGTCTTCCTCATGTTAATTTTTTTGCCCTTTAAATACAAATTGCATTCATGTGCATGATGCAAGAGATATCGAGAAAAAAATGTGGAGCATATAACATATATTATTTGGGGGGAACAATCTAACTTATGGAATAATCATGGGGCATGCATGTTTATGTCTTTAATTCATGTCTTTGTCTTCCTTCAACATTCCTTTGATGCGTCCTTCCTACTGATCCCAGGAAATAAATTCAGTTGTTGGGTTCTTATCTAAGCACACCTCTCGAGCGATAAAATCCAATGCCATAAGCATGTCACATTTCCCTTCACGCTTCCAAGGTGTACTTCACCTACATCATTCACATCTACGAAAAATTATGTGCCTCACGGCTAGAGGAAAACTATATTTGTTTTGTTAATAGCTATACATAAACCCTAATCAAAATTCTTCATGAAACCTCAACCCTTGGGTTTTAAGTCCAATCGACATATCCTTGTCTCTAAATTATCCATTAAAACATGCAAGGGAGTAATGTTAACTATATGGTTACAATCTTAGCAGACCTCCCTCCCATTTGTAAGCATCTCCCGGCCGGCAAAAGCATTGCATCGCCCTTCACGCTTCTATTGCACCTCACCTCCATCGTCCACACCTAGAAAACTATATGTCTCATGGTTGGAGACAAACCCTGTTCAACGCCCTAATAGCTATAGAGAAACCTTGATTGTAATTTTATACGAAACCCCTACCCTATAATTTTAGGTTCACACCACATATCCTTGTTTCTAAATAAACCCTTGAAACTCATAAGTGAATTCCCCTTGCATTTATTTGTGTTATAACTACATGTAAATGCAAGAGCTAAAATTACAAGCAATTATTGACAATGGTAGTATTGATTGATAACTCTTTTATTTTTTAGATATCTCTAAAAATATGTTTCCTCGACCTCTTTCACACCGTATTTTTGTTTTCAGGTTCTACAGTTGGAACATTTTAGCTTTTCCATTTTTTATTTTTCCCCTTTAGACATAAATTACACTCACATGAATACTACACTACCCTAATCGTTAACTTGATAGTTGGAGAAAAACACCAATCTAAATTTTGCATGAAATCTCTAAATGGGCATTCAAGTACACTCTACATCCCGTTATCTCGATGTGTCATATGAAGCATCTATTCGAATTCCCCTTACATTTACTTTTTCCAACAACCCAATAAAGTCAAGAGATACAAATTCAAACAAGTATTCTCCTTGGCATCATTTTCCAACCATTACTTTCATTTTGAGATATCTCCCTCTGTTGTTTCATTTATGTCTTCCTCGATGTGAGTTTCTCCTTCTTTCAATTGCAAACAATTCATGCTCCACGCAGATGCTTTATTTTCACATTGGCTCCTCGATTCATGTTTTCTTTCCACTGCACGTCTCCACCCTCAAACTCCATTTTCTACACCCATATTCCTTTCCCATTGTTCCCCTCCATCCAATTTCGTTTCTTCACTATATCTCTTTCTTCGTTCACATCATACATTTCACATATGATTGCTAGTATTTACTAGAAATCATGTGCAAATGGTGTAGTGGAGATGACGATGTAGATGAGTCAAAGAAGTTAAACATGAGGAGTGAAAAATTCTAGGAGGAATATGGGTGATGAAGAAGGGGTTTGAGGTAGAAGTAAGTACATGAGAGGGGAAAATGTTAAGGCGAACTTATGTAAAAATCTTTTCTCTTACAATAAGGCACATGAACCATGTGTCATATTCGTCAATATTTTGAAGGAGAAAATGAGAGCGATTACAAATTGTTGATTTAACATACTCTCACCAAATTTAAATCATTGTGATATCTATCTATTTCAAGAAATGTTTTCATGACCACCACTCTTTCATCAAATTCGTCATTCTTGCAATGTTATCATGAATTTTTGAACATGTGACCTGGAAATGCTCTTATAGTTATTACCCCATAGACCTAGTTAAAAAAATAGGATAATGTTAATTAATTTTTGAGATGCACCCATTGGTGTCCTATGTGCAAAGGTGGGTTGTTTGGTCACATTACAAAGTCTCCTTTATCGCATGTAGATTGGGAAACTTGTATTTTTACGAATTCCAAACTCTACATATGTTAGATACTTTGAAACTCTATGGTTGAGTTCTTCTATGTCACTAATTTCATGTACATTTATGATTAGCGTTTCTCTTTAGCAATTAAGGTAGTGATTAGGGTTTCCATCATCAACATTCCCGATGATGCCATCCTTCAATGAAAACCAACACAAATTCCCAACCATCCATTCCCGAATCGATTGTCTATTTTCTTGACATGTGTCAAACATAACCATTGAAAATCCCACTTGGAAAGACTTATTAATGTAATTAACGTTTTATGCATTGGAAAAGAGAAAATTATTTTTATACTTATGTGAGATTTATTAGTATGGTCGTGGTTGTTTGGGTTATGAATTTGGAAGGGGAAGATGTTATGTCAGCATATGAATCACCAAATTGAAATGAAAATGAAAAATTGGAGCATTAATCTCATGATCGAGTGGGAGAGGTATTAAAAATGTGACATCGAGAGGCTCATCATCATTATCAACAAACTATGATTTTGTGCTCAAGTTTTCCCTTCAAAACTTTTCGTATGTGGAATCAAGAATACCCAAACCATACATAGTGGTTGTCTTGGAGATGAGGGAACATATAGTGATGTCGATGTAGTGTTGCCTACAATATGGGTGGGAGATTCGTGTGTGCAATGGAAGGCACAAATATGAAGGCATCTCCTCTACCTCTCACACCCCTAATTTTTCCATCATCGATATCATGAAATTGGATGTGATTATGGTCGAATATATAAATTCCAAGATGACATGGGTAGAGTTTGGTACAACTATGGGCATATTGTACTCTGTCATTACAAAAAAATACTCGCACGCTATGGTCCCCTACTAGAATTACCCTACTTTAGGTGTGGGTGGCCATTTGAATGGAGGTGGATTGAGTTTTCTCTCTAGGAAATAATATGGCCTATCTACAAATAATAAATTGGTGGCAAAGCTAATGATATTGAAATCTCAATCTTAGGCATGGTGGGATTGTAACCACCGCTACACCCTTAACCGTAGGTCATATATCATGATATGGATAAATGACTTGTGGCTAACACAATCTCTTATGCATGTCATATCATATTTATATATGTTTTCTTATGCTTAGTAGGTCAGATTTGGTGCATTTCATAAGTCAATAACATATATATAAGAGTTAGAGAGTAGCATATTATCATTATATTGAGCACTTTGTCAATTTTGGAGGTTGCCCCATCGAAGTGGCTAAGCCATTATACTTGTATATTGTGATAATTTATGTATAATTTGTGTGTTCCTTTGTGTTATATTGTTGTTAATATTTAGATCTAAATAAGTAATTTCATTACAAGTGGTATCGAGTGTCGATCCGCCAAATTTGTATCAAAACCCTAATTATGAAGATTTGACTAGATATCAACAAAATAGTGGTGATTTTTCATAATATTTTAACTCAAGTGGAGTAATAAGTCTAATAAGTTTCTCTCAAAATTTCAAGATCTTTGGACTTTGTTTTTGAAATTTATATCCATTTAGTGTTTCTCATAAAATTACTCCATAGGCTGTTATTTTGGGATTTTTTCTTTCTTATATTTTTGGAAATATTTCCAAAAATTAGTAGCCTTTTGGTTTCAAGATTGACTTTGACTGTACTAATAATTGGGATACGTATGGAGCAATTTTATCAAGCATGCTCATGGCTTGAAGTTTAGATGTTCAAAATCTTTGTGTGTAGGAGACTCAAAATTAATTATGAACCAAGTGTTTGGGGTTTACCTAAATAAAGTCTAAAACCTACGAGATCTATATCGATACCATAAAAATTAGTTGAAGAGTTTGAGTTTATCTATATATAAGAGGTTTCTATAGGGAGAATAACCAACTCTCCAACTCTATACCGCCTCCACATCTTACTTTTTATCCTATCATGAAATCCATCACATAGACTACATCAGTATCCAGTGATCCCACCCCCTTGTTTAGAGGGAGAAGGGGGATGAAACAAAACCATTAAATGAAAATGTGAGAATGGTTTAAACTAGACTTTACTTAAAATAACAAATCTATTCTAGAATTCCTCTAAGTTTACATGAACCTCCTCAAACCTCACCATCAAAAGGATTTTTCCACAATTTTTAGTCCTCCACTCTTCTTAGGGGAGTGTTATATGGTTCTTAGTAAAAATTCAAATATTATGACTTTGGCCTCAAGTAGTTTGAGGTTTGCAAAGTTGAAGATGACTCATTTGACCTCCTTCATATGCCTCTGAAAGTTAAAGGATGGAAATGCTTTCCTCATTGAGGATATCATTTTCATCAACATCCAAATAGAGGAACAACCAAGGATCATAAAACATAGGTCTTCCCTCTCCCTCGAGAGGTGTATAATCATAATAATTTTCTCATCAAGTTTCCCAAAGCCTTCACTTTCTCCTACACATATATGATTTCAATTCAAATTGATGTAGTTGTGCATAACCTAGTGAAAAACTTGATGCTAAGCGGGTGAAATAAAATCTAAGTCCCATGAAACTAAAGATAAATTTGATGAATAAAGAATAAGTTATTAAAATCCTTAATGTTGGATTCATTAAACCTAGTAACTACACTCCTTGGCTCATGAATATTGCACTTGTACAAAAAAATAATGGTAAAATTAGGATTTGCATAGAATTTCAAGATATACACAAAGCTTTCCCTAAGGATGAATTTCTATTAGCAAACAATTTCCAAACCGTGGTACCTATCTCGAGACCAAACAAAATTTCATATGATAAATGGAAAGGAGCAATCACCAATTTCTAATGATCATAACACTTAAGGTTTTCTTTTGTTATGATAGTTCCAACAATGAAGAGATGCCCCATCCTATAATGTTTTATGGTAGTGAAGTACCAAATGATGAATCTTACAATGACCCACTATTCATATAAAATCTTATCAATACTTATACACATAAGGAACAAAATCTATGATTGATAATGGGTCAAGTGTTATTGTATGTACAACACAATTTCCAAATAAACTTAGCTCCTAAAGGAATACCTTTCAAGAAATTTCATGATGATTAAATGATATGATGAACACTCAAAAACTACTCAATGGTATGAGATATCATATCACTGTGGGTCCAAGTACTATCTTAATTTGGTTTCTATAAGAACCAAACTTTAAGATGGTACAACATTCCAAGTCATATGATATATTCTAAAACCTCTCAGGGCTTTGGATCACGCTTAAAAACAAATATTTTACATGTTTGATCAATGCAAGTAAGCATGAAACCTCTTGTGTAGATGTAATACTTAGTTTTCATATTCTCTCTTTAATACAAAATATAGGGACAATTATTTTTCCTCTTTAGATTTTTTTTTATCTCTCTTGAAACATTCACAACTTATACGAAACCCTATATGTTTATCCCTCTTCCTTTGAGAGATGTTCAACCTTTTCCAATGGATTATGAAATATAAGTATTTAAGGAGGGCTTTCACTAGAAGTTAATTAGATGTTACTTCCATCCATTTAACATAAATAGGAAGAGGCTCCATTTCTATCCTCCAAGCTTACATGTTAGAACAATGAGGTGTTGTCAAACTCAACGACCCACATGGATTTACACCTATCACTTACTTCTTTGCCACTTTGAGTATTAAAATTATTTCTTTAGATACAAACAAGGTACAACTCACTAAACAAGACCCTCTCTCTTTCTGAGCTTCTTCATTATATAGATTACTCTATTGTCCTATTGCTTACCATTACTCATTTTAAATTTAGTTTCTCTTATGTATTCTTTTAAGTATCTTTCTTCTTATAGAGTATCTTTAACAATTCCATTGACCAATCTTAATATTTTGTAGTCATTAATAATGATAATGATATATTGTTGTTAGTTTAATACATTTACTATTAATCTAAAATCATTTTCAATGTAAAAACATTTATGAGTAAAAAAATAAATTACATGTAAAACGGTTCAACAATTTAAATTAATTTGAAATATTTTAGGAAATTCCACATAAAAGCACTTACGTCTAGACAAAAATACTAAATTAGGAAGTATCTTACATAAATATGAATATTTTAGAAAAGTTTGCATGAAAAAATTATTGATTGACATCAATGCTTTGGATTTTGATATTCATGTTCAAAATTTAATATGCATATAAAAAATAAATAAATTATTAAAAAACAAATAACTAGTTTTACTAACCATTGGCCTCCTACCGATGATTCGTAGGTAGACACAAATCAATACTTACACCTTCATATCTCCTTGTAGAGAACAACATAGACATAGAAAATGGGTAGCTAATTGATGATAAAAATTTGAAGTTGTATGCAGTGATCGTATTTATTAAAAGATGTTCTTTTAAATAAATTTTTTTGGTAGTTTTTTTCTTTTATAGAGTCCAAGCCTTGTATTTTTTGAATTACATTATAATTGAAAAGCTATGTGGGATTCTCTAATTGATTGAATCTAGATGATTCTAAAAAACTCAAGCTTTATAAATATTTGGGCCTTTGTTGTACATTTATAAACAGAAAGAAAAATAATGCTACAATGATCAATTTGATATTTTACTAGTGGTCGCTCCGAGAGGAGCAAGATTACGCCGTGATTGGGACATTAGGAGTTGGGAATGTAATGCTAGGTACTTGTTTGGTGTTTTCTGCATTTCTTATGGAGGCGCTGAGCAAAGAACTTAGAGGTTTTAATTCTACAAAATCGAATGGAGATGGTGTTGGTGTTGTTTGTCTTTATAATTGTTTAGTTATTTTCAATGCAAACGGGTATAAAATTATACTATTTCTGAATTTAAAACATTGTAGTTAAATTGCTAAAGGTAAGTGGGGGAAAGATATGAAACTGTTAGATACAAGAGTGTTAGTAGTTACTTGAAGGGAAATTTAAATTTTTTTATGTACAAGGTTCATATAGAGGCGCTAACAAGTACAAATTTTAGTATTAAATGTTTGTTTTTTTTTATTTCTCTTGCATTTCGTACTTCTTGGCATAGTTGTGTAAACATGGTATGGTGTTTACATTGATGAATAGTTCGGAAAAAAAAAAAAATAGAAAGTTGTTTGGGGTTGGTTTGAAATTGATGGGAAGATGAAAACTATGGCTAAACAGTGCCAAGTGACATGTTAGCATACTATGCAAGGAATTTATAGTGATCAATTTGTTATTGTGGCCTCATATATGTGGCTAGAGGTTACAAGTGTGAAATGAACCGTTCCTTTCAAAAAAATAGTTCGTAAGACCCTTGGACGGTGGTATAAGGCACACAAATCCATTACACAAGTTTATCTTACATAAGATATTTGGGTGAGTGCACGAAATTGGGGGGCCAAAAAGCGGACAAGAATGTGAAAAAAAGCCAAACGCGTACGCGCATTTTGTGAAAACGCGCTCGCGTTTTAGTTTGTTTGGCTCAGGAATCACCAAAGCATAACGCGTACACGTTATGTTGACTATAAACAAAAAAAAAGAGGCCCGAGCCTCTATCATTTTTCCTCCCTCAAACGCGAGTTTCAGAGCTTGTTTGTGCCCTCGTGTTTTTCCATTCAGTTGGATCTCAAGCTCAAAGGATCATTTTTGGATCGCCGGGAAGATCTAAATCGACGATGGCACCATAGAGAAGAGGTAAGCACATTTCTTTTCTCAAAATTGCATTGAAATATGATAATTATAGATTAAAATTTGAATTGAGTACATATTTTTATTATTGCATAGTTAGAGGTCGAGGGAATCAACCACAACAAAACCTGTTATTCCCGACATCCTTCCCCAAATAGTTGAAAACAAAATTGAAATTGAGGATTTAATCAAAACAATGAGGGATGCACAATCTACAAACCCCCACTGTGCCTCTTGGTGTCCCTAGATTTCACCCTGAAATCTGAGACTACCCTATTCAAAAAAATTTCATACTTTTAAAACAATGGGTTGTTTTGTGTTTTTATTGCTAGAAAGTTCCTGTAATGTGTCAAAATATTCCCAAGGAGCCATATAAGTCATTCTTCGCCAAATACCCAGATGCCCAAAATTGTTTTATTTTGTCATTAGCTGGGTTTGCTGTGGGGAATTTGTATTTAATTATTTTAAGCCCCGTTTGAGGCAATTTGTGCTCCGGTTTAACCTGTTGTGATCGTACATATCATTATTCCCATTTACCAAGTAGGGTTTTAACCAGGAATGCATTCTAGGCTTTATTTGTAACTTCTGGCAACGTTTTGTGTTTTTTGTGTTTTCCGTTTCGTTTTCTGTGAAATTTCTCTGGATCAATTCCTTTACCGGTTTGGCTTGATTCTTGGCCTGGAGTATCTGGAGATCACATATGCACGTTGTGCCAGAAGGAATTCGCCATCGAAGGTTTGGTTCTCTTGGAAAAGACGAAGTCGTGCACCAAAAAGCCTCTTCTGGCTGGCCACATTTTTGGAAAAAGAGGGTTTGAAGTGGATCATGGGATTTTTGGAAGCAACAGGCAGGTGGAAATTTAGTACTTGCCTAGCAGGGTACTTTTTCCCATGGAAGCAACGCCACTTAAGTCACAATGGGAAAATTAGAGGTAGCAGGCAAGTGGGAATTTCTTACTTGCCTTGCAGGGTAAAAATTTCCATTGTGGAATAAAAGAAAATCACTTAAGTGAATCATGGGATTTTATTGCCTGCCTTGTAGGGTAAATAATCCCATTATGAAAGTCAAAACGACTTAAGTGAAACATGGGATTTTTAGGGCTGCCTTGCAGGTAAATAATCCCATTATGAAAGTCAAAACGATTTAAGTGAATCATGGGATTTTCAGGGCTGCCTTGCAGGGTAAATAATCCCATTGTCATGTGACTTTTAAAAATAGAAATCTCTTATGCCAAAAAGTGCGACCCCTTTAGGGAAAGAAAAAGGCAACCTTAAATTAATTAATTTAATTAATTTCTCTTCCAATTTTGGCGCCCAGGCTTGTGGAAAAGTCAACAGAGGTAAGTGGACAAAAGGAAGTTGGAAATAGACTATTCTAAAATTAAATAAATAATATTTATTTAATGCAGCCCCTTCATGTCAAAAAGTGCGCCCCATTTGGGAGAGAAATAATACTTTTTAAAGTATTAAATGATTAAATTAATTCCTATTTTCAGTGGCTAAGGTCAAAGCATACTGTGAGGCTTGAGTTAACTGGAAGTAGAAGTCTAAAATTAAATAAATTTAATTTATTTAATGACAAATGCCATGAGTATGCATAAAATAGGCACCCCATTTGAAGAGTGAAGCTTATTAATTAATTAATTAATTGTCAGGAATAGGAAAGGCATTAATTAATTATAGAATTGTGAGAATTATATAAGCAAGGGCTGCCATAAGGATGAATTAATTAATTCAAAGGCAGAGAAGTGCAGCCTAGAGGAAAAATGTGCTTCATTTGGAGAGGTTTTTGCTCGTAAGAAGGTGAAATTAATGCTTTGAAGCTTCCAATTTTGGCGCATAGGTTGAAGGAGGTTGATTTGTGTTTGGATAATTGTTTGCATAAGTGATATAGGTGCTCAGGTGAAGTTGGTAAAATTCATGCTTGCTTTGCATGCAAATAAAACATCAAATTTTGGGGCAGTAGGCTTGAATTATGTAGATTTTTATGATTAAAATCCACTTTGTTCATGTTCCGGTTGCCATCTTTGTTTGAATTAATTACATGAATTCATTACAGGTGCTTTATAAAAGAAAGGGAGCTTAAATCAATGTCCAATACATTGAATATATCCTCCGAATCTGAAGAATTATCCAGATCTGCACTAGTTTTGAAGAATTTTGGTCGAGTAAGAAGAAAAAGAATTGTTCAGACAAAGATAGACATAGCCATGGCAAAGAGGGATGAAAAAGAGAGCACAACAGAGTCATGCATCACTTCCAAATTCATAGACATTGGAGACATAAATCTAGGTCCGAAACCTCTTTCCAAATTGATTGATAGATCCAGAGCAGGAAGACTTTCCTCATGCATGCAGTTAAAAGTAGTGGAATTATTCGAGCGGCCTTTCCATACATAGCCCAGATTTGCCAAAGTTCATTATGGAGTGTGCTAGGTCTTACCATCCATCATCCGATCACTCTCGAGATGCTACGGGAAAATAATAATTCGGTTGGATGCACAATTCATTAATTATTGTTTGAAGATTATGGCTGAAAAGGTGGTGACTTCTATTATTAAGCATTCGGATGCTTTGGACAGTGGGGAGAAGCATAGAGTTGATCGCGTGAACATTATGAATAACGAGATACATGAAGAAGCCCGATCTCCTTCCAAGTTCCCAAGAAATCTTCCTCGGTCCAATCTGCAGTATAGAGGTAGATGATATTGCCACATTGTTATGCAGATAAATGGTGAAGTGAATGCTCACACTTGTCGTACATGGATGTATGCTTTCATCAAGATCATTGAAATCAACAAGGATGATTCAATAATTAATTAGTCAGAAATAATTAACGACAATATTGGTGAGCAACTCCAGAACGTGAAGCGTACTTTCACTTCAAAATGACTTCTTATTTGGTATATGTGGCGACCTCACAAGGCATCTTCTCCAAGCTTGGATAGATGCGGTGTCCTTTCTAAGGATCCCATTTTTGAGTGCTACCCACAACTTACTGTACCTACATGCAGAAAGATTTCAAAGTGGTCAACGATGGATTCTTCTACGAATTCATTTGCAGGCTGGACAAGGACCTAAAGGCCAACAGGGTGAGTAAGGAAGCGTGGGAAGTTGTGTCTAGAATTGGCAATCTCTTCATTCAGTTTGCGGATTTCACATACCTCGGGTTACCAACTTTTCTGGAGAACCGGTTAAGCTACCCAGATATCCGAATGATAGATTGATCACCATGGAGCTGAGCAGACAACTTGTGGAGATACACGACCTTCATTGAAACGACACAAGTCTACGGGCTTCTTTAGGTCACTATGGGACATTATAGCTGCCAGAGCATTCATAAAGCCCGAGGATTGGAAGTGGAAATGTTATTTGAGTACGAGCAAGAGTTCTTCCCAGCATGGCTAAACTTTGATCCATTTGGAGTAGCCAGGAAGATGATCTCCCAAGAGTACGCACATGTGCCTTCATTAGAGGATTTATGGATGAAGTGCAAAAGTGAGTACGAGGTTAGAAAGAAGGATTTCAACAAGCTATCAGCATGTCAAGTGTTCGAATTTGGATTAGCACGGATACCTATAGATCTTAAAGATGATGGGGCTGTGTTACTTGACACATACCATCAAATGGGAGGAGATAGAGCTATACTTCAGATAACGTAGGGGGCTGCCATACGATTGAGGAAAGGTCTGGCATTGTTCTGGTGAATACTTCAAACTGGTTGCTGACAAAGGGATACTGCCTTGATGAAGCATTGATGAATCAAATCACGGGCAACTTTGGCACAAGAGATTTCCTCAAGCGGAAGCATGGAGGAGAAAGCAACAGAAGGCCCAAGAAGATGAAAGTGCACAGAAGGTCTCAATCAAAAGAGAAGATCACTTCTACGACTATGACATTAGTTTTGGCTTCTCCAACATCCAGTACTTCACCGACTATTGCACCTCAGCAGGACACTTCCATGCCTCCATTGAATCCGTAACATTCATCTTCTCTCCTCAGCCACTCCGTTCAAAGACTGTTCTCTCGAAGAAACGCAAGCCGCTGCAGATGGAAGAGTTCAAAAGAGCTTTGTCCTTGGATGATTTAGAAGATGACAGCCATAACACTCAGAAAGCGCTTTTGATGGAGAGGAATCAGAGTGGGAGATAGTAGTACACTCAACAACTTCTCATTCTCCGAGAAGTAATTTCTCAGAATGGTTGACTTCGCAGTTGGTTCCAGAGGCTAGAGTGGAAATGAACTTGGAGGAACACGACTTGTAGCTGCTCTTGAGTCTAGGCGGAAAAGACAGAAAACCTAAAGTTGCTAAGGTAACTTCAAGGTTGATCATCAAGGAGTTGGGGCAGAAGTTTGTTGAGATATCAGTGTTGGCGGAGGGGAAGAAAGAGGATGAGCTCACGGCAGAAGACATAATAGTAACCAGAGTACCTATCGATCAAGCCACCACAGAAGGATTGAAGCAGGATACACAGACATTGATAGATGATCTATTCCTTAGGCTTGATAGAGAAAAGGTAGAGAAAGTTAAACTTCAGAAGCAGGTATCTCAGTTGTGTGAGATCATTTCCAAGGTTTCTAAACCTTCCACTCAACCCATTTAAGCTCAAGAGCAGGTGAGTGATCATCTGATGCAGGAGATGGAAGATGCAAGAAACCAGGTGAAAGCTATCGATGAATGGAAGAATTTGATTATTCGTCAAGCTTCTCGACAACTCGAGAGGTGCCACCTCCGAAGGTCATGAAAGATGCAACAATCAGTGAAGAAACGGTGACGAGCATAGTAGATATGAACACATTTGCTGAGAGTAACTTAAGTACTTTGGCCGAAATCAATAAGCTACCCGGAGAAGTGTTGGTTACAGGAACATATAGTACCAGACGGATCAGTTGAGAAGGGGAAGCAAATTGGAGTTTATAGTATTTTTCCATTTGGAGATCTGCAGAATTATCTTTGAAGAGGATCACGAACACTTGAAAGTATGGCATCATCTTTACCAGGACAATATCATTGCTTTCACTCAGGAGGAAGTGGTCAAAAATGTTACTTCATATGTACGGATCATTCCTAGCAGAGTGCCTAATTCCTTGGAAGGGTCTCTTCTGATGGTACAAGGGATAATTGATAGAGCCACTAAGCCTTTCACGATGAATTCCATTAATAGACTAGGTGGCGTTGCGATCGGATATTTCGAGGTTCGAACCGAGCTTGGGGATGTGGAAGCATGTATCAAGGTGTTGAATGAAGGATTACTGTAGTTCAGGACATAAAAGGAAGTTGTGGCTAAGACATATGGGAAGATGTTGAATTACATGTTTGACAAGTATATTCAATATCAGAACAAAAAGAAGATATAAATGTTATAGCTGGCTTTACTTCTTCTTCTATTTTCCACGTTCTCGGATGAAATTGTAAAACTTTGAAGTTATTGGTTTTGAAACCATTACTTTAAGTTATGTGGAACAATTCTATTAGTTAAGTGATAGATGTGTCACTTAAGGAGGAGTTAGTGGAGGATGATTGTCAGATGTCATCTTTACTTCTTGTTTATGTTTCAGTTCAGTTGAGTTTCCCATTTGTACTTTCCCTTCTACATTCTATAAGTAGAAGAAGAACCTCCGGGTTAAGGATCAAAATTTGTAGGCAGCATTTTTGTGTTTCCAGAATTTGTGCTGAAACCCTTGAGAACCACTTGAAGCAAAGGAATATAAAAGAGCAGGTTTCCGGAGAACTTTGTGTCACGGTGCATTTTGTTTCTAAGCTTTCTATCTTAGATCTTTTAATAAATTGTGTTATTTTAGATCTAGATCTGGAGCTACCTTTGCTTATAATTTTGTGTGTTGATATCTATTGGTTTCTTCTATGTGCATGCAATCAACTCTGTTATCTATTGATTGGGTTGCACATCTTCCCCATTTCTTCCTTGTGTTTTACTATTTTCTTCCTCTATAAATATTTCCTTTCTTAAACAACTGCTTACTTGCTGCAGAACTATACAGTTATGGTTCATGAGTTGAATAGTTAAAGTAAAACCCCCATATAGATACTAGCATATTTTCTTGACAAATATGATACTTTGAAGCCTCATCGGTAAATGAGGGAGATTTATCTCATGATTGCATAGGTTTTCAACAATGCGAAAATCTAGCCAACACCTCTCTTACAAACACATTGGAGGCATTGCTTGTTCAAATTGACGTGGCAACGAGGCAAATTGATTGTTGGACAACTTACAAAGAGGGTTGTAGGGTTTATTATTCCAACAAATTGTCATATGTGGATGTAAAGAAAAAGAAATTTCAAAAGAACTCATATGCACCTTATTCATGGACCCCCGCACTAATCTTACTATTTCGTTGACATGTAAACAATTTCCCATCCATTGGTGCAATAATAATTTGATTAGAAATAATTTTTGGGACTGATGGTGGATGGTGTTTGATTTTCCACCTTGTAATAACAACGAGGTGCCACTATACTTTATGAGGAAACTCTATTGTGAGTTTATCCTCAATGAGATCCCAAATTATTTTGATTTCTGAGATTTCGGCCAAGGAAAAGGATCTGCACAAGATCGACCAGGTGCACAACATGCACCTATTCAACAAGGTAGATTCCCTGCATAGAAGCCCCCTCACCCTGAGATTGTCCCTCAAGTAGTGAAGGAGACAAGTAGATATTGATACACTCCATGCGCTTTAGGGGCTATCTGCGACCCTTGTTCGACATACGAGGGAGATTTCTGAGCCAGATGCTCATGGAGGTACATAGAGTATTCCCTCAGGGAGTACTAGCATGAGGCCACATTTTTTCTCATCATGTGGTAGCATATGTTTGGGGCCCAAGGAGGATGATACTTTCATGCGTATTGATTTTGGTGCACCTAGTGCTAGGGAAGAACATGATAATGTCACTATGTCAGATGTCCTTTTGAGTGAAACATTTGGATTACATTCATCGTGTCACCTTCGCAGGTAAATTTGTTATGTTTTGTTATGTGTGTTATAAAATTTTTGGAGTACTTGATTTACTTATATATGTTAAATTTTTGAAATAATTGTATTTATACATGTACATGCATTGATATTATAGCGCGTGGGAGGCTTTTCTTCATCCCAACCACAGGCAGCGAGCGCCATGCATACACGAACATTCACAGAGGTAATTTAGAATGTTAATTATGTAAAATTTTCACATACATGTGTGTGTGTGTGTGTGTGTGTGTGTGTATATATATATATATGTATATATATATATATATATATATATATATTATTTTTGAAGTCAAATATATGTATGTTCTTGTATGTCCATCTAACTCACGTGATATACATGTTTGATAAAGATGTTGACTTCACTAGACACCCCACCATCTCTGCGTGAAAGTAGATAAAGGTGTTACCGCTGCGATTTCATCTGCATCAACTCACTGAGGTATTCAAACAACACGTAAATTTTGTTAAATTTCTCGTGTAATTCATATTATGTTAAATTACATGTTAGTAATGTCTTTCATTGTAGAATTATTAAATTATGTTAATAATGTCCTTCATTGTGTGTATGCAGGAGTTACCTGCGACAGGGCACAACCCTGTTCATTTGATTCACAGGCATGGCGGGGTAAAAACAATAGTTCTATATTGATAAAATTAGTTAAAATATTGTCATTATGTAGATACATGTACTTAGCTCTATTTTCACTAATTTTGATGTTAAATTTTCTGATCTTATGTGTATGTAGGGAACTTCAACCCCTTCCATTTTGACTTTGAGGGCACAGACTCCTCCTTCTCGTTGTCTTCGTACCCCGTTTGTACTACAAGAGCTCCCGATGACTCATCTAAGCGTGAGATGCAAATTCGCGTGATCGACAACTTGTGGTAAGTTTGTGTATTTATGTAAATACTTTCATTCTAGCATGGTCTTAAATACATGTTGAAAACATGTATAAATTAAGTTTTGACAAAAAAACATTGTTTGCATTTACAGGCTCATCTATAGGCGAGTATTCAACGAAGAGGACTCGAAGCATGGGCTTAGATGATCCAAAGTCATCTCATGGATCTCCATCTTCACCTAAGGGAGGGCCTTCTTTGAGCAAGGCCAAGAGAGGGATAGATTTTGATGAGTAGGAAATATATATGTCTTACATGACATTGTTTTTGTATGCCTATGTGCATGGCATTGTATGTAAGCCTATATGGCATTTGAACTTGATGGTATATGACCTATTTGGGCATTTTTGTATTTATTATGCACATTAAAATACTATTTGGAACTTGATAATTTTGTATGAAACCTTACATTTATGAGATTATTTTCATGAATCTAATATGATGTGCACTTGACAATATTTAAGACATTATGGATTATTTTTTCATTTATTGGTGATGTACATGTACTAGCATTTTCAATGTATAATATGCATCAAACTTTGGAAATTAATATTTATATAATGTATGTATATAAATAGTTACCTAATCTGAGTAATTATTCATTCAATTTATCAATGTGTATATGTGTATTTACCTTACTTGCGCTTCTTCTTGCTCATGGTCTCTTTGTATTGGTTCTATTTTATCATACACTTATTACATTCTTCTATGCTTCGTAGTCTTCTCCTATTAAAACACCGATAGTCGTCATAATTTGATGCCTTTCATCTATTGATATTTTGAGAATGTATCTCCATATGCATTACTCCAATGCTTGAGAATGTCTCCAAATGCAATGACATTTTGATTCAGACACTCAATGATTCTTGATTATCTAATCCTATCCAATTCGTGTTATTACCTTTAAATATGTAGTCATTTCAAGTTATTTGGAAATCACATCACACCTTTCACTAGGCTTGATGACTACCCATATCCTTTTTAAGGCACTTTTGAAAGCATCCATGGGTTTATCATAACATAAATTATCAATGAATGGAAGGTCACTAAGCTGTAGGCCAGCTGACTCCCATCAAGAACTAAACAAGAAAGATTTACTAGGCGATTGATAACTCCCATGTGTTCTTAGACATACCCTTGTCAAATTAATTCTTAAGCCAATCTAGTCATTCAGGGCTCTTAAGCGACTACATGAGATGAGGTACGCCACTGGGAGCGGGGTAGCCTAGCATACTAGCACTACGACATTTGCCACCCCAATGTGTTTGGTGTAAATCTGCACTATTTCTCGTGTTTACAAACAATAAGACAACGAGAGAACCGGATGGAGATGGAGAAAACTGTGAGAGAGGCTTTTTTGTAGAGGGCCCCGACATGGAGCTCTCGATCTCGATGAGACATCTCTAGGTGCCACGAAGTATGAGAAATCACCCATCGAAGATATGGTGTGTTTGGTCCTCAGGGCTCTTAAGCGACTACGCCCGGACGAGGTAGCCCGAAAGCATGGGGAGCATATGGAACCAAAAAGAAACCTCCACTAGCATTCACTAGGGCCTCTGATGATGTTTTGCGTAGTTGGTTCGGTTCCACGAGCTTCCATTTGCAAACTACAACATCGCGAAGCCCTACTATTTGACTCAGACAGGCATGCTATTTCTTGTGTTTACAAACAATAGGACATCGAGAGAACTAGATGGAGACAGAGAAAACCATGAGAGTCTTTTGTATAGGGCCCCGAAGCATGGAGGTCTCAGATCTAATGAGATGTCTCTAGGTGCCACGGAGTCCGAGAAATCACCCGTCGAAGATATGGCGTGTTTGGGCCTCAGGGCTCTTAAGCGACTACGCTCGGACGAGGTAGCCCAAAAGCATGGGGAGTAGGGAACAAAAATGAAGCCTCCAATAGCATTCACTAGGCCACCCCGATGTGTTTGCGTAGTTGGTTCGGTCCCATGAGCTTCCGTTTGCAAAATACACCTCTAGCAGCCCTACACTGACTCAGATTGCACTATTTCTCGCGTTTGCAAACAATAGGACAACGAGAGAACCAGGATGGAGACGTAGAAAACCGTACGATAGCATTTCTTATAGGGCCTCGACATGGAGGTCTCGGATATAATGAGACATCTCTAGGTGCCACGGAGTTTCGAGAAATCACATGTCGAAGATATGGCGTGTTTGGGCCTTAGGGCTCTTAAGCGACTACTTCGATCGACGGGTAGCCGAAGCATGGGAGTGTAGGGAACCAAAATGAATCCTCCACTAGTGTTCACCAGGCCACCCCGATGTGTTGGCGTAGTTGGTTGAGTCTCACGAGCTTCCGTTTGTAAACTACAACATCAGCCCTACTATTCTAACTCAGGCACTATTTCTCGCGTTTACAAACAATGAGACAACGAGAGAACCGGATGGAGACAAAAGAAAATTGTGAGAGGCTTTCGTAGAGGCCCCAACATGGAGGTCTCGGATCTTGACGAGACATCTCTAGGTGCCACGGAGTCTGATAAATCACCGTCGAAGATATGGCGTGTTTGGGCCTCAGGGCTCTTAAGCGACTATGCCCGGACGAGGTAGCCCGAAAGCACGGAGAGCGTAGGGAACAAAAACAAAGCCTTCACTAAAATTTACTAGGCCACTGACATGTTGGCATAGTTGGTTCGGTCCCACAAGCTTCCGTTTGCAAATTACAGCCTCTGGTAGCCCTACACTGACTCAGACTACACTATTTCTTGCGCATTTGCAAACAATAGGACAACGAGAGAACCGGATGGAGACGGAGAAAACCGCGAGAGAATTTTATAGAGGGCCTCGACATGGAGCTCTTGGATCTAATGAGATGTCTCTAGGTGCCACGGAGTCTAAGAAATCACCGTCGAAGATATGGTGTGTTTAGGCCTCGGGCTCTTAAGCGCCTAAGCCGGATGAGGTAGCCTAAAGCACGGAAGCGTAGGAACCAAAAAAAGCCTCCACTAGCATTCACTATGAAGCCGCCTTGATGTGTTAGCATAGTTGGTTCGGTCCCATGAGCTTCCATTTGCAAACTATTTGATGACATCGGCAGCCCTCTGTTTACTGACTCAGGACCTTACTATTTCTCGCATTTGTAAATAATAAGATAGCGAAAGAACCGAGATGGAGACAGAGAAAACTTCGAGAGGCTTTTGTAGAGGGCCCAGATGTAGAGATTTCAGATCGGCGAGATGTCTCTAGGTGCCACGAGTCGAGAAATCACCGTCGAAGATATGGCGTGTTTGGGCCTTAGGGCTCTTAAGCTTTATGCCCCTGAAAACAGGTAACTTTGAAAGCATGGGGAGCATAGGGAACCAAAATGAAGCCTCCTAGCATTCACCAGGCCACCCCATGTGTTGGCATAGTTTTTCGTCCCACGAGCTTCCGTTTGCAAACTACAACATCGAGCTTTATCTGTTTTGACTAAGACTACTATTTCTCGCGTTTTCTGAACAATAGGAAAGTGAGAATAATTTGGATGGAGACGAAGAAAACCATGAGAGGATTTCCTATAGGGCCTTGACATAGAGCTCTTGGATCTGATGAGATGTCTCTAGGTGCCACGGAGTCTGAGAAATCACTCGTCAAAGATCACATGCTTAAGAGCCCTAAGGCCCAAACATATAATATCTTGACGGGTGATTTATCGGACTCACGTGGCACCTAGAGACATCTCGTTAGATCCGAGAGCTCCATGTTAGGGCCCTCTATGAAATAATATCACGGTTTTCTCTGTCTCTATCCGGTTCTCTCGCTGTCTATTATTTGTTTGAAAAAATGCGAAAATAATGCGGTCGAGTCAAACAGTAGGGTCACTGATTCAGTAGTTTGCAAACAAGCTCATGGGACCGAATCAACTATGCAAACACATCAATGTGACTTGGTGAAAGCTATTGGAGGCTTTGTTTTGGTTCCCTAGTCCCCGTGCTTTCAAGCTACCCCATTCTAAGCGTAGTCGTAGCCGCATAAGAGCCTTGAGGCCCAAACACGCCATATCTTCGACGGTGATTTCTTAGACTCCAGGCACCTAGAGATATCTCATCGAGATCCAAGAACTCCACTTCTGGGCCCTCTACAAAATCCTCTCACGGTTTTCTTTGTCTCCATCCGGTTCTCTCGCTGTCTTATTGTTTGTAAACACGAGAAATAGTGCGATCCCAAGTCGAGTGTAGGAGCAGCCGGATGTTGTAGTTTATAAATGGAAGCTCATGGGACCTAATTAACTATGCCAACACATCGAGGTGGCTTGATGAATGCTAGTCGAGGCTTCATTTTGGTTCCCTACGCTCCCCGTGCTTTCGGGCTATCCTATCCGGGCATAGTCGTTTAAGAGCCCTAAGGCCCAAACACGCCATATCTTCGATGGGTGATTTCTCGAACTCCATGGCACTTAGAGATGTCTCGTTAGATCCAAGATCTCCATGTTGGGGCCCCTGTAAAGTATCTTACGGTTTTTCCATCTCCATCCGGTTCTCTTGTTGTCTATTGTTTGTAAACACGAGAAATAGTGCAGTCTGAGTCAATGTAGGGCTGTCAAGATGCTATTTTTGCAAATGAAGCTCATGGGACCAAACCAACTATGCCAACACGTCGGGGTGGCCTAGTGAACACTAGTGGAGGCTTCATTTTGGTTCCCTATGCTCCCCGTGCTTTCGGGCTACCTCGTCCGGGCGTAGTTGCTTAAGAGCCCTAAGGCCCAAACACGCCATATCTTCGACGGGTGATTTCTTGGACTCTGTGGCACCTAGAGATGTCTTGTTAGATCTAAGAGAGCTCCATGTAGGGCCCTCTATGAAATCCTCTCACGGTTTTCTCCGTCTCCATCCGGTTCTCTCACTGTCCTATTGTTTGCAAATGCGAGAAATAGTGCGATCCTCGAGTTAGTTTAGAGGTCTGCCAAATGTTGTAGTTTGCAAACGGAAGCTCATGGGACCAAACCAAATATGCCAATACATCGTGTGTCTTGTGAATGCTAGTGGAGGATTCGTTTTGGTTCCCTACACTCCCCGTGCTTTCGGGCTACCCCATCCGGGCATAGTCGCTTAAGAGCCCTGAGGCCCAAACACACCATATCTTCGACGGGTGATTTCTCGACTCCATGGCACCTAGAGACATCTCGTCAGATCCGAGACCTCCATATTAGGGCCCTCTATGAAATCCTCTCGCGGTTTTCTCTGTCTCGATCTGGTTCTCTCACTGTCCTATTGTTTGTAAACGTAAGAAATAGTGCGATCTGAGTCGATGTAGGGCTGCTTAGGAGGCTATTTTTGCAAACGGAAGCTCATGGGACCAAACCAACTACACCAACACATCGGGGTGGCCTAGTGAATGCTAATGGAGGCTTTTTTTTGGTTCATTACGCTCCCCGTGCTTTTGGGCTACCCTGCCTCAGCGTAATCTCTTAAGAGCCCTGAGGCCCAAACACACCATATCTTCGACGGTGATTTCTCGGACTTCGTGGCACCTAGAGACATCTCGTTAGATCCAAGACCTCCATGTCAAGGACCTCTATGAAATCCTTTCGCGATTTTCTCCGTCTCCATCCGGTTCTCTCCTTGTCCTATTGTTTGTAAACAAGAGAAATAGTGCATTCTAAGTTAGTGTAGGGCTGCCAGATGCTTGTAGTTTGCAAACAGAAGCTCATGGGACCGAACCAACTATGCCAACATGTCGGGGTGGCCTAGTGAATGCTAGTGAATGCTTCATTTTGGTTCCCTACGCTATTTGTTCTTTCGGGCTGGCCACCGTCGGGCGTAGTCACTTAAGAGCCCTGAGGCCTAAACACGCCATATCTTCGACGGGTGATTTTTCAGACTCCGTGGAACCTAGAGATGTCTCGTCAGATCCGATACCTCCATGTTAGGGCCCTCTACGAAATCCTCTAGTGGTTTTCTCCATCTCCATCCGGTTCTCTCATTGTCTATTGTTTGCAAACGCGAGAAATAGTGCAGTCTGGGTCAGTGTAGGGATGCCAGATGCTGTAGTTTGCAAACGAAAGATTGTGGGACCGAAAACATTACGCCAACACATCAGGGTGGCTTGGTGAATGCTAGTGGAGGCTTCATTTTGGTTCCCTACATTCCCCGTGCTTTCGGGCTACCCCATTTGGGTGTAGTCGCTTAAGAGCCCTGAGGCCCAAACATGCCATATCTTCGACAGGTGATTTCTCGAACTCCATGGCACCTAGAGATGTCTCATCATATCCGAGACCTCCATGTCAAGGCCCTATATGAAATGCTCTCGTTGTTTTCTACGTCTCCATCCGGTTCTCTCATTGTCCTATTGTTTGCAAACGTGAGAAATAGTGCGGTTTGAGTCAGTGTAGGGCTGCGAGATGTTGTAGTTTGCAAACGGAAGCTCGTGGGACTAAATCAACTACACCAACACATCAGGGTGGCTTGGTGAATGCTAGTGGAGACTTTATTTTGGTTCCCTACAATCCCCGTGCTTTTGGGCTACCCCGTCCGGCGTAGTCGCTTAAGAGCCCTGAGGCCCAAACACGCCATATCTTCGACGGGTGATTTCTCAGACTCCGTGGCACCTAGATTCATCTCATCTAATCCAAGACCTCCATGTCGGGGCCTTTACGAAATCTTGTCGTGGTTTTTTTCCTCCATCTTGGTTTCTCTGCTGTCTATTGTTTTGCAAACACAAAAAAAATAGTGTAGTTTGAGTCGAGTGTGTAGAATTGCAGCGAGGTTGTAGTTTGCAAACGGAAGCTCGTGGGACCAAACCAACTATGCCAACACGTTGGGGTGGCCTGGTGAATGCTAGTGGAGGTTCTGCTTTTTTTTCCTATGCTCCCGTGCTTTTGGGCTACCCCGTCTCAGGGGCTTAGTCGCTTAAGAGCCCCGAGGCCCAAACAAGCAATATCTTCGACAGGTGATTTTCTCGAATCCATGGCACCTAGAGATGTCTCGTCAGATCCAAGAGCTCCATGTCAGGGCCCTCTATGAAATCCTCTTGTGGTTTTCTCCGTCTCCAATGGTTCTCTTGTTGTCCTATTGTTTGCAAACGCAAGAAATAGTGTAGTCTGAAGTCGAGTAGTAGGGCTTTAGATGTTGTGTAGTTTGCAAATGCGAAGCTCGTGGGACCGAAAAACTACGCCAACACATCGGGGTGGCCTAGTGAACACTAGTGGAGACTTTTTTTGGTTCCCTACGCTCCCCGTGCTTTCAGGTTACCCCGTCCGGACATAGTTGCTTAAGAGCCCCGAGGTCCAAACACTCCATATCTTCGACGGGAGATTTCTCGAGATTTCATGGCACCTAGAGATGTCTCGATAGATCCGAGACCTCTATGTTGGGGCCCTTTAGGAAATCATCTCACGGTTTTCTCTCGTCTCCATTCGGTTCTCTCGCTGTCCTATTGTTTGCAAACACGCAGAAATAGTGCGATCTAAGTCGGTGTAGAGGCTGCGAGAGATTGTATTTTGCAAACGAAAGCTCGTGGGACCAAACCAACTATACCAACATGCCACGGTGGCCTAGTGAATGCTATTGGAGGCTTCTTTTTGGTTCCTACGCTCCCCGTGCTTTGGGCTACCCATTCGGCGTAGTCTCTTAAGAGCTCGAGGCCTTAACACACCATATCTTTGACGTGTGATTTCTCAGACTTCGTGGCACCTAGAGATGTCTCCTCGATTTGAGAGATCTATGTCGGGGCCCTCTAGAAAGCCTCTCATCATTTCTCCATCTCCATCCGGTTCTCTCGCTATCCTATTGTTTGTAAACGCGAGAAATAGTGCAGTCTAAGTCAGTGTAGGGCTGCGAGAGGCTATAGTTTGCAAACGAGCGCGTGGGACCCAATCAACTACTCCAACACATCGGGGTGGCTTGGTGAACACTAGTGGAGGCTTTGTTTTGGTTCCCTATACTCCCCGTGCTTTGGGCTACCTCGTCAGGCTTAGTTTAAGAGCCCCGAGGCCCATGTACGCCATATCTTCGACGGGTGATTTATCGACTCTGTGGGCCTAGAGAGACTCTCGCCAAATCCAAGATCTCCATGTTGGGGTCCTCTAGTGAATGCCTCTGGAGGTTTTCTTCTCCATTCGGTTCTCTCGCTATCCTATTATTTGTAAACCTAGTGCGATGCAGTCGTGTAGAGCTTAGGCATGCTAGATGCCATTTGAAAGGCCCAGCTCGTGGGACAAAACCAACTACACTAACACATCTTGACCTAGTGAATGCTAGTGGAGGCTTAATTTTTTCCCTACGCACCTGTGCTTTAGGGATGTCTCAATCAAGAGCCTTGAGGCCCAAGCTTTTTTGGGTCCCTCTGACTGCTACAGAGACATCTTGTTAGATCCCTCTCGGTTTTCTCCATCTCCATCCGGTTCACTCATTTTAGGAGCCCTGTTTGTGATTTCTCGAGACATAGTGCGGTCTACCGAACCAACTACGAAGTTAGTGAATGCTAGTGGAGGCTTCCTTTTGGTTCCCTACACTCCTGTGCTTTCTCTACCTCCATCACGGTAGTGCTTAAGAGCCATGAGGCTCAAACACGCATATCTTCGATTGTGATTTTTAGACTCCAAGGCACTTAGGGATGTCTCATCAAATCCGAGAGCCTTTTGGGGTCCTCTACAAAATCCTCTCGTGGTTTTCTCCATCTCCATCCGGTTCACTGCGTTTGTAAACGCAGTGGCTCTAAGTCGGTGAATGCTAGTGGAGGCTTCAATTCGTGGGATCCAACTACGCCCCCGTGCACGTTGGAGTGGCTAATGCTAGTGGAGGCTTCATTTTGGTTCCCTATGCTCCCCGTGCTTTCGGGCTACCCTATCTTCGGGCGTAGTCGCTTAAGAGCCCTGAGGCCCAAACACGCCATATCTTCGACGGGTGATTTCTCAGACTCTGTGGCACCTAGAGACATCTCTTCATATTCTGAAAGCTCCACATCGCGGCCCTCTACAAAATCCTCTCACGGTTTTCTCCATCTCCATCCGGTTCTCTCATTGTCTTATTATTTGCAAATGCGAGAAATAGTGCAGTCTGAGTCAATGTAGGGCTGCCAGATGTTGTAGTTTGCAAACAAAAGCTCATGGGACCAAACCAACTACACCAACATGTCAAGGTGTCCTAGTGAACACTAGTGGAGGGTTCATTTTTTCCCTACGCTCCCCGTGCTTTCATGGCTACCCCGTCCGGCGTAGTCGCTTAAGAGCCTTAAGGCCCAAACACGCCATATCTTCGACGGGTGATTTCTCAGACTCCGTGGCACCTAGAGACATCTTGTCAGATCCAAGACCTCCATGTTGGGGCCCTCTATGAAAGCCTCTCACGGTTTTATCCGTCTCCATCCGGTTCTCTCATTGTCTATTGTTTGTAAATGCGAGAAATAGTGCAATCTGAGTCAGTGTAGGGCTGCCAGAGGTTGTAGTTTGCAAACGGAAGCTCATGGGACCAAACCAACTATGAAAACACATTGGGGTGGCCTGGTGAATGCTAGTGGAGGTTTCATTTTTGTTCACTACGCTCCCCATGTTTTCGGGGCTACCTCGTCAGGGCTTAGTTGCTTAAGAGCCCGAGGCCCAAACATGCCATATCTTCGACAAGTGATTTCTCGACTCCATGTGGGACCTAGAGATGTCTCATGATATCCGAGAGCTCCATGTCGATTCCCTCTATGAAATCCTCTCACGGTTTTCTCCGTCTCTAACCGGTTCTCTCGTTGTCCTATTGTTTACAAACGCGAGAAATAATGTAGTCTGAGTCAGTGTAGGGCTGCCAGATGTTGTAGTTTACAAACAGAAGCTCGTGGGACCAAACCAACTATGCCAACATGTCGGGGTGGCTTGGTGAACACTAGTGGAGGCTTTGTTTTGGTTCCCTACGCTCCCCGTGCTTTCGGGCTACCCCGTCTGGGCGTAGTCACTTAAGAGCCCTGAGGCCCAAACACGCCATATCTTCGACGGGTGATTTCTCAACTCGTGGCACCTAGAGATGTATCATTAGATCCAAGAGTTCCATGTTGGGGTCCTCTACTAAATCCTCTTGTGGTTTTCTCCATCTCCATCCGGTTCTCTCGCCGTCTATTGTTTGCAAACACGAAAAATAGTGCAGTTTGAGTCAGTGTAGGGCTACCAAATTGCTTTGTAGTTTAAAACGAAGCTCGTGGGATGAAACCAACTACACCCAACATGTCAAGGTGGCCTGGTGAATGCTAGTGGAGGCTTCATTTTGGTTCCCTATGCTCCCCGTGCTTTCGGGTTACCCTGTCTGGGCTTAGTCGCTTAAGAGCCTTGAGGCCCAAACATGCCATATCTTCGACGGGTGATTTCTCAGACTCCATGGCACCTAGAGATGTCTCGTTAGATCCAAAGACCTCCATGTTTGTTCCCTCTACAAAATCCTCTCGTGGTTTTCTCTATCTCCATCCGGTTCTCTCGCTGTCTTATTGTTTGCAAACACGTGAAATAGTGCAGTCTGAGTCAGTGTAGGGCTGCAGAGGCTATATTTTGCAAACAGAAGCTTGTGGGACTAAACAACTATGCCAACACGTCGGGTCACCTTGTGAATGCTATTGGAGGCTTCGTTTTGGTTCCCTACGCTCCCTGTGCTTTTGGGCTACCTCGTCGGGTGTAGTCTCTTAAGAGCCCTAAGGCCTTAACACGCCATATATTCAACGTGTGATTTCTCAGACTTCGTGGCACCTAGATATGTCTTCTTAGATCCAGAGATCTATGTCGGGGCCCTCTAGAAAGCCTCTCATCATTTTCTCCATCTCCATCCAGTTCTCTCGTTGTCCTATTGTTTGTAAACGCGAGAAATAGTGCAGTCTAAGTCAGTGTAGGGTTGCTAGAGGCTGTAGTTTGCAAATGGAAGCTCGTGGGACCAAACCAACTACTCCAACACATCGGGGTGGCACTAGGTGAATGCTAGTGGAGGCTTCATTTTGGTTCCCTACGCTCCCATGCTTTCGGGCTACCCTCGTCTCGGGCGTAGTCGCTTAAGAGCCCTGAGGCCCAAACACGCCATATCTTCGACGGGTGATTTCTCGGACTCCATGGCACCTAGAGACATTTCATTAGATCCGATACCTCCATGTCGGGGCCCTCTATGAAAGCCTCTCATGGTTTTCTCTCATCTCCATCCGGTTCTCTCACTGTCTATTGTTTGCAAACATGAAAATAGTGCGGTGTGAGTCGGTGTAGGATTGCCAGATGTTGTATTTTGTAAACGGAAGCTCATGGGACCATCAACTACACCAACATGTCCTGGGTGGCCTAGTGAATGCTAGTGGAGGCTTTGTTTTGATTCCCTACGCTCCCTGTGCTTTCGGGCTACCTCGTCCAGGCTTAGTAGCTTAAGAGCCCTGAGGCCCAAACACGCCATATCTTCGACGGGTGATTTCTCGACTCGTGGCACCTAGAGACATCTCGTTAGATCAAAGATATCTCCATGTTGGGACCCTCATGAAATAATCTCGTGGTTTTCTCCATCTCCATCCGGTTCTCTCTGTCTTATTGTTTGCAAACACGAGAAATAGTGCGATATGAGTAAGTGTAGGGCTTTCGCCGATGTTGTAGTTTGCAAACGGAAGCTCGTGGGACCAAACCAACTATAACAACACATCGGGGTGGCCTGAGTGAACACTAGTGGAGGCTTCATTTTTTTCCCTATGCTCCCCGTGCTTTCGGGCTACCTCGTCCAGGCGTAGTCGCTTAAGAGCCATGAGGCCCAAACACGCCATATCTTCGACGGGTGATTTTCAGACTCTGTGGCACCTAGAGATGTATCGTCAGATCCGATACCTCCACGTTGGGGCCCTACTGAAATCCTCTAGTGGTTTTCTCTCATCTCTCCATCCGGTTCTCTCTCCATCCTATTGTTTGCAAACGCGAGAAATAGTGCAGTTTGAGTCAGTGTAGAAATGGGCGCGATCTTGTAGTTTGCAAACGAAAGCTCGTGGGACCGAAAAACTATGCCAACACGTTGAGGTGGCCTGGTGAATGCTAGTGGAGGATTAGTTTTGGTTCCCTATGCTCCCCGTGCTTTCGGGCTACCCCATCCGGCGTAGTCGCTTAAGAGCCCTAAGGCCCAAACATGCCATATCTTCGACAGTGATTTCTTAGACTCCGTGGCACCTAGAGACATCTGTCAGATCCGAGACCTCCATGTCGGGGCCTTACATGAAATACTCTTCGGTTTTCTTCGTCTCCATCCGGTTCTCTCATTGTCCTATTGTTTGCAAAATGCGAAAATAAATAGTGCGGTGTGTGAGTTTAGTGATGGGCTCATGCCAGAGGTTGTATTTTGCAAACAGGTGCTCATGGGATTTTTTTGAACCAACTATGCCATGCTTTGACACTTCGGGGTGGCAGTCGGTGAATGCTAGTGGAGGCTTCATTTTGGTTCACTACACTCCTTGTGCTTTCGAGGCTACCAAATGTCGTCTGGGCTACGAAAGCCTCTTGTGGTTTTCTCCATCTCCATTCAGATTAAGTCAGTGTAAGGTTTTACATTGCCAATCACCTAAATAATATAGGTGGTTCATACAATATAGGTGGTGAAATGAGAATTTTAATAAGATATTTTTACAATATAGGTGGTGAAATGAGAATTTTGTTTGTTGTTCCTTTCTAATATTTAATTTTTCTTAGCTTCACTTGGCTTCAAGAATAATAAATTCTCTACTGACAGTGCCAACCATGTGAAGGTGGAAGCTTTTTTGGCACCACTAACCTACATAAACATGTTAGTAAGCAATTAAATAGAATTTTAAATCATACAAAATTTAAACAAAATCATTTAAGTAAATATTCAAATTAAATTCATGAAGAATATACTTTTTGCAAATTCAATCCAATGAACCGCAAGGATCAACTCTATTCTTGACAGTAGCAAGAATTGCTTCATGATCTGATTCATGAACCTTCCACATTTTTGTTTGATGGCCGACCTCGATATTTGATCAATTTAATAATTGTTGCAAGGACCAAATGTGAATAGTGAATTATCTTCCGATGTACTTCATAGTCTTCAAATAACCAAATGTTTGATTTTTGATAGGATATCGTCGAAGCCAAGTTCCAGTGACTACCACTGATCCAGTGGGATACTCAAGGTCTTCACCATCAATGACTGTGGAAGTCAAAAAAATTTCCCCTCTACACAACGAGATAAGAAGTAGTATATTCCCTCTTCATTAAATTCCGTCACAATAACTGCAAAAATGTGCCCTATGTATCACAAAGTAAAATTGTTCAGTCAATTTATAAATACATTAAGAGTTGACCATTTAATAATTTATAAATCTAAAACATGGCATGTACATATATGTATGTACCTTGTTGCACTAAATCAAAGACTTGGTCAAAGTCAGGTGATGTTGTCATTTGATCTGAAGACCCTACAAGTTGTAATGCTCGTGGAACTTGATGTGTGTCGAGTGGAATTAGAGGTCTACAAGTCCACTCATCCACCCACTACTGTGACTCACATTCATTCCACACAAAATCAATGCATGATATACAAAAACATGTCATGCACCTAGTATAAATAGTCCAAGCATTTGCATCTGAACTACGAAATGAGTGCATATCACTTGATCCTGCAACTGTCATACAATCTTCAAAGTTTGTCAGATGTTGTTTCTCTATCAACCAAAAATATCTATGAACCATTGATCTCTCTTGAGATTCATGGCCCATATTCTTGACACACCAATCAACAATGCTTTTTACATTTGTAAATTTAGCACCATCCTTGAACTTTAACTCTTCTCTTGCAAGTGCTCTTTTCACACATGATCTGCACCATCATGCTCTCCTTTTCCATGTCCTGCCTTAGTAAAACTCCAGATATGTTGTACATTTGTTTCTTTGTGCATCCTACTTAGCCAATAAAACATCCGTGCATTCTTGAATTGTGATGTGCAGTTGTTTGACCAAATGTAATGTTGATCGAAACTAATGTTCCTCTCATTCAAGTTCACATAAAACACACTAAAACACCCTTGTACATATTCTGTAGAATGTGTTTGATCATCACTGATGTAGAAATGATACTCTCTTAATATTTTTCGATCTTGCTTAGTGCTTTCAGGAGAGTGCATGAATGTTATATGCACGAAAATAGAAACTTGCATTGAGTTATAATATTGAGATTGAACCTCCATTTGTGGCTGCAATGTGTAATTCTCTACGAAGTCAACTACTGAAACAATAGTACCAAGTGGGAATGTGTCATTGCTTAACTTGAATTGTTCATCCAACCATCGAAGCTCTATGTGTGTGCCTTGCATACTCATAAAAAAATTTCTCTCTGAATTTGACCATATATTCTGATATAAGTAATTTTTTCAGAACAAGCTCACACCTCTTAGATTCTTTTCCATCTTTTAATTGATATGCCACCGATTTATATTTGGTGAAATCAACCAATTCTTTTCCTATTGAAGATGTACTCTCCTCGTGGATACAAATTTTTAGATTTGGCAAGCCACCACATACATTGCACGTTCCATCCAAACATGCTTTGTTATAAAAAAATTGTCTTGTTGATTTTTCACAAAATATTGTCGGAATAAATTCCCTTGAAGATTTTTGTGGGACATTTATTCCACACTCCTACAACATGATGTCAGTATGCAAAACACTACGTATTTGACAAAAAACATCATAATGCATTGAAAATTCAACATGATGCCTATAACAACAAGTGGTACGTGAGTGATTGATTTTCACATAAAAGGGTTTGTTCATTTCAAAGAATCTTTGGCTAATGTTAATTTGTGGATTTTCATTTTTAAACTTAGAGAACATTTTTGTTTGAGTCATATCTAAGAAATGTTTTGCACACGATTCACGATTACGAGAACCTATTCTTCTTTTTACTTGTATCTCTTCTATTCATGACACCCTTGTGTTCTCATTCCAAAATTTTACAATTAATTATTTTAGAATATCAGATGTATTCTTGTCTTTTCGTGGAAGTCTGCTAGAGAAAGCCCAATAATCAGTGTTATTGACTGACTCAAGACGTTTACGTCTCTCTATTGCTTTCATTAGTGTTTTTCTGTTTAGCTTTAAAGCATTGCTTGTTTTTCTAATCAAGCATTTATTAACTATTTTATCACTTACTATACAATTAGTTAGTGCACGTCATGTAGCATTACTATCTTTGGTGCATCTTTTGCCACCTACAACTTGGTATGCTTTATGTATGTTTTCAACAATTGACGCATTTTGATCAACAACATTAGATGTTCTTAACCCTAGGGTCTTCATTATAGGTCTCATCTTAATTAACTTCATCAATGAAACAAATAATTGACATCTTTGTGTGTCATTTAAATTCTCAAAGTAATTATCCCAAATTCCACTAGCTTTTCTTCTCGCATTTCTTTTAGACATTTTGTTAGGCATTGGTTTTATAATGTTTTCATCAATTTCAATTAAGTGAATTGGTTTTCTTCAAAATGGAAGGAGGTGTTCTTAGAGGTGAAGATTTGTTTATAAGGTTACTTTCTTCATTCAGTGTTTTCATACAAATTTCGGGGTTAACATTTGGATTCTCAAGTAAGGGTTCAACAATTGGATTCATATCAATTTCTTCATCCATACCAACATTATCATTCAATTCAATATCATTATTCATTGCAAAATCATTATTCTCTACATTTTCATTATGTATTTCATCCCATTTTCTAATACATTAGCTACATTTGATATAGCGGATGTACCTTTCCTTGCTCGAAGTTTTTGCATTCTCTTCAATTTCTTTATTCTCTTCTCTTCCAATTGCTCCGATGTCTTATTCTTGACTTTCCTCTTGTCCTTAGCTTAACGTTTATCACCCATGATTAAAAAAATCCAACTAGTGGGGTAGGGGACAAAATGAAATACTAAAAAATCATACAAGAATTTAGAGAATATTGCAAAAAAAAAAATGTTTGTAGAATTCCCGTGAAAGAGATGAAAGGGATGTTGGGGGCCATAAGATAAAAAACAAAGCAAAATGTGTACACGTTATGTAACAGCGTACGTGTTACATAACGCGTACGCATTTTTGTTTTCTCTTTTCCCAAGCCATGCCTCAAGGCTTGGGATCCGGTTTGGATCCCCAAGCCTGAGGCATGGACCTGCACAAACACAAAACAACAAGTTTTTACAAGAAAATGTAAAAATGACACTTCCTCTATGAGAAATCAAAATAAAACAATCGATCCATTTTAAAAAAATTATACCACAACGTAGAGCAGAGTCTCTTCTTTCTTAAAATATAATTTTCCAAATTTTCTGACTAATATAAGGTATCCATATTATTTATTTTCTAACTATGCCTTTTTATAGCTATTTTTTGAAGTGTAAATATGTTTATCTTTCATGGTGTATCTTTTTTTGGTGATCGAAATTTAAAAAAATTATACTAGCCCAAACTAGGCATAATTCTATACATATTCAAAAAAAAAATTAATTTTAATTTTTGATATTTTTGAGGTAGTTAGGGGGGGCACGGTCGGAGCTTCGTTATTTTTCAAAACATAAAATTTTTGTACTAGAAAAATCATAAATAAAAAATATTCGCTAAAAAATCTTTAAAAAATGAAACCCAAACTAGATGCTCCTAGATATCTTTCTACCAAAGGGTTTTTAAAAATACTAAATGGTGCTCAAAAATGGTGGGGGGCACGAAAGTCACTCTATTATGTTTTTTAACAAAAATAGGAGCATTTGTTGGTATTTTAGTTGTTTGACCCACTTAAACTTATCCGTTTTCAATAAAATTTGGTATCTTAGAAACTAGACTCAAAATTCTACGATTCATATTTCTACAACATCTTCCAATTTTGAGTGTAACTATTTCAAAAACTCATACAAATTGATTTTTTTTTTTCCGAAAAATGCGTCCACTTAAGACCTCCTTTTGGCCCCCCAACTTGGTGCACTTACCCATTTATGGAGGTATGCGGGAATAAATTAGTGTAGAATTGTGTGTAACACTTGAATATGGAGAGGACGTAGTAAAAGAGAAAACAAATATGCTAAATTGAAAATGAATTGAGACATGCGTAAATGGTTCCATTCAAGATAAAGTAATTAAGACATGGTGGTTAACAAAAAAGCTTTTATCAATTTTAATAACAACTTATTAACAATTCTTGCCAAAGCTGCAGTTTTTGTGTTAATGTATTTATATGTAAGGAATCATGTACTTAAAATCAACATATGTTGTTAAAAGAGTTTTGTACTTTTTATTATTTGATAGTTTTCTTATAAAATATGAAGTAGAAACAAAAAAACTACCCAAACAGAGGTAATCAAATGTGGAGTACAATTCCTTTAGTTTGTGAGAGGGATGGAATTTTAATGTGGTTGGGTAGATTACGTAGCAAACAGAGCAATGATGGATGTAACTTAATGATTGGTGTGCAGTTATTTTATGGATATATGTAAAGAGTTACTCTCTTAGCTAATTACATGAATAATGAAACAGAATTGTGCATTATGTTTTTTACAAAAAGTAAATGAATCTGCTTATAAAGTTGGAAGAATAGATCCACAAGATATAAAAAATTTAACCATGCTTTAAAGTACATGCAACCTCAAATTGTCTAACGCTTTAGCAAGCATCTTGAGACCATTGAAATAGGGATGTAACAAGCACATGGTGACACAATTTGAACTGGAATAGGTTGATTGTTTCACAACATTAAGTAGTTATATATGCATCAAATTTTTTTCTTTACTCATTTTATGCTTAGTACATGAATTTCACAGTTTGTCATATGTGCATGAGGAGGCTGGAAGTGTCTAATTTGGGTGTTTTTTTTGTTATGGGGAGGGGTGGGTTTATAAAATTCTATGTAGAATTTTTCCCTAAGGATGTGGATGGTGTCTTCGCTGGCAATGGCTGCTTGTTGTAGTGCAGCCTGTGCTTGTTCTAATCTTTGTTGTGTAAGCAACATTGCGATATTGCATCGTTGTCTACAGTGTGGCTTCCATGCATTGTTCTTGTACACATTTAGATAGTAGTTGTTGTATGCGGGTGTAATCAGTTCCAATTCAGGTTGCTATGGCATCGAATGTGGTTGTCATCTTTCGAGTACCTGCAAGGGGTGTGTAAATAATGTATTAGAGGCATAAATTAAGGAGGGCGAATGTTTTATGCTTGAATTGTAGATGGAATATTGATTCAGATGTATATAGTTAAATTACAAATGTAGATAGAATTTTAGGGGATAATCATGAATACATTTACAACTGATTGAGATTTAATGCAGTCATTATACTGGATACACAAGAATACATGTTATACTAAGAGTGTGTTTTTATTGGTATTGTTCATCAAAAAAAAATTTAAGAGGGAAAACAACCGTAACCTAGAAAAACAAGGCCTCAAACATGAAGAAAAAGAAAATGATTTTTAAACTCAAAACACGAAAATATCGAACTGAGATTTTATAGTTAAACATTGCCAGTAGTAAAATAGTTACAGAGGAATTAAACCCTTGACTAATGGAAATTTTCTAGTGACAACGTTGAAAATGCTCTTCCACTACCTCTACTTAAAACAACATAAATACATTCACAGAGATAAATTTACTGACAATATACTTGTTGGGAAAAAGACAGCTGCATGAAAATTTTTGCCACAATAAATTTGGAGATGATCTTATACACAATATTGTGTAAAGCAAGTGTTCTATATTGTTTTAGATCTATAGCTTTAGTTTTTTTTTGGAATAGGAATGCTTTTAAGAAAATATATTCTAATGCTATTTTATTCAGAATTTTCCTTTTTGTGTCAGGGGTTTGAGATTTGCCACGAGCATGTACATTGAAAACCCTTAAAATATTGTTGTATTTAGTTCACTATTATGATGTGTTGAATATGGAATGGGAGCGATTTTTTTTAGTTTTCCTAATTTGTAGATGCAAAGCGATATACCAATGATTCAAATGAGTGGATTCAACCACCCTAGCCTAGATTTGATAAGTATAACTAAACCATTGATGAAAGACAATAATTGTATCCAACTTTTCTGCTATGTAATGGTTACGTAGTTGTCTAATGCACCAGGTGTAGTAGGCAAGATCCACCATTGAATTGAGATTTGCTAGCTCTTGCCTCTATTATGGGGTTAAAGTCTCCATTGTATTTGTAATTCATTTTTCTCCCAATCCTCTAAATTTAGCCTATGAAATCTAATGATCTAATGTTTTTTGCATTTTCTCTAGTTTTACTTTGACACAATTGCTCCTGTCATTCCATCAGATCTTCTTCAACATTTGTAACCCTTGGCACATCCTATTCACACGAAACTATTTTCTTGTATTTCAACCTGTTAGAATCTCCTTTGTGAAAGATCTTCCTTCTCAAAAATGTCATTACAAGATCATATCCTCATTGTATTTAGCATTAGGCTGTAATTGGCTGTGGCATTCTGCCAAACGTTTGGTAAGCCATAATGCCAAAGCTCTCACGCTGGTTAGGGTTTGATGCCTTCTTTCAAGCACCTCACGTATCTCCTGTTTACTTCAACCATGTGAACACACACATACATGCCAAGTTTGAATGTTTAGTGGATTTTGACCTGTATGACTACACCTCATGGAATATCATAGTTGAAGCTCTGAAAATACATGGATGTCCTCATGAGGTATAGACATTGTTATGAATCACTACAGTGGACCATAATTCCAATATATACAACAAAAACAGAAATAAATGGAAACATGATCAAATAGGGAATGAGCAAACCTGTATCCGCCAGGAACCAAATCAAAACAGACTGACACACCCATATAGTCATTGAGAACACAAGCATAATAGACTGAACACCTGACTGACCAATAGTATAGGAAAATGAAAAGAATCAAAAGAACAAATCTCATTAAACAAAGTTTGTTAGTAAACTTTGTAACAATAGATTATTTCAAAGTGGAAATAGAGGTGCTCATAATCGTACAAGTTTCATGCAGATGACTGATTCAGTAGCTTTATATTCCTCTGAGGCTTGCTCACTTTCATCAGAAAATCTACACTCCTATTTTTGGAATCATATATGCCACTGTCCGTCCATAAGTGTGTCTATTAAAATTGCAGTTGAATTGAGAGACCAATGAATTTTGTGGGAAAGTAGGTGTAGGCCAAAGAAAATGTTAATTCATAGCCATGAAATGTTTTGTTAAAGGCAACAGAAAGGAGCGGATGCATAAAATCACCCTCTTATAGACTCTGACACGTGTATATCTGGGCTCAGAAGAGACCACTTAGTGATAAAGAAAAACCAATGCAGAGGTTAAACAACAAAATGAGTACAAGAATCTAATCAATCATGTTTAATGAATAAAGACATGTTCATTACAAAAACATATAATATTGAATAACTTGTCACGAGGATAAGATCAACACGATATAGGAAGTGTATTGCATTGTGCATAATAATGCTAAGTTAAACAATGCCCAAGTATTGCAGTCTGCAGAGAAAGAAAACATCTTTATTTAGGCAGATCAAGTGTCATGACAACTGTGAGCAGCTTTTTTAGGATCCAGGCGACAGATTAGGAAGATATGACAGCCATGGGATTTCCTCTCGATATCTACACAACCATCAGCTATCCTAATCCCATAAAGTAGGTATCTATACAATTGTACATTCTTAGATTCTCTATGAACATCTAGATAATGCCATGTAAAATTTTATTAGCTGTAATTATGGGCCCTAGTTGCAATATTTCCTGGTTGAGTGGTTGAAAAAAACACTTCTTTAAATTGAGGAGATAAAGTCACATAGCTGCCAACATTCTAAGGGAAAGATGGTTTGATTTATATCTTGACATTTTGGGCTGAGAACAATACAAGCCTCTTTAACAATCACAAGAATGAACAACTAGGACTACTAGGAATTCTTATGAACATATTCTTCGTGGTTTCCTTTCACCTAGAGGAGTGAAAATATGAGGTGATGGGTGATGGTCCAAAGTTATTGGAAGTCTTCCATGTCCCTTCTTCTTTGCCTTCCTAACTTGGGCACCCTTAAATCAAAACTTGAAAATTTAGCTGTTCCAAGAGGATCCATAACCGGCTAATTTCATGGAATTATTTACTAATTGAAGTGACAACTGAATATAATCATAGGTTGTTTCCCAAGAACATAGCACCTAAATGAACATGTTTTCCATTAGAGAAGGCAAATATCAAGCGATCTTGATTTGTATTACTATTTACCAAAGTATATGCACATGGGTCTGTAATTGCTAGCTTTAATACATTGGTTCAGACAATAACACAAGGGCTATATGCATACGAACAACTAGCATTCATTCGGTAGGATGGAATACCAAAAGTAACAACCCTAATGGAAATCATTAACCCAACATGGCAGTCAAAGATGATGGAAGTAGATGACATTAGTTTTCTCCCGATTGACGGTTATTCAAATACAAATACATTGAAAAGATTAAATACATAAACAACACGATGGAAATATAGCTCATATGGAGAACATAAGTCTGGACTTATTATAAGGAAATCCATCATTTTGTGAAAGTTTAGTTTTGTAGCAGGATTTCATAATATGCTAGCTTTTTTTGGTTTTTTTACAAGTGATTGCATTATTGGGAAGTCATGATTTTGTTTTGTAAATTTTGTTAGAGTTTGAAATAGTTTTTTTTTTTTTTTAGAGAGACTTATATCGTTTGTGTTTTAATTTGAAGTTGGAGTCTAATGAAATTCAATGATCGCAACATATTCACAAAAGCTCAAAATACACTAGATATAGTGATTTTAATATAATTTTTTTATAACGATATAGGTATGTTTGGAGATTGGAATTTAGATAATAGGGATGAGAATTTTTTTTTTTAAGTCATAACCAAATGAACTAATACAAGTTATACCGAAACTACTACGAAGTAGAGATGATATGGAAAGAAAGTTTTTATATACGTTGAAGAGATCTTTTTTACTACAACATGGAACATAAAAGTCTATTGAAATGAAAACCAAAGAACAAAACAATTTTGTTTATGTTGTTATTAGAAGATTTCGATATGTAAAAGGATTGTGGAGAAACATAAGTACAATATCAACAAGGTTGAATGCTTTTTCAACTTAGACACTTTTTCCAGTAGAGTGTTGTGCCTAGGAGCCTTTTAAGGGATATGAAGTGAACACCTTGTATATCAGTTTTTGAAGCATATCATTGTAAGCTTTTTCTTTCATTTTCTTTTGTGTAGTTTCCAACAATAATTGTTTGTTGCAGGATTTGTTGTGCCTCTTCGATTTTTTTTGTGGAATACATGCTTACTATGATAGCTTCATCCACTTTGGTGAAGGCGTTCGGTAGTGAGTGTCTATGTACTCATACAGTGTTCCAGGATAACTAGAATCGAGTCTTTGGTCCGGGAAGCTAAAGTGTAAAAGTTATCTACCATCGCAAAGCATCCTACACAGGAATTTAAACTTCAGATATATGGAGAAAGTGCAAGGTGTGTACATTAGGATAGTTTTAAAAGAAAATTACATTGAAGCTAAAATGAATTGCATAATAAATTTAAAACCAATACGGAAGCGAGATACCAAAACGATATGTGTATCCCAATTATAGGTGTTAACGAAAGTTGTTACATAAAGTATTTTACGAACATATGGACAATTAAAAATTAAGTTTAAATGGGGTACTATACCAATGTCAACGAGTCATTTTCTTTGTCCTTCATATATTTGTAGGAAGTGGGTTCTTCGATAGAGTGTCCGTGTATAAAATAAATGAGTTTTTTGTTAGATTGTTATGGTATGGGTATGTACGAAGATGGTGCATACAAGTGTAGGGTGCGAGGTAAGTGAGTACCTATGCTTTGGCCAAAGTTAACCCGTGTTATAATTGTGCTTCCTTGTAGCCTGATCGGATTGTAACATGTTTTTCTTCTTGTAGATGCTTGTAGTGAGTAAAGGAAAATGATGGGAAAATGTGGAGGTCAGATAGGGTCCGAACTTGGGACAAAGCTATGAAGGTTAGTCCTTGCCATTCTTACGACCAATGTCGGTGGTAGCTTCATCAAGAGTTAGTCCCTGTGCTTTATGAATGGACAACGCCCATGCCATTTTTAAAGGTACCTATCAACAGTTGCTTCTTGTTATGGGGGAACCGGAATGTGGGTTGGATGTGTCGATCCCATGTTGGGCCCATGTAGGTTGGGAAGTTGACAACCACATACAAGGGAAAGCTTGGTGGGGTGCTACCTTGCTCATACAACATAGTAACAATATGGCCTTGTGCACCATTAACAAGGCCAGTTTGCACCCAAAGATTTGTTGTCAACATTGCTTGTTCACCTTCATAGAGTAGGAGGGTGGTCTCTAACTATGTGTTGGTGCTTTTCCTTGGTTCAACTTGTCATGTTTTCTCAGCTTTAGCTATTGCGATTGGCGTGTTAAGGGTTCTCATCCTATGTTTGTTATGTAAAGTTACCAACACGTTTGTAGCATAAAGGTGAGTTGCGGTTTGGAAGACTGCTTGTTCTCAGGGCGATGTATGTAGGGGTCTATGAAATTAGAAGGTTCTAGTCTTGTTATGTAGCAATTGTGTTTTTGACATTAAGCAGCAGATTTTGGAAGGTGTGGTGGGAAGGGTCGGTGCCTTGTTGGCGGAAGTTAGTAGTAAGTGTGACTATATTTATGAAAAGTGACCATAATATGTGGGTGCGGTGCCAGGAATGTACAAGGGAGTATCTTTAATTAGAGGTAGCTGAGCTAGGTCGCCAACTAGAATAACAGAATGACCTCCAAATAGTCTGCATTTATAGGCGGGGAATGCTTCTTGTAGGCATGTATTTATGTTGGCTAGCAGTTTGGGGCCGATGAAACTCATTTCATTGATAAGTATATATTATACATCTTTCATGGCCTACTGAAATGTAGTGAGGGTTTGGCCTCAGAGAGGGGTAACTTCAAATATTGGTATGTGTAGGCTGGTATGTATTGTGGTGCCGAAGATGTTGAATGATGCAAGTCTTGTTGGGGCTAACAGGAGTAAGTGATCGATGCGGAAGTTGGTGGGTGGGTGGAGCACCCTTGAAATTTCCCGTATCAAATGTGATTTGCCAGTGCCAGATGTTCCTTGAATTACCATGTATAATAGTGAAATGTGTGGTGCTGCATTTGCATGGGCTATGATTCTCTATAATGCATCTTGTTGGTCCATTGATAAGTTATAAACATCTGTAGTGGGTGGAAAGGCTGGTGCAACGATTCGGTGGTTGCGTATGCGCGTTTCAATGAAAGCTACCCCTATTTCATCTAGTTAGTTTCCAACGATAAGTTGCGGCCAGTTGTGAGTCGAGTTAAAATTGCACTTCCCAAGCACATCTAGGTCATTGATGCCTATAGTCCATGTAGGATGTAAGCCGGAGAACACTTCCCACTCGTCCATTTGGCATGTGGAGGTTTCATCAAGGATGTTATAAGAGCTAGTGGTTTGGTTATTAAATGGTTGGTGGGGGGTTAGACGTTGCACGTGCCATGCTTGATAGGTTGGAGAGAATGTTGCCCACTAAAGCCTCGAGTGTTTCGAGCATATGCCAATGTCGATGGAATGCTACAAAAAGTCTTTTACAACAAGAGTTCTATGAAGCAGGTGTCATATGAAGGTGAGCTAGCGGTAGGGATGGTAAAAATCTAGGGAAACACTCTAACAATAGCCTACTTTATTTGTTCCTTCCATAATTGGCCTTTCTTACACTTATCGTAGGTCCATGACTGAGCGGTGTCTATTAAGCAGTGTGCGTCCAAGGTAGGGTCAATGTGTTATGTAGGCATCTATAAATGCGTTGTATAATCTCGGCCGGGATGCGGTTGTGAAATTTCTTATAGATAGTTTTGCCTATGGATAGTGTCATGAAAGCTCGGATACATAGGGTAAGTGGCAATTTTAGTAGCATGTGGCAGGTTTCTTGTTCACCATATCCCACAATGAATTGTTTTAGAAAGAAGCTTGTTGTATCTTTGTAATAGATTTTTCAGCGTTGTCAGCCATTCTTTGTGATTCTGAAAAGCATATGGTGGTACATTTCTAACTTATGCTTAGCTTTGATGCATACTTTTCTATGTATTTCAAAACAACATGGCGTGAAACTACGGTGGCCGACAATGATGTTGGCATGCCAAGCTATTAGCATATTTATGTTGTGGATATTTAACCCGTCATCATCATGAAATGGAGTATAAACGTGTGTCCTCGTGCGTCTAGCAAGCACAACGTGGATCTTGGTTGTGTCATCATGGACATTTGTACCTACATTGTAATTGGTTGCCATACCTTCGCAAGCATGTAGTGGTAGTACATTTGGTCATCACTAAACCCGATTAACTAAAGATGTGTAGTCATTGTCTATAGGCGCAACTAGTATTTTTGATGAAAGTAAGAAACATGGATCATTAGTTCTTTATATGGGGCATGCGAGATGCAACCGGGAAATTTTGAAAGGGTTCCAAGTCAGACTGATTTTCAAGAATGCTTTTGCAACATATACAACGGGGTCTGCACTAGTCTAATGTGTCCATATTGGGAGTGTCAGTGAGCCATATGAAACCATGAATATGTGTGGAACCTCTGTGTTGCCATTCGAACTTGATATAGTAAATGTTAGCATGAAACATGTTGAGAAGAATAGGGTGCAATAGTTTGGCCCTAAGCTTTAAAAGGTACATGGGGTTACCTATGCCAAAATTCTTTCATGTGTAGGTGTTTTTCCAAGATTTCTTCACGAAAGATTACAAATCTCGCTAGGCATGTACATGTTGTTGTCAAGTGCATATATGTAATGATGTTATGGTTTCTCCATTTTTGTGTAGCGAGAAGAGGTGGGGCGCCTTCCAAATTGGTTGTCATGGTAGAGCGGTAGATGAAGAGCATATTCATGCATTTTGATCTCTATGGGGTGGGCTTGGTGAAACATAGTTGCACCCGATGGGAATAGAGTTGGGAAGGCCATAGAAAATAAGCCCTCTGTTGAATATTCGTTGATGGGAGTTGAACTTATTTGGGGCCAATCAATTGATGGTGGATTGGTCTGTGGAGTGGCTAATGCGTAGGCCCTAATTTGGGAAACCTTTGTATAGGTAGGGGAGGCTTGCAAAAAATGATGTTGGAAGTATTGGAGTCCGTTGTTGTGGGGTCAGGCGTTATGTGGTTCTATTGAAGAGAAGTTTGGCGAAATGCTTTGATCACTTGTATGTGGGGCGGGTGTCAAAGATATTAGTTGTGGGTATGAGTAAACTTGCAAGGGAAACTTCATCTATAATGATGTCACTATAGTATGGGTCATGTAGGATTTTGTAGGAAAGCACATTTCGAACACGGTCCATACTCACAAAACACTCATAAGATTTCCCTTATACACCTATTTTTTAAAGATTAGAATGTCTAGGTTTTGTGGGTGGCGGGGCTAGAACTACAAAATGGAGGTAATGTCTTGGGGGAAGCTAATGGTGTGTCCGATATGCATGTATTGGTCTCCACGGGCATGGGTCACTTGTAAGAGCGGGGATACTCTAAAGAATAAACATTTCTTTAACTTGGTTTAAATTTGCTAGCTCTATGGGTTGGGGTCCGGGATCCATATTATTCTAGGAAGAAAAGAGGTGCCCTTTTTTCATAGGAGCACATGTGAAAACTGACTCCACCAAGAATGGGTCTCATTTGCATTCCTGGGTAGCATTCATTGTAGATAAAACAAGGTTCGTCTGGAAGCAGGGATTCTAATCGGGCCCAAAATATGTGTTGAACATTTTAAAAAGGAGGGAGGGTGGAATTTTCGAGAAGAGGGAAGGTTGGGCCGGGGAATAGAGTTTATTTTTTGTTTGTTGCGGCGGGATGTGTTGAGGGTGTCTTTGTGTGCAACGTAAGTTTGGCGGTGTTTTTCATTTATTGTCTATTTTTTTTGGCTGTAGGCCAACCGTCCGTGAGCACTTATCAAGTTCATCACTCTAATTGGATACCTGTAATGTCAAAACGTAGTTGTTAGATTACAAACACATGCTTTAGAACTTAAAGTAGTAGTGGAACATATATGTTAGTAGGCAACTTATGTACATACAAAGACTTGCTAACTAAGTAGTTGGTTGTTCAATTTATAGATGGGTATAGGGTAGGTTATGCTGTTGTTTTCATTTTATTTTTAGTGTAAAGAGGATATTTTTACTACTTGACTTATGATTTAGGCCTTGCATTCATATCCCAAACCATGAACCAAACCACCCTATATAGACGACCTACACGGCTCAAAACCGCGAAGATTTATCTCCATCAACACTTTGAGCCTCACTTTTGTTACTGATAATGTTATTTTTTTCCATTTAAATCTTTTTAAAATCTTTTAAAACAAGGACAAATACCTCTACACCTTTTTCCAAATATTAAATACATGCCTAACTACCTTCAAAAATACGTATTAATAATGAATTTAGTGAGAGAGAGAGAGAGTGCAACTTGTTTGCATCTAGAAGGCCATGTCATATTGCTGTACTTTCTTTTCCCTTTAACCATTTTACAATCTTTTAAAACAAGGGAAAATACTGCTACATCATTTTCCAAATATAAAATACATGTGTATCTAGCTTGCAAAGTACATCTCATACATTGAAAAACATTGTCTTCTTTGTCAACATTGTATGCTACTCCCCATGTAAGCACTCTAAAGATGGTGAATGAATTTGATAGCATAACAATACGTATTAATAATAACGTTACCAACTGACACGCAACATGAGGGACAAGTAATTTTTCATGGTGGCTGATACCTACGATTGTTCTTTCCTAGGTGGCTGATACTATGAATTCTCTAAATGAAGAAACAAGGATCAAACATTTCTTGCACATCGATACATACTCAACAAAAACACTGTCACAGTTTACATAGTTAACCACAATCAGTAAACACTTTTGGGTGAATGTTTACATTTTTAAAATGCCCACCCATATTCATTAATTTTTTAAAAACTTCAGGGACTTGTGACAGTGATAAAGAACTTGCTTTCCTTAAAATAACTGAACATTTTAGCTGTGTCAATTTGAAAAAATTCAGGTTGAGTGCGTTTATCTAGCGTGTATGTTGTAATCAAACAAGTACACAATTAGATAACACCACTAAAAATTCCCATATTTAACAATGAAAAGAGTTTTGCTATCCAGTTACAAAATGCAACTAAATGCTTTAGTTGGCAGGCATGTATCCCTAGGATACCTATGATTTTGACAATTTTCCTGGTGTCTGTTAACGCATTTTTTAGGAACATGAAATGTAATTAGTAAATATAGGGTGACATTAATATATAACAGGGAATACAGACATTTGTTTGTTATCATGTGGTAGGCTCTTAGAAAGATGTAGAATTATATTTTAAATTGGATAAGATGTTCTAATAGAGAGAACTATGCGTAGTTAGTTTAGCAATGGAATTACATAATTGACTTTTTTTGTTTAATAGATTTTATTCTTACTTAGTGTTCATTGCAAGTCAATTGAATAAGAGAGCTGCACAACTTTATTATTACATAAATGTATTTATTCCATGTACGATTGCTTAAACACAAGTTACTTATACTTTAAATACATTATAGTGAGGGGTAGGGTAACTTAAAGCAATAGTTGTTTGCTTGTACAAAAGTGGTATCTTTATAAATATGAACATCATATTACAAGAGGGTCTAGTTTTTGTAAAGCTATACACATATGTATTATATACAAGAGCTATTTTTTTAAATTCTGAGGCCTCCAGAAATGCTGCTACCAACTCTACATGGTCTAAGTCTTGCTCTGCGGCAATGATGCTCTATATCGTACAAGATAATTGTTCCTTGCCCTTATAGGTAGACGGAGACACAAATAAAATGAACCTGTATGTATGAAACAGTACCTATTTAATAATGTTCCATAAGTCATCTGTACTCCTTGATTGCTCTTTAAGAGCATTAACAGATACACCAAGTAGCGCTAATGCCACATCGTCAAAAGTTGTTGCCCATATAGTCCCAGTTCGGTCTTCGACCATCATGTGCAATGCATATCTATAATCACATGTAGTTGTGGGCAAGTTGCATTTAGTGCAATGCCAAGTAGAATCTATAAGCAGAACTTAGTTTTTTAACATTGTTTACCATTAACAATCCAGGAGCAAACATGATAACAATAGTTCTCCATGTTGAGATGTATTATAGTAGCAATAGTTACAATCTGATGGCTAGGGTTGGGGGTGCTACAAGCATGAATATCAACAACCATTTTTTCCATCGGTGCTTGTGTATTGAGTGGAGCTGAGCTAGTTGATGCTTCTGCTGTGGTTAACCAAATTTGGAGTGATTCTATTTCTAGTACTAGGTGGTGTTAGGAATAGTTGTGTAGTAGGCCCTGTAGTTAGTGTTTTTTCTCTAAATGTTGCGGCTTTAGCTTTTTGAATAGCTAGAATTGGCATTTGGATGGCAAAGTTGACCATGTTGTGGCTATAAAATCTATACGGCCTCGTCACAGAGCACTCCCCATAAAGTTATGGTTATGTAATACTCCATGTGATCATTCATAGTGGATAGAGAACATTGTGTGTAACTTCCATCTATTTGGGTAGTCATGGAAATATCAGAACAAGAAGTAACTACACCAATAACATCCACTGTGGATCCAAGGGGAACTTGTTAGATTGCACCGATTCTTGTGAAATGGAAAGTAGTTTCCAGGATCAAGGTTGAAGGTTGTGTACATATCTCAAGAATAGAATCCATATTTAAAATGACTTCCCATGGGCTGCTGGAGTCTCTGTACCCTACCTTCACATATTTGAGGGTACCCTTTGAGATTGTGTAAATTGTTCCCACCTAGATTTTTTCATGGTAATGAACTGCAGCTTTCTCAAAGCTTGTAACGCTTCACGTCGTCACCAAGGGCATCAATTACATTGAAAATTAAGACTTGTCCTTCACCTTTTGCATTGGTATAATCATGGATCGTGCCTTTGCAAATCAATCTCGCTTTTAGTAGCCAAGACATATGATATGGATGTAATTTGTTAATAGTTTTTGGCTTTCCAAGTGGTGTCGATGGAGGACTATTTGCCATTGTTTCCAGCTACTACCAATTTCAAGTGAACATTGCATAGAAGTGTGTAAACGTAAAGAACATACACAACTGTCTAAAACTAAATTATAATGTCATCAACAATTTAAATGGCAAAAATCAATTTTACATGACCAATATATGTTTTGGTAGTTTATTGTTTGCTAAAGTTTTAATTAATATTTAGCCCCTATTAAATTGTAGGTCTAGTTTTATCAATTCTAAATGCTTGGTGTAGTTAATATATAGCCAAAACTATACCCGACTATTAAATAAGAATGCTCGTGTCTCCGAGCTATCCCCAATAGAAAGAGAAGAGTTGTAGATGAAAAAGACATAGTATTTTATCAAACAATTGGTGAGCATGATTTTATAATCCAATTTAGTCCTATTGTACATAAATAACATGTAGGCCATGCTTTTAGTAGTAAAATAGAGGTGTTGGGAATCCATATTCTAATTTTTTGTTTGATCTTAATGGGGATTGGACAGTTTGTATACATCATATGAAAAAATTCTTTTAGTGTCTTATCCTCTATTTGGAAAACTCAGAAAATATAAGAGGTACATGTAAAAAATACCTTAATCTATTTGCACCAAAATTGACAACAAGCCACAAAATAATTTAACAACAAAATGTTTGGTTTTTTGTTTACCATAAAATATTACTTTGAAATGCTTAAGTTGAAGGCAATTACAGTTTGATCGAATTAGGCTTAATACTCGTGCAACATTAACAACCTCATCCAAAGAATCGCTTCTTGGTCGCTTTTTAAGATACAATTTATGTTTGAGTCAATAGGATGGTTTTGAAAATATGATAGCTACATACTATGAGAATGCTCTAATTGTAAGCTTAGTCCACTTGGCAATATTCCTGTTTGCTCAGATTTCTAGAGTTGTTCAATTGTCCAGATAGTGTCTAATCACCGACTGCTGCATCTGCTACCTGCATAAACAACCTCGCCATTCTCCTCCATGAAAGGAATTTTCATGCTTATTTTCAGGTTGAGAAGACTGGCCAGTTATTGGCGAAACCAATAGGTGATTGTAATATATTACATTTGCACCCAAACGAAAAACAAACCACAAAGGAAAGGAAAATTGAAGCTTCATAACAGTCTAAATAGTAAGTAGATATAAACCAATACTTTAGACCAGCATAGATAGATGAATGTAATCCACGATTAGTTGGTGTAAACGAATACTTTAGATGCAGCCTAGATAGATGAATGTAATCAATAAAAACAATCATTTGCAACACGATTTTCTTATGTTAACTAGGTATCGCAAAGGCGTGAACTATGTGGGAATTCCTAACCCTTCGACAAACAAAAAGACATACTATTTTATTGTTGATTTATTTTTGAAATCTTCCTCGAAATTACTATTTTATCGTTGATTTATTTTTGAAAACTTGTAAGGAGGAGACCCCTGCACCATGCGCGACAGAGGGAGAAGCATTCCGTGAGTCAGAAATGGAGGACAGGTTCTGCATCCAAAGCAATTAAAATCCCTGAGTTCAACGAACGGAGCAGAGTCATTTGTGAGTATCGTGGGGATCAGGCTCACCAAGGACCTCATCAAAGTTGCAGTGAAGGCCTGCGCGCCCACCTAACCTCATTGGCTCCGCTGGTTCTCCCTTATTCCGAGCAGCTAAAATATGTGGGGTCTCTGGTGGTCGTCAATCTTTTGAAGATGGAGATGAAGCCTTACGTTCCAGACTTCTCCAAGGCGTTCGAGCATGTGTGCATTCACACGGGAGGGAAGGCGGTGATCGATGAGATCATGAAGAACCTGAGACTGAGTGAATATGTAATGGAACCGGCGCGCATGACGCTTCATAGATTTGGGAACACTTCCAGCAGCCCGGTGTTCTACGAATTAGCTTATTTTGAAGCCAAGGAACGGATCAAGAAAGGAGATCGAATATGGATGATCGGATTCGGCACCGGATTTAAGTGCAGTAGCATTGTTTGGAAAGCTCTCACAGAAGTGCCGGCGAATGCAACGACTAATCCTTGGTTGGACTGCATTCATAGATATCCCGTCACAATCTAGTTTGGCATGGAAATATGTATGATTTAGAAGAAAAGAAAGATAATTTAATTATTCTGTCACTGGCAACTGCAATTGCAGGTGCTTGCTTTCATGTCCCGCAGTCCAGAAAGGAAAAGTACATACTACCAGGTATGGTGGTTAGGTTGGTGTTTTCTTAAAATTATTCAAATAATGTCTGGCGTTTATTTTAATTTGTGTTTTTTTTCTTTTTCGTTATTTCTATTATGTATTTTAAGATTTCCTCAATCATCTTCACCTACTTACATTTAACCATCTTCACCTATTAAAACATGGGCACTTGCCACTTGCAACTTTGTAAATGGTACTTTTAGTTATCATTGAAGTTAAAGAGGCCGAATCATGAATGTCTTATCGTTTTCACTTCTTTATACTTCGCACAGCAATATAGTTGTCATTTCTAATGCTTGTCCATAAATATCCATGTTCATTCGAGGAACCAAAAATTTAAGAGTTAATTATCTACTTAAGAGCATACAAGAACAAGAATAATTACTTTTTGACTCGATTTTATATTTACACCGAAAGGCGTGAACTATGTGGGAAAGCCCGACCCCTTCTGACAAACAACAAGACATGAACGATCACGATTAGTTGGTCGACGATGCACGGATTACCCTGGACCATACACGTGGCACGCAACAGGGTCGAAATTACTATTCTATCGTTGATTTATTTTTGAAATCCTCCCGACTGACCAGGGACAGAAATCTTGTAAGGAGGAGACCCCTGCACCATGCGCGACAGAGGGAGAAGCATTCCGCGAGTCAGAAATGGAGGACAGGTTCTGCATCCAAAACAATTAAAATCCCTGAGTTCAACGAACGGAGCAGAGTCATTTGTGAGCAGGACGCGGGAAACTGATCCATGAGTTCAACAGCCGGGAAGAAGGGAGTAAATCCATATGTGAGCAGGAGTGGATGTTGAAGAAAGAGATCAAGACTCTCACCGAACAGGTCAAGAAACAAAAGGATCTCACTTCGCTAATAGAGGAGCGCCTACATTTCCACCCGGATTTCACCTTTGAGCAACTCCGTCTCCTCAAATACCAGGTCGAAACCATGCTTCGAAGCGTACAACTGCTACTTTCTCAAAAGACGCCTTCCTCTCCTTCTGATGCTCAAAATTGCATAGAGGGGAGCCAGACCGAGACCGAAAACGAGAGCGAGAGCGAGAGCGAGTGGGGGACCTGGCTGGAATTTGACTAGTTTGAATCGCTATATGCACAACTGGCCATTGGATTCTTGTACAATAAATTCATTCTAATCGTGTAATGATCACTTATGTAGGGTTTATGTAATAATTCTTGTACAATGGCCGCTTCTATGAGCATGTGCATATCTGGGTGGGTTAGGGTTTCTTGGTCCAGCACCACAAAATAATCCCCCCCTTCTTGGAGAGAGTTTGGCTTTTTAGAATTACATTACATCCTTTCTTTGTAGTTTCTGCAATGCAGTGCATTACGGCTACGGGTAACTTAGTGCTCTCCTTGAATTGCCCTGTCAAGGGACTGTATCGCCATGTATTACTAAAGCTAGATCAAATTCTAGCTTTTCGAAAAATAATAGTCATCTTTATCTATAATTATACTTCAAATGACTCTGCTGTTTAGCCTTTATGAGGTGGATGTCAAAACAAATGAATTTATTTGATTATTGGTTGATCTCAATCAGGTTTTATTGAGTGAGGTAGTGCTGGTTTGATCTCGAATTTGAGTGTTTTTGAAGCTAATGAAGCCATTTGGCTACAATTTACATAAACTTGCATAATGCTATGGACTGTGAATGAGTATTCCTCTGCCTACATGAGGTTAAAGAAGCGTAAATATTGAAAAAAAGTTTGTTGTTATAAAAAACAGAGCTGCAACAGAGAAAACTAATACAAATTGCATTAATCTAGCTTGCATTACATTTAGTCCAATCTGCCCTCAATGTTGTGCATGGTTACATTTTTATAGTTTTTCTAAAATATAAATCGCCTTCTACCCGGTTATTAGTGCTGCTACCAAGATCGTTGGCTCGCACAAAATAATGAAAATGTATGTTCTGATTCGAGGTTTCTAGAAGGTAAGGAGAGAATGTTTTGCCAGAACAGAAAGTGTTAGAAACATGTCGGCGAGATTTTTGGTTCTATTGGCCTTTGAAATTTCTGTCCGAAGCAATTTCCTTTGAGTAGCAATTTATTGGAAAGAAACCAGATACGGATCATCGCATTTCTCGGTTGTCTAATCTTAAGAACTTTGGTATGTTAGAAGCCTCTGTTCAACATTTTCCTGTAATTGCTTGTGTCTTTTCTTCAAATTTCCTTTAATGGGTATCTTGAACTGACTTTGTATTTTTTCTCATGGTTGGGCAGGATACCATTTTTGGTTGGAGATCGCACACTGATTTCAGATGAACCACAGAATTTTGAAGAACAACAGATTGTATCTGAAACTTAGTAAATTCTACATGTTCAATACCGAAGAAATATATTGGTAACCTTAACTTCCATCGTCGCTAATAATAGATTGTGGAGTAGTAATTTCAGTTCTGCTAGCGAAAAATGATTATCTTTAAGTAGAATTGTTTTCCGTTATGAAGAATACAGGGTGGTCCTGTGAATAGTCAAGCCACCAAAGACAATAGAGATTAGAATTTTCGTGTAATGATTCCTAACTAACCTATTTCATTGTTCGTAGACTGGAAAAATACAAATGAGTACGTCCAACGAAGGTGGGAGGAGTGCGAGGATTGTCCCGGGGCTCAATGGAATCAGTATTGATGTATTCAATGGAGATTTCAAGGCTTGTGATAGAAGTGTTTCATTTTCTTCCTTTCTCTCTGGAAGTGATTCTTGCCAAGCGGTACATCGACCTTCCATTGAAGCAGGCAGTGGGAATACAAACAATACATTTGTAAAAGGGTTGGAGAAGCGAATCTCTTTGAGCAAGAGCGTGACGAAGGACACTGAGATCAGTATCTTCCGAGTAGAAAAGTATTTCAGCTCTGAGCAAGAGAAGAGAACTGACGCAAATTAGGATTCCACAACGCAAAGCTCCAAGCCAAGAGAGAATTCCAAAGCCAGAATAGAGGCAGGAAAGGACAAGGTATTGTTCTCTGGTACTCATGATATATATGATTCTGGTAATCGAATTCCCTCTCTTGCATCTTCCATCGGAGCAGTAAATCGCACTTTCAGGCCAGGAGGGGCAACTCCGACAACTTCTTCAAAGGTGAGCTGGAACAACCAGTTAATTTAAGTCACCAACATCGGCTTCCTACTGTTCTAAACCATTCTCTTTGCTTTGAAAACTGTTCTGCCATCTGTATTATGAAGCTGCACTTTCTGTTATGGAGCTGCAATTCATGTACCTTTTATAATGCATCATACAACTTAATTATTTATAGTCGAACAACTAGGAAAATATAAGATGTAGTCTATAGGAAGCTCCTATGGTTGCCTAAGAGCGCCGAGGCAAGTGTAATGGTACTGAAGAACTTCTAAGAATTTTTACAATTTATAATTTCCATTTTATCAGTTATAATGTTGTTTTGATTCTCTTCTTATGTTGAATTCATTTTGTTTTGATTCTCTTTTTACAATTTTGTGACGCTAAATGTAGGTAGAAAAATCTTAAGAAGTTGGGTTGAAGCAGAGTGTGAGGATGCAGAAACATCCCTGCTTTTAGATGCATACAGGGTCCGCCCTTCAAACATGGAAAGCCTTCCACTCATTGAAGTTGCTCGCGACTGGAGTTACAAAAAATATCACAAGCGCACTAGGTGGAAGAGTCGTACCCATCCAACTATTGTTCGGGTGTTCCCCAAATTTCAATGCGTTCCATCTAAGGACTTCCCCTCTTTTGAACTTTTATGTTGGTCTGAACTCCTTCTATACAAACCTTTCCGCAACATTTCTACTGGTATTGGTTCAATACCTCAACAAACCATTTCCAATTGGAGCTTTTTCAGATACAATTATCGGCCTTGACATAATGCACGGCGTGATTCAAATCCGTCACTCACCTCTGACAGAGACACTGAGTCCAAGGCCGAGCCCCCCTTCCTGTTGAGCAACTATATGATTGGCAACTGTTGGCTCGATTCCACCCCGGAACACTTCTTTCCTTGACATCTTGCAAATGTTGGGCCTTTGTGAATTTGACACCCTCCACAATTGGAGCGCACATCGTATTCCTATTGCTCTGCAGTCTTTTGGCACCACTTTCATCGAAGATAATAAGGCAGACCATATTTCAGCTTCCTTCGTGGAAAGATTCGACCCTCCAACTTCAGGTTTATCCCCAGAACAACAAGCAACTTTCAACATAGTTATTCAACACTTCACGCACATATCCAACCTTCCTCCACTGAGACTTATTATACAAGGGACTACAAGTACTGGAAAATCATTCCTCATTAACATTGTAAAGTCTTCATTTGCCTCTTCATCCAGCCAGGGCCTTTCACCTCTCCTTTTGCTCGCCCCAACAAGAGTTCCTGCTTTCAACATTTCAGCTTCGACAATACACGCAAGCCTCCGGATTCCCATTAAAGAAATCAAACCCTTAGAGGGCCAAGCTTTATTGTCTCTTCAAGACTCCCTCAAGCACATCAAATACATTTTAATTGATGAAATGAGTTTCGTCGGGCCACATTTGCTTTCCAGAAACGACTACCGTCTTACGGAGGCTTTCCCGCACTTCAAATATTCAACATTTGGAGGTGGATCTATGATCCTTGTTGGAGACCTCGGTCAACTTCATCTAGTTATGGACATCCCGCTTTATGCCAGCAAGTCTTACGGAGCCACCCTTTGGCGAGAATTCAACATATTTGTCTCCCTTCATTCAATCTTCCGACAACAACACTCTGATCCAGCACAGGCATCATTCCGGAACTTCCTGCTTAACATTCGTAACGTCGTCCCTCTGATCTAGGACTGGGCAGCTCTTATTTCAAGATATGAATTGAAGTCCCTTAACTCTCCTATAGCCAGATCAATTTCCGAAAATACCATACATTCTACATCTGGCGATACCGAAGATGATCAGTTGAAGCCCAAGGTTCTTCTCCCAGCCCTCGTCTTAGCTCCTTATAGCGATCATGCAATCATGGTGCCATACCTTCTTTATAACAGTCATGCATGTGTATATCACGTGTATTTTGTGTCGATAACCCCTTTCGGTTCGTTTTTGTATTATCTGCAACTAGTTTAAACACCATATTTGATCTATGTTTGTTTACAAATATGTTCAAAGTTTCTTCCTGCGCTCTACTTCTAACCAGTCTAATATAACTAATGGATTTTTATACCTCACTATTATTCTTTTATATTTAATGCTCAAGATCTTGTTGCTTATGTTTTTTTTTCACATTTTTCTTAATTTGACCATATCCCCACCACACTATATAATCTTCTACTCGATATACGTTAAATTTCATTTTATTATCCATTCTTTTATATTTGCTCCACTACTTTTCCTTTTTGACTCCTACCATTACTTGCATTTACGAGATATATTGGTTTTTAACACTCTCCACTTTCCTTCGGTTTTACCTCTTCTCTTTCCCTCCTCCATTTCCTCTTCTCTTTCCCTCCTCCATTTCCTTTCGGCGTCATCCTCACGTTTTCATTTCTTTATCACCGCACACCTCACGTGCGATGGAGTTTCATGGATACAACATTATAAAATGGTAAACATTTGTATGGGTATGGTGAATATTGTGGTTATCTAGACCAAGTATTAAAAAAATGTAAAATGAAATTATCACTCATAGAAAAGCTCCATTTGGGGATCTCTTTTGCAGCTATTTTGTCCAGCCTTTATTTTGCCAGGGCGTTTATCTATTTTAGTTGAAATCGACTTTTTCAGGGTTCCTATTTTATTCCTATCCCACTGTCCACGCTCCCCAAGGAAATTTCATTTGGTAAAATGTATAGCTATTATATGGATGGTTCATTTATTAAAGCCCAATTTAAGTCAATCCCTAACCAAATTACATGTAATGCAAACATTTCAAATCTGGTTAGTACATTTTTTGTTTCCTTTCACCGCAGAGGGGTTTTGTTTTTTCCCCGCTCTCGTATATTATTACAAAAACATCACATCTGATATTTTTGCAACAGGTAGAAAAATGCACCTGTATCTAACTCAAAGGCTTCTTCAAAAACATTTGAAGGAAACTTCTAAAGCTAAACAAATATATTAGCTTACATGATTACAAGATTACGATCTATAAAAAAAAAAGCATCAAGTTACACAAAAAGGTAGAAAACGAAAGAAACAGGTAAACAAACATGTGCAGCGAAGACTGGGAGCAGGGGCGGCATAAACAGTTTGATAGCTGGTAAAAACATGAAAACCCATTTATGAAGAGAGACTAAGAAGACAGGTGCAACCAACGACAACCACAAAGATTACCAAACAACTACACAGTAGCCCGCGCCGACAGGCAGGTCAAGCAGAAGGAGTGGAAGATGACAAATAGCTCAAGCTCCTGAGCATCGTCGTAAGAGGTCAACTGCAGGATAGCCATGCCTCCGGCGTAATTATAGAAACATTTTTTCCATAAATACTGATTAATTGGATCTTCAATAATCAATTTAAATATCCAGAACACCATTAAAGTTGATGAGAGCATTTATACTCTATTTAAAATTATAAAACTTTAAAAGAAAAAAATATTGCACAAATTTAAATAAAAAATTCACTATTACAAGCTTGCAATTATGTAGAAAATGAATTCTAATTTTTAGTCTTAAGTATAACCTTTAAGTTTCACTTTTCTTGTAAAATCCAAAATCTAATGTCTTAATTATATATATATATATATATATATAAAAGAAATCGGAAAAATTAAAATAAAAGAAAACCGATTCAAATAAAATTAATTAAAAATAAAAACTAATAAATGTTTCTATTTATCCTCTCTCACGTTTAAGCCAAAAGAAGGTGGTTGTGATCCTAGACCATAAATGACCCTCGTGGGCTTACGGATGGGCATGCCACTAAAGTTATGCACCAAAGAAATTTTGCTCGTTGTCATACAAGCTTATCACAACCGTCCACATGGCACTTTATTTACAGGTTATTAAGATCTCCTAAATGTAGGTAATTTACATTCCCAAATGGGTTGCATATAAAAGTGAACAATGTAGTTCGAAAGGAGTTTCACATATGCTCAAGTGAAACAAGGTGGATGGGTTATGTAAAAGACCGTTGATTTTCCATATGCATAAATTATAGTTACATGTGATGTATTATTTTATTATTTAAAGAATTTTGATTGAATATTATATGATAAAAATGACAATGTATTTCCTTATTTACAACATTACTTAATATTTTATCTAACTAAACATGTAATAAATGTGAAGGTTGACTCTACACTTAAGTTACCATCTCCAGAGTTGGAAGAAATTAAATTCATTTTCAATATATTTAGATCATAATGTTTAAATATATTTCTCAATCGCAATGTGATACAAAAAGAAGTCAATGTTAGTAAATCTCGCTCATTTACGGAGTGGGATGCGGGATATGGTAGTACTACTAAAGTCAATGGCAGTGGTTTTTACTCAAAGAGACATAAAGGAAAGATACTTAGGTTTTCATGAATTTCATGATCCTACTATGCAAGATATTTGAAGGAAACTTTGGGAATTGGTCCCCTATCATGAACAAACCATGGAAACCAACATGGTTGACGAAATGTTCTTTTTACTTGAAGGAAACACCACCATGGTCAACATGTGCTAAATGTTTTGGTGATTGTATGAAAGAAAATTGACATGTGACCTTCTTTCGCACTTGACCTCCCGAGGTTGTGCTAGGACAACCGGTGTGGAATGTGTGGATGGTTGGCTATGAGAGAATCAATGACTAAGATCTAGTAGTGTGATTTCCCAAAGAGCAGAATCTGTGAAAGGGGAGATTAGAGGCTATGAACATGTAACGTAAATTCCCTATGGCCTATTTGCCTAATTGGATCTAAGTGCTAAACTAGTTTGAAGTGTCCATGTAAACTGAATGAAATTAACAATCTAAGATAATACTTGAAAGGAAACTAATCTAACAAATCACAAAAATTGAAATATTACAATCACTAAACAACAATTTGCTTTTATTCTAAATAATCAAATCTACTTCTACACTAAAACTAAACAAGAAAAATAACCTAGTGTGGTTATTCACCTGTGTTGAGTGTATTCTAAATAATGCTAACATAAAAACAAGAAATTTTCCAATTAATCTATGATATGATAGACAACCTCCTACATATATTTTCCCCTTCAAATCCACAGGGATAGGAAGAAGAAGATCCGTCACCAGGAGCTGCTATGAAAGATATAAACCCTCTTGGAAATTAACTAACAATTTGCAAATGAAAGAGAATTGTTTTCTACTCTATTTGATATGAATTATTTGAATGAATATGATTTAGAAACAACAATTTAAATAAATGAAGCAAACAAACAACACCTCCAACTTGGATATGCAAGAACAATGGCAAATATGGTTGTGTGAATATTCGTCCCCTTAGTTTATCCTTTCGATTTTTGTGTCCACGTGAGTCCAACGGGTGGGAATGTAACAACAACAGACGAAGAAAAGTGCAGGAGTAACAACAGCTTGAATTGGTAGACTAGGAAACAATGCAGGTGGAAGAATGCAAGCACAATTGAACTGAGATTGGCTTTGGCAATTTCCAGCAAGAAATGCAACAATTTTGCAATAACAAGATATTGGAATTTACTATTATTAAATTTATGCATTGCAATATATACTATTTGTTTTGATTATTTTTTTGAATTCTTTTTCATTTTGAAAAGTTACTGCTATTTATTCAATTTCAATTTTTTATACTTTCTTCTGGGATTTAAGCATTGGTTCTGTTATGAATAAAACTCATCCTATTTGACACAATTAAGACATTGACATTTATTGTGATTATATTTGTGTAGTTTAAGTTTTGACATTTATTCTGATTGAAATCCTCTAAGATGTTATTATCACTAGCAATCAAAGCACATATGTGCGATTTTCCAGAAATTGTGACCTCAAGAATATCCTTGATGTGTGAGTGAAATGAGATACCCAAATAACAACCATATGTCCATCAACAACATCACATGCATATAGAGACAGTCCCTAGGACAAAATTCTATTATTAAGCAATAGGGCGGCTTTCAAAAATATGAGGTAAAAAGGAGAGACTCTTCATCTATTCAGGTACTGTGTGCATAATGCTAACACACTAAGAAAAATCCAAATCACATGTGGGCTAATATTGAATTAGTCCAACTATATATCATTGTATTTTCAAGTATATTAGCTACTAAAATTACCATCCATTCATGAAAACACATCAAAAAGGGCACTATTTTAGTTTCCGGCCCATCCACAGAAAACCGAGGTCTTCAAGTGTTGACGGAAGGGCAAATTACATAGGCCTTGATCAACACATTTCAAAAAAATATTACAAACAATTTTATATTAAAGTTCCATAAAAGATATTAGTCAATATTTATCAAATTTTCAACACCAATGTGTTGTCCTTCACTTGAAAATATCTATTAGTTTTTAAATATTTTAAAACATTTTAATGTTGATCACTTGAAAATATCTATTAGTTTTTCAAATATTTTAAAACATTTTAATGTTGATCACTTGAAAAATATCCAATGTTAATTATTTTAAAATAATTCAATGTTAATTACTTTAAACCAATCCCACAATTCAATGGTAAGGCAGGGACTAGTCACATTGTGACTCTTATTTTTATATAATAAAAAGAATTACTTATATTATAAAATTTATTATTATGAAGAGAAAATTATAAATATAAGACACAAAAGTTGATAATATTTTTAATTTTAATTAAAACTAAAACTAATAAAATAAATAAATTAAAATTAATAAAAATAACATTAATAAAAATTTAAAATTATAATAAACTAAAATTTAAATTTTAAAATTAATTAAAAATTAAAAATTGATAAAAAATAATAAAATATAGAATCTCATAAAAATAATAAAATTACAAATACAATTTAATTAAAACAATTAAATTCATAAAAATTAAAAATTAAAAATTAAAAATAAAAATAAAAATCAAAAATCAAAATTAATAAAAATTAGAATTTTTTTATAATAAAAACTAGAAATTAATAAAAAATTAAAAAGTAATAAAAAATGTTGAATAAATTAAAACTAATAAACATAAAAAATTAAAATTAATAAATTATTAAAAAATAAAAATTAATAAATTATTTAAATTAAAAAACTTAAAATTAAAAATTAATAAAATTTAAAAATAATATTAATTAAAAAAAATTAATTTTAAAAATTAGTAAAAATTAAAAACAATTAAAATACAAAATTTATAAAAAAATTAACAAAAATTAAAAATTAAGACAAATTTAAATGTAAAATTAAAAAAATAAAAAATAATTAAAATTTAAAATTAAATTTTAAAAAATTACAATCAATAAAATTAAAACTTAAAAAATATTTTTGTATTATTTAAAAATTTAAAAATTAATATAAAAAATAATTTTAAAAAATCAATAAAAATTAAAACTTAAATATTATATTTTTATTATTTTAAAATTTATTAATAATTTGAAAATTTATTGTTAGTTTTGAAATTTATATTTTTATTATTTTAAAATCTAAAAAATTTAAAATTTAAAAATAATAAAAAATTAAAATAAACTAAAATTTAAAATGTATACAAATTCAAAATTAATTTTTAAAAAATTGATAAATTTTAATAAAAATTAGAAGTTCATAAAATTTATCAATTTTTATTAATTCATATTTTTAATTAATTTTAAATTTCAAATTTAAAAATAATCAAAAAATAAAAAAATACAAATAAAAATTAACAATTAAAAAATTTAAATTAAATATTAAAACTACTTTCTCTTGACATAATTGAATATTTGGATTTATTTATGATTTTAGGCTTTTGGCAAAATATGTAGATTTCACCCTTTATTTGTTGCATTATCAAAGCGAAAATTGATTTTCATGAACCGTGTTATTAATATTTCGATTGTGTCACTATGTCACTTATATCGTGTTAGACTTCGATGACTCAACATTCATTCTTTATAGTCTTTGTGAGTTATTTTGTGTAATGCTTTTGGTTGCTTAACTAAATACAAGAATTATTCTATATCTATAAATATTAATCTTGAGAAGTTCTTAAAATAAAATTTATATTTGAATAAAGTGTATTGGTGCAACAAGTAAATATAATTGTTGAGTAGTTCTTAGAATAAAATTTATGTTCAAATAAAATGTGAATGCAATGTGTGTGTGTGTGTGTGTGTGTGTGTGTGTCATACATTCTTTGGATTAACACATTATGTATGTGGGCATATTTGGTTTAGTTATTTTCACAAGGAAGTCATGAGTTGGTTATCTAGATGCCTTTTAGCAAGAGTTTTATTGGATTTATTGATTGAGTGACACAAATACTCTTTTTTGTGCACAAATGTACATTTTCCACAACTCTAATTGGACTTCTTAATGTAACTTCATAAATTTAAGTTTTTGTAAGCATTTGGGAGATAGGTGAGCGGTTTGACAAAAATTCTAAATAAGATATGACTTCTTGAAATGTAATTGTAACAAGATATACATAAAATAATTGTGTTCAAAGTAGCTTAAATGTTATAAGTAAATGAAATTGATTGGTGTGCAATAAAATGGGAAGATAAGTGAGGGGATTCAACTAACCAAATATAGTGCCCACATTTTCTAGCTTCAATTTATCTATTGACTCTATACTCATATTTGATGATTGGACATGGATTATGGCACCTTGTTGATATTATGTTATGATATTTGATCATTTGAGGACATGTATGATGATTTGGGCGTGTAGTGCCAATTTAGTTTTGACTAGTATGATAGTTCATTTCAATAGATGTTTTGAATACTAGCATGTTACGATGTTGTTGATCTTATTGGCTATATGATGGACATATGGTTGTGTCGCACATTTTTATATCGTGAATTATTTGGTTATTTGATGTTATCATATTATAACATGGATGGATGTCGTTATATGTTACTAGGATGGCTAACACATGTTGAATTAATATGAAATTGTGTATGTTTCTCGTTAACAATTCCTTACTGATATTGTGTTAGCATAGTTAGCATGATTATATTTTGATTGATTTATTGAGTAGTTAATTTATACATTTTATTAGACATATGCATTTAATGTTTGCAATGAGTGTGCATATTACATGACACGACACGTAAGAACGTGGGTTTCAGGGTGGCTACTCAAGTGTGCACAAGCGGCCGACTGGGCCGAGTCTTAGCCATGTTAATTGTGTGAAGCCTTACTTGGTTGCATGTCATATTTGGGCACCATGAGTGACCCCTAAAGTGTAATGTTGTAATTTTGTAAATTTATTATTGTTTAAATTGTTTAGTGTTGTAGGAGCTAGTTTGGGGGACCTAATGGTCCCCACTTGTTTTAAAGGTGTATTTGATTAGTTTAATTTTGTTTTATGAGGTTGGGGTCACATGATCACCCTTGGGTGGGCCCCACAACCTCAAATATTGTGCCTAAAATGCCAAACCCGAAATTTTTAGAGACCCCTTTTGGTTTTGGGGTTCTCTTAGCATGAAAATAAGCCCTTGCACCCTACCTATAGGTAGGGGGCTTCATTTCTTTGTCAAATGGGAGTTTTCCTCCCATTTGACCTCTCATAAGTCACCATTCTTGTAAGAATGGTTGGGTGTTGTGTCTTTTAAAAGTTGCATGGGTTTGACTTATATTCATTTTGGGTAATTTGGGGAGTAATGCTAAAATGAAATTTATCTTTTCTCTCTTTAATTTTTGGAATCTTGGTTTGGAGGGAAGAGAGGGGTGACACATGTCACCCCTCATTTGTGAGGAATTTTTCTTTGTTTTCTTCAAATACTTCCTCATGTAGGAGGAAGAGAAATTTTTGCTTGTCTTTTGCTTGGGAGTGATTTTGGAGTTGGAGACTTGGAGCTCTTGCTTGGAAGTGGATTGGATAGCTTAGAGACTTGGAAATCTCTTGGAGGTAGGATCCTTGATCCTTCTTTGGTGTTATTGTATGTAGATTTTAGATGAAAATTGTTGTTGTGTGTGATTGTGTTTTGTATGTAGTGTGTAAAGCCCACACATTTTGACGTCAATACTTAATTAGGAAAAAAATGAAATAATTTTTTTTGTTTAAAAGGGTTGCAAAGAAGATACTATCAACTAGGTTTAATTATTTCTTGTTTAATAACTTCACACATTTGAAATGTTGTTGAATATTAAATTAATAATTAACATTATTACTTTACACTAAGACCACTTCGGGATAAATTCCTTTCTAGGGTTTCCGTTAATTCACCTTAATTAAAATATCAACTAGGCCAATATTTCCTAAGTTAGTTTAATTCTTACTTCTCACAACAATTAACAATATTGTCCCTCATGAGGTTATCTATCTAAACATTTTAAATTCCAATTAATTAACCCTTATAAATCATTAACTAAGTTACCCTTTCACAATTATTTAATTTATCCTTAAAGGACCAAAGTCATTATTTACTTAACATTCTAAGGCTAAAGTCTCAACTTACCCTAACCATTAAGTGGCCCCATTCATTAGATACCCATACCTTAATTAAAATTACCCAACCCCATAAAGTGCCACAACTTGAAATGTGTAGGGTTGATCCTCAACCCTTAGATTAAATGGATATGCACCCTTAGATCTAGGTATTTTCAAATGAACCCTAAACATCCTTATGGGGTCTTCTTATTATTTTTTTACCCTAACTCATTCATTTGTTCCATTTTAATTTATAGGTTGGAGGAGTGGAAGCCATGGAAGCAAGAAGTGAAACCATGGAGAAATTTCTTTGGATCTAGTTTACAAATGGGGAAATCTTCCTCCACTCCATTCTTTATCTAGTTTATTTTATTCATGGGTTTGCTATTACAAGGTTCCCTATTTGTTTAATTGTAGAGATTCCACCATAAATCTGGTTTTGCTATTTGGTTATTTACATTCTTTGAGTTCATTATTTGGGAAAAACCATTTCATTAGATCTATGAGATTATACACATTTGGGTGCCCATAAATGGATTTATATGCTTAAACGAATGAATTTGTTCATTTACTAGTTGTTGGTAGTTCTATTTTATAGTTTTAAAGCTCATATTTTAATTAAATTCATTCCAGATTTTACATAGTCACAAATTTTATTTTTCCATCAAAAGTGACTAAACCCCACCCTGAGTAGACCGACGGTCTGTGGATCGCCACCATGTCTAGGTGACGATTACGAAACCGCACCTCTCTATTACAAGGGAAGTTAGCGGTTCTAAAACCGCCACTCTGCACAAGGCAACAATTATGTTCCCAAAAAGCAAACCTTATTTTTCATGTATTTTCCAAAATGTTTTCTACCTGGGTTGGTTTCTATGGTAATATTAAATTTAATTAAGGTGCCTACAATCAATAGTTGATAGGTTGATGTCATTTCTTCATTTTAAACTAACTCCAAGATAATCAATCAAATGTATACACCATCCCAATTACATTGAAGTAAGGTTCATTGTTTCCTACTTTAGTTTAACATATTGCATTTCAACATCTTCATATTTTTCATACAAGGGTAGTGCCATGCCAATATATTTCAACTTTTCAATATACTAACTCTTACTATCAAAATGAGAATGTGTCTCTTTTCTTTTCACAACAAGAATGATATCCATTTCAACAAGGAAAATCAAGTATAACTTTCATACATTCTTCCAATACAAACACAACCATTTCACCAAAGGAAAGCACAAACAACTATGATTTTATTTCCAGATTTGAAAGAAATATATTTTCAATAAATTACAACTTTCAAAAGTTCTTCTTTCACCTTTTTCAATACAACAAAACTTGATAATAAAATTTACAAAAACTCTTACTTTTACAATAATACAAATTTCAACAAGGCAACAATGCACTTTCTTTTTCTCAATGAGCATAGTTCATTTTCTTACAATACAAAATCTCTTCTTTCCAACAATATGAAAGAATAATTTACAAGATTACAACTTTCACTTTTTCAACATTGGAACAACATTACAAAGGTGATCCTTTTGCTCCAACATAGCATGACTCCTCCAATCTTCAACTTCAAGCACACAATAAAAAGGGGATTAGCAACGCTCCACCCAACCTATAATCTAATGAGAAGGAGAATCCATCCTCCTCATTGGCCCCCGAGCCCCAAAAATGAAGCAATAAAGGGTATCAAGCAACCATGGAAACTTTCACAAGGCTTCCACAATAACCATTCACACAAAAATTTCCACACACAAGCACAATACAAAAATAACAACCATACAATTTTTCCCCAAGCACAAAGGCTCAAATTCAAGCCAAGGGAGAGAAGAAACATGGGGAATCACTTATGCCTCCCAAAGGGTGTAGGTGTCCACCTTAAAATCCTCCAAAACTTCATTCACACAACCACAACCAAACTCTTATCCCTCCCTCAATAAACATATCAAGATAAATAAGAATTATTTCTTATTATCACAAGGTGGAACACCCAACCCCAAACTCCTCCAAATTCATAATATAAAATCTTATCCCTCCCTCAATAAATCCCCATTTTCTTTCTCCTACACAACCTTAAGGCCATTCTATCCCCAAAACCAAAATACACAACATTCATTTACAACCATTTGCACAACAAATAAAAATAAAAATGCATGGGTGAAGTCCCTACCTTGTTATTGCAAGAAATATCCAAACCACAAGCACAAGCTCCAAGCTTTTACAAGTCTAAAACAAGCTCCAAACAATCTTCCAAGCTTCAAACAAAAGCTCCAAAAGCAAGATACTCCCAAAATGTAAGAGTGAAAATAAAACATGTAACCCCAAAACCATCAAATAAACTTGTATAAATAGAAAAAGGAAGATGAGGGTGAGGTGGCTCCATGTAGGATGCCACATCACTTCTCCTCAACTCCACATCACATGGTCAAACCCCAAACCCAAAGCTCAATAAATTGGTGGGTGAGAAATGACAAGTTCTCCTTACACACACAAACCAAAAGCCATACTCCAAAGGACAAAATTAAAAGCTCATGTAAGAAGGTGCAATAATTTCACCTTTTTAGCTTCCAAATCACATAATGGGGCCTAATTTTGACCCCTTACCCCATATGTATAGTTGGTAGATGAATTTAAGAGGTGTGGGACAAGCTTAACTTGTCCCACAAGCTCCCAAAATGGCCCTTAAACCCAAATCCGAGTTTGACATGCAAGGTTGAGTACACAACACTAAAACCAATAAAATCCTTTCAAATCCATAATAAAATCAAGGAAAATCTACCAAAATTTAATACCCCTTTGGTCACATCCCAAATTACAATAATCAAGATTAATCAACTTAAATAGAGCACATTAACTAACACTAATAAAGTAGATCACATTACAATAATAAATCACATACTCACAAATAATTAAAACCAAAAGGAAAACAACACATTTACCCAAGGTCACATTTGAGGCCACCCCCCAATGGGGACCTCCTAAAAAATTATCAACAACCAACAACATACACAAAACACAAGTTGCCAAGGTGACCTATTACGAAATACCTAAAATTTTTCATTAAATTGGTCTCCTATCCCCTTTTGTTTGTTGTGTTACTTGTAGTGCCTACTTCCCTTCGACACCATTTTGATTTTTGTTTTCGATACTAGTTACTTCATTTATGGATTTATTATAGCTTCTTTGATTTAGCATGCTAGTAGATATCATAGACATTGAACTGTTATTGATTTGATCCTTATATGATGCATATGGTCTACTGGAGACATTTGATGATGATTGGTATGTTTTTGACATGGTTATTTATCTTTAACTCGACATGTGATATATTTAGTCATATTGGGTAGATCTTGATAATTGGATTAATGTGATGATCATTTTGACATAGATGAAATGTGGAATAAAAATGTGCTATAAATTGTAAGTGATATCATATTTTCATAGATGATAGTAATTCATGTATAGTTGATTTTAGATTATATTGTATATTTGGCATGAATGTTTTAATGTGGCCACGAGGCCGAAGGAGGTATTCTCTATTTTGCAGGTATATTATATTCACAACAATATCGGGAGTGGAGACCAACCACATCAGAATTTGAGAAGAATCCAACTAGGGTCACCGTGGCAACATGTAATTGTGTGTGTGTTAGAATTATTGGTTAGGGGAAAATTGTGACCTAGGGGTCATGTGTTGTTTTGTTTTAATTTTCCCTTTCTATTATGTTAGTATGTGTTTCCTCTTAGTAAGTGAAATTTTACTTGTTTTATTATTTATATTTTTGGATTGGTGTTTACCCCTTTATTAGTCATGGGTTGTAGTGTCTTAATTAAGTTAATTTGAAATTGTTTTAAACTAATTAAAAGATATGTGACAAAAGAGAGTTCATTTATTAGACTTGATTTACTTGGATTTTTTGTGTTGAGTGATGTGTGTTTGAGTTTTGAGTGTAACACACTCTACCCCTCATGGAAAACTCGGATTTGGCCTTAGAGGCCAAATTTGGAAGCTTGTGGGACAAGTCAAAATTGTCCCACACCTCTTAAAGCCCATGCCAACCCTACCTATGGGTTGGGAGGTCAAATTTAGGGTCTTTTATGTGTTTTATCAAAAGGTAAAATATTAATTTCACTTTCTTTCAAAAATTTAATTTTGTCCTTTGGGAGAGTGGGCTTAGATGGAGTGTGTAAGGTGCTTGTCATTCCTCCAACCACTCATTAATGGTGCATTGGAATATGAGGTTGACCAAGTGATGTGGAGTGGAGAGGAAATGAGGTGGCATCCTACTTGGAGCCACATCACCCCTCCCTCTCCTTTCTCTATTTTATTGAATTCTTGTTGCTTGTTTTGGGGTTACATGTTCATTTTTAGTCTCTTGTATTTTTGGAGAGTAGAGGATTTTGGAAGGAGTTGTGGATTTTTGGAGCTTGTTGATACTTGTTGGAATTTTGTTGGAGCTTGTGGATGCTTGCTTGATCTTTGGAGGGGTTTGGAACTTCATACTTGGAACAAGCTCTACCATGGAAAGGTAGGAGCTTCACCTTTGTTTATATTATGTTATTGTTATATGTATGTGTGTATATGTTGTGTTGAATGTTGTTGTTTCTTTGAAATTCTTGTTGGGAATGGGTAGAATGCCTAAGTTGGGAGTGGGAGGAGACTATGGGAGTTTATTTGAGGGAGGCATAAGAGATCATTTTCTTGAGGAGGGAGTTTGGGTTGGGTGCCCACCTAGTATGAAAAATGCTTGCATTTTCTTCTTGTTCTTACTTTGAGGGAGCCATAAGAGTTGAGGGAGGCATAAGAGTGGATGGAGGGATAAGGGGTACTTGAGGGAGGCATAAGAGTTGTTAGGGGTATTGTGTTTTGCATTGGAGGATTTTTAGGTGGCACCCATCCCCATTGGGAGGCATAAGTGGCCTCCCCATAGGTCTTACTCTTTTGGCTTTCTTGATAAGCCTTGTGATCTTGTTGTTTGTTGTTTTCTTTTGTTGAGTTGTTGTGTGTTTTATGTAAATGGAATGGATGTGAAATTATATGTTAAGTAGTGTGGAAGCTAGTAGTTGCCATGAGTTGAGATCTTTTCCCATTGTGATGTGGTTGGGGCTTGGGGCCAATGGAGAGGATGGCTTCTCTTCTCCATTGGGTATCTTGGTTGGGTGGAGAGCGTTGCCTCTCCCCCTATTTTGTTGTGAATCAAGCAACTTTTGGAGGAGCTACCTTGTTGGTGTTTGGAGCATTGGAGTCTTGTTGATGGCCATGTGAAACTTCTTGTATTTTTACCCACCTAGAGTGGAAGAAATTGTAATAATGTAGTTCATTATTTATCTATAATTTTAGGATGGTTTCCCACATCAAGTGGAGGACATTGTAATGAATTTGTGAAGGGAAGTTGTATTCAAATAGTTGTTATTGATATTGCATTGCATGTGGAAAGAAACAAATAAGAAAAGAAAGAAGAAAGAATGTTATTGTAAAGTTAGTTGCAAATAGAAAAGAAAGATTCATTTTCATATTATACTTGCATTAGATAGTTAGTAAACCTCTTGCTTATTCCTTGGATAATAAAAGGGTGAATTGGAAAATAGTTTGTTACTCTTTTAGTGGAATGACAACCTTCATTTAGTGTGTTGTTCTTGCTCTTGTTTTAGAATATATTAATGGAAATGTTGTTGTAAAATCTCTTGTGGATTGTTAGGAAATTTGTATTATGAAATATTAAATTTCATTGTGTTACTTAAAAGGCATGTATTGGAAAAGTTAGAATATTAGTGCATTTTTCTTGTATTGTTGATGGAAAGAACTTAAGTTTTAAATAGTCTTCGATATGCCAATGAAGTAATTTAAGTTCTAGCTCTAGTATGTTATCCTCATTTAAGAATTTATTGTAAATCCATTGCAAATTATTAAGGGAAATGAAATTAAATCTATTTTAACTCCCGTACAATACCTATTAAATTGTGGAGAAAGAAATTTTAGTGCAAAAGCTCTAAACTTACTAATACCGTTACCCATATTTCATTAATGCTTGATAAGGATACTAATATCGTAAATATTACTCATACTAAAGTAATATTAATATTAATAGATTTATTATTATTAAATTATATTAATATTAATATACTATTAATATATTTTTTAATATTAATAAAATATGCTAATGTAAACTATAGCCAAAGAAATAATATTAAACATATATAAATAAATATATATAAATCTATGTATTTATATGTAATTTATAACAAAAAGTTTATAAAAGTTAAAACTTTAATTTATAAGAAAAAGTTTATAAAAGTTAAAACTTTCGTTTATAAGAAAAAGTTTATAAAAGTCAAAACCTTTAAAAAGGTAAAACATGAAATCTTTTACTTATAAAAGTTAAAACTTAAAAAAAAAAAAAAATAAACCTATTGCTATAGCCACGGTGGTGGGCATTTACCAGCGTGGATATTTAGCCAAAAACTTTGGGAGTGCTATTTCTGCTCCACCGTGTTAGTTTAGACCCCCGCCTCCAAATTAGCATTAATGAACTCACCTTACACCATTAAAAAAAAAATAAAAAAACAGGCATACTTCTTTGTACATACGGCCTATGCAAAATATAAGACCCATGGCCTTGGTTTTTTTATTTGGTTGAAATTATATATATATATATATATATATATATATATATATATATTACTTATATTTTAAGATTTCGGGTTCATCTATTATATAAGATAAATAAGAATATTAAATATATATAAAAATACACATTTTTTCATACCTAAATGAAAACATGAATCCAAATCTTAACTCTAATGAAAATGGGACAAAAACCCATTTGCCCATTTGGGCATATACAAGAAAATGAACTAAATAAAAAGAATAAATACTTTTGAAACCCCAATGAGGGTATAAACCAAATAAGAAGAGAAAAGAAGCATGCTCATTCCTTCAAGAGCTTGCAATGGCCTCCAATGGCCTCCCTTCCACCTCCAACAACCTGCAAAACCAAAGAAAGAAAATGAATCAAATGAAATGAGAAAGAAGCTTTCATAAGGATGCTTTAGGGTTAGATTGTCTATTTTCTAATCAAGGGTCCAAATTTACTCCATCCAAGGGATGAGATTCATCCCTACAAAAAGTAGGTGGAGAGTGGGTGAGTGGAAATTACCCTTTTTAATTTAAATGTCTTAATTTTAAAACATGAGTTGACTTTTTAAGGGGACACTTTATGGGGTAAGGGGATGTTTATTCTAACCCCATGTAAAATGGACCTTGTTATTTGTTTGAACCTTGTGAAATTAAATACCTTGGGTATTTAATTTAATTTTTTTATCCCTTTAACCCGTTATATTTAATTGTGGAATATTTAACTATAATAGGAATTTAATTGTTTATTAAATTAACGCTCAGAGTGAACTAAACCTTGCTTGGACTAAATCTACTTATTAGTCTTAATGCGGGTTTAATAATTTGTTATAATGGAAAGTTTTAATTATTAAATATAATTGACCTTGAAGCATTTCGTGACAACTGTAGTTTCGAAACCTGAATGCGGGCACGCTTTAAAAATAAAATTAAAATAAAAATAAAAATTATTCCATAATTTTTTTCTAAATAAACCTAGGTTGTTCTTGGATCTCATATGGGCGTGTTAGCAGACGTTACGATTACAATTTCCTACAAAATTAAAACAATACCTCTTTGGCCTCGTGGCCATATCAATAACATCAAACAATAAAACACACATACACATATCAATTCACATCATCAAATAACATAACTATATCATCACTAAAATCAAGAAATCTCACCAATTGTTTAAAATATTTCAATTCTATCATTTCATCAATCAAAATAAGATCACAAGACTAGCTAGATCATCTAACAAAATCTATGTAGCAAAATCTAATATGTCAATACATATAGAAGGTAGTAACTCTAGATCATCATCAATACTGAAATGTCAATCCATGCATATAATCCACACTATGAGTCACCACATATCCGTAATCAAAATATCTATAATGTCTAACAAAATACTAATCAAATATAATAATGTCCATCTATCAATGTCTATGATCAAATATGATAACAAAGTCTATGCCTCCAATCCAAAGTAAACAAAATCATAGTAAGATCAATGTCGAAGAGGAGTGGGCACTACATCTCTTATGCTTGTTTTTTTCCTTAAATTGTTTTTCTCCATCCATCATATGGCATGATGGATTTTGGAGTTGTGTGGGGAAGAGGAGGGATTTCCTCTTAAACCTCATGGCTTGATGGACAAGCCATGTTGGTTTCTTATATTTTTATCCCCTCATATGGTTTGAGGTGGGGAAGTTGGTTCATATGGTTTGAACCCCTTCCCCATCCTTGGAAAGGAAACCCAAGAGGTTTGAAAATCCTCCCAAGGAGGAATTTTGGTGAATGGGAGGAGAAATAAGGAGGGGTGCTTGTTATGGAGGAATAAGGAGGATTTTGGAGATTTTGTTATGTGTGTTTCCTATGGTTGGATCACACCTTTTGGCTCATTTGGATTTCTCATCCACTCTTCCCCATTTGGAGGTTGAACTTGGTGTTTTCTCCTCCTTGTTTTGGTTGTCTTCTTGTGTTTTGGGTGTGTGGTTAATGTTTGATTTGTGTTGTTGTTCTTGTTTCTACCCCTTCCCTACTTGTGCACATTTGAGGAATGTTTTCCCTCTCTCCCATGGGCTTGGAGGAGACTAGCATGTCCTCCAAACTTTGGAAAGGCATGTAATGATGCCTATAGGTTGGGAGGAAAATTGGGCCTATCTCCTTGTGTTTTGAAGATCTTATGGAATAGAGAATATGTAGATTTTTGCTTAACGTTGGTGGTGGATACTTGGAGACCTTGTTTATGTTATCTTCCCAATTTTGGGGAAAGCTTTATCACTTGGTTATTGCAAAGTTAGGTTGTGAAGTCTTCTTGTAAAACTCCCACCTTGGGATGTGATTGTAGCTTGAGAAAACAAGTGTTGTAACAAGTGTTGTGTCCTCTTCGATTCATGGGAAGAGCCTTGTCAATCCTTGTATTGTAGAATTTTGGTGATTGTAGCTTTTCATAGTAAAAAGTTGAAAGGAGTTTGTATGGTTGTAATTAAAAGGTCATGTCTTTGATCCTCTCCTTAAGAAGTATGTAGAGGGCTATTGTAAAGCTAGATTTTCATATTGCAATAACCCCTTATTCTTGCTTTATTGAATATGTTTGAGAACTTTGTTTTATGGAAGTTGAGAGTGCACATATGTTCTTCAAAATGATTATTGCAAAGTTAAAATGTATTGTATTTACGAAGGAATTGTTGTTATAATAAAACTATGATGCTTCATGTTAAAATAAACTTTCTATTCCTTGTTTTTGAAAAGGTTGAAAACTTTAGTTTTGAAGCTTAGGGTAAACTTTATCCTATTGGAAAGAAGTGGGTTAATGTTGAGTAGTAAATAAATTGTCATTCATATTTATTATGAAGTCTCCATTATTTTATTATGCTTGCCAAATGATATTCAACTTTATGAGTGGGAAAGGAAAAGAAACCATATTTGTATTGTAATCCTTAGCTGGAAAATGTACATATTAAAGGATTCCTTTTATTAACATCCTTGCTCTAAATATGTTAAGTCGAAAGTGAGAATATACTGAATATATTGTAAATATAATATTATTCTTCCATTTCAATTGCTCCTTATAAACAAGATCAACAATGTTTGCAGTTGAAAGCTTGCCTTAGTCTAGATCTTTTGCATTGAGTTCGCATAGGGGTGAACGGTTTTATCTATGGTTCTCTTGAAAACTATTAATACATTTTTTTGTAGTTATGTTCTTATTACGCCAAGGCGTTCCCCCTATGGTAGAGGACCTCCGGACGTTTCTTCGGTCCTAAATTTGACAAATTTTTTAGACGTTTTTCAAACGGATTAAATTTGACAAATCTGTTTGCGTATGTCGCTTTTACTTTGCATGCATGCAATTTTTTATTTGTTTCTATTTTTAAGATCACTGCCCACCGCACAACAAAGAAATGATGGCAACAACAAACGTGGCACCAAAAAGAATGCTCCAACACTTGATCCACCAACGCTTCTTCTGCAGTTGCCTTCTTTTCGCATCGAGGGTTTCCAGCATCTGAGAGTGTCGTGTCTGGAGGGTGTCCAACTTCAGAAAGAAGTCCCAATTAAACGAGTTCGAGCCGACTTAAAAGCATTCAATTTTTCAACAATCTTGGCGTACTGCTCCTTACCGGGAAGGGATCCTTGAGGCGCTATATGTTGCAATGCGATCTGAAGTTTAAGCTGCTCGCTCCTCGCCCTTTTCAGGCAATTTTCCAGCTCCTCGCAGAATCTCAAAGTCTCAAGACTATTGTCAAAATATTCCTTAATGATCTCCTTCAAATCTGGCGAATTCCAAATATATTTTTGTTTTCTAGTATAAGCTTTGCAACGTTCTGGTCCACATCCAGGAAACAAGAGGTTATATCCTGTAAAAACTGGAGAGAAAAGCCTTCATTGGGAGGGCGTCCAGTGCTCGCTCTTTGAGATCTTCAAAAATCTTCACGTCCGGATACGTTTGCAGGCATCTTTGTAAAAATGGAGTCGCGCTGCGTCGAAACCCGTGTCCCTGCTCACTCGGCTTCCCATCTCCTTCCAAACCCTAACACAATGCTGCAACACAAATCGAAGGAATCATAAATGCCATGTTCGGATAAGTGAGCAGCGATAGCAGATACTTAAGAAGCCTCTCACGAATACCGCACATGATCCAAACCGCGTGGAATTGTCTGCGAACTCACTCAATTCTAGTCAACAAAATCAACCACACATTTGGAGTCTGTGAAACTTCGTGGAATTGTCTTCCCGTGTCATTTAATCCAAGGTACTTTACTCCCCGCCAATCTTGACTCTCCCTCAATTTTTGTTTCAATGGTACTAGGACGTTTTTCCCTCTGTTTTAAAGGTATTTTACAGCTTTGTAAATTTGTTCTTCCATCTGTTTATGACGTGAAGGATTTTTGAAAAATCAAGAACACTGCAGCTTAAAGGACATGTCGGGTTTTAGTGTAAGTGTCACATTGTGGGGACATCACTTAGATGATATAAGCAACGAACTTGAAGACATGCTTTCTATACCGCCTCTTCCTAGGTCATCGCTATGAAAGTGCCGCGTCTCCAAAGTGTCAATGGAAGCTCGGTGACACTGCTTTCAAGAACCAAATGTTACGTCAACCCTAAAATTTCGTAAACAAATACACTTCATGGTCAAGTTGATTCCAATGACTACTTCCTTCCAAGTGCCCTCTATCACAACCCAATTTCTAGGCCCTCCAAAAGCATGACCTCTATAACGACGATTTCGGAGGTACTAAATATGGGGAACACCGAGAGAAATGAATGGGCCATGTTACCGTAGAAATCACGAATATTAGCATGGACAATCAAGTTTTTACAAGGAATGTCCTCTTCAAAAAGGTGACAAACAATGCAGGGAAAAGGTGAAAGAGAATGGTAATGGTTCATGGTTATGTTCAAGTTGCAATAGACAAGTGCAAACTATTACTTTGATAAGTTTGTGTCTGCCTGGAACCCCCGCCTGGCTTGCAACCGCTTGGATTTCATTCGCAGGTCACTCCTAGATGACCCTTGCTTGCTAGATACAACACAAATTCTATCCACCTCCCCGCATGTAGACCTTGAAGAACTACTTAATCGAGTTCAACGCCACACTAAATGTTCAGAGCAGACATGCCTACGTAGAAAGCAATCACAAACTGCAGCAGTGCAGTACAACGCTCCTTGGGCCATGCAACCTACTTCTTCCTTACACATTAAAGGTGACAGGAAAATAAAGTACCTCCCTTCCAGAAACGATGACAGATTGAACATCCACAATCGAACAATGATATACATATGGAGAGCAAATGTCGATTGCCAACGTGGGAAACTTTATGTTCCTTTTTAAGAGGAAATAGAGGGATGATGGTAGAACTTTGTGTATTGAGATTTAGTGGTTATGTTTGTTCTTATGTCAAATGTAATATTCCATTTCTTTCCTTTTCATGCAAAGTATTAATATTCAATTTTTTTATTTTTATGGTGTACTTTTTAAAGATGTAGGAATGAGATTTGTGTTTGGTTGTCTTTGCATGCTTCCTCTCTCTAGTATTTTCTGCTATCGTCCTCCCCGTTCAATTTCTCTCTCACTTTCATTTATTTCCCGTTTTAGGTTAAAAGTACTCAAAACCTCGTAAACCCATCATATAAGAGAGTTGCCCCTCTCAAACACAGAGGGTAGATCATGTCAATAGATGGTCTCTCCAATGTTGCAAGTTTTATGTCAAATAATGCATGCAAGCCCGTGAAGAGACCAAATGGACAAAAAGTGGCATGCCTAAACCAAAAAACCAGAGAATGACATCCTACCCTGCATGATTTTACCCTGAAAAATCAAAGCGAATATGTTAACGTTGCATAGCCGCTATTCTTCTGTAGACAAGTTCGGCTTCATCCTCGCCAAAATACAGGCAACAAACAACACTAACCAGAAATAAATCCAACTATCTAATTAACTTGCAGAATAACAACCAAATTCCACAAATAAGAGTTTGCAGATCCAATTACACAGAAAACTACAGCCTTTGTATTCATTGGAAATACACGATAAACCTCAGGAATTTAAAGACAAGATGATAAATTACTCAATCTTTTACATCTAAAATATTAAATCCCGGACAAAGTGCAAACAGGTATAAGGAAATATTGAACCGTGAACTGTGAACCGTGAAAATTGCATGAGGGTTTAGTTTCTGTCAAATCACTTCATTGAAGTCAAACAAACATCATCACCTTCTGCGTCCACATATTTTCGGCCTATTTTCTTGTGAGACCTGCCTAAAGGGAGTCCTCACCAATTTGCAAAAATAATCAAATTGTGTGCTCCAAATTAGTCTATCGAGTATAACATGCCTTCGTTCCGGGCCATACTTACTGGGAATTACTGTCTCAATTTTTTCCCTCAGCCAATTGCACTTATCACGGTCAGGTATGTGCATGTATTCATACCCAATTGTACCACAGTAAGCCTGCTCCAATCTATTCGTAATCAACCTCGGGGTTTGGGTGGCCGATTCTCCGATAAAAATCCAGACATCTGCCATACACCAAGGAAAAACTCTCTGTCTAAATCCGCTTCCGTGAATCCATATAGAGCCGGGTCCAAATCCACAGAATTTCCCTCTGCTCCAAACCCAAGGGATCTAGCTTAGCCTTCATGTGACCGTTCACCTGATAAGCCCTCACCAAAGCAAAAGCCTCATGCTCTCCTGGATTGTTTGCCCAGAAACCCCGGGCGTGGTCGCACTGTCCAACAAAATTCCTAAAAAACATCTCCCATGATTCATCCACGCTCTGGGGATCGGATTCCTAGGCTCGCTGCAATTCCTCTAAATAAACACTACTCGTGCAAATGCAATCGAAACCGTATTAAGAGAATGTAGATAATAGAAATTTTCAAAAACCAAGCAACGTTCGAAGTATATTGCAAAATATGCTTCAAAAATAGCCAAGCAACGTTCGAAACATATCACCAAATGCTATCCGAGTTTGAGAGATGCAGACGCAGATTCTCCAAAGAAAATCGCGATTCGTAAAATGCTCACGCTAAAGCATTGTTAAACATGACATAAGCGCAAAAAGAAACATGCCACATGCTGCAAAAATGCCACTTGTTATGTGCAAAGGGGATCCATTCGTATCATTAAATGTTGGAAAAAAAGATTCCGGGCGTGTCGTTGAAAGTGACGCCGATGCACAACAAACAATACCGCTTTCTTGGATGCATATAAAGTTCGTCCAACAACCATGGAACACCTACCACTTATTCAAGTTGCTCGAGATCGAGCTACAATGACAAACATAAAGGTGATAAATGGAAAAATGACCGATACAAGCAATTATGCACGGGTTCCACCCGAGATTTGTGGATGTCCCTACTCAAGAATCAACGTCATATGACCTTTTCATTGCTTTCGGAACTCCTATTATACAAGCCTTTCAGAAATATCACGTTTGAATTTGGCTCAACCCCACATGACATCAATGTCACTTGGGACATGTACAAGCACAACTACAGACCGTGGCATGTTCTACGCACTACCGCAGATACAGGACTTGCAACAGATGTTAGTTCTGACTCAGAGCCCGAATGCAGTATTCAACAAGAACCATTACAAGAATGGCAGGTCTTTGCACAACTTCGCCCGGAAACAACACGGGTCTAGACAGTCTTGAAATGTTGGGGAAACGAGATTTTGACATACACAATAATTGGACCATACACGACATTCCCCATGATTTGCAGATAACTGGTTCATCATTCATCGAGAGAGAGAAGGCAGACACAATTAACAACAACATACATGCCACACCACCATCTTCCACACTTCCTTTGTCTCCAGAACAACAAATAGCTCTTGATACCATACTACACCATTCAACAAACAAATCCCTTCTACCTCCACTAAGATTGATAATTCAAGGAACATAGGCCGCACAGAAAATCATTTCGATAAATAAAATCCAATTCATTCACAACAACATCAACCATATCTCTCTCTCTCTACTTGTGCTCGCCCCTACCTGTTTTCAACATTCAACATCTCTGCATCCACAATCCATGCAGCCATGCGTATTCCAATCAAAGAATTGAAACCCCTTGAAGGTAGTGCATTATCATCTTTTCAAGAATTGCTGAAACATATAGAATATGTTCTTATTGATGAAATGAGTTTCATCGGGCCAAAGTTGCTAAGCAAAATTGACAGTAGGCTCCGCGAAGCTTTCCCACACTCAAGAACATCTGAATTTGGGAACAGATCAGTCATCCTCCTCGGTGACCTCGGGCAATTACCACCGGTTTTGGACAGTCCTCTTTATGCAAGTAATTCCTACGGAGCAACCCTTTGGAAGGGATTTCAATCTTCCATTACATTGCGAACAATATTTCGGCAACAAGGAACAACCAATGCACAGGTTTCATTCCGGAATTTACTGCTCCACATGCGAGATTCAACCCCTCTAATTGAGGATTGGGAACTCTTGATGTCTCGCATAGACACACACCTAACTCAGCAGAGCTCAACATTTTTAAGGATGCACCACATTTGTTTGCAAAAAATGATCAAGTGGCATGCCACAACCTACAGATGTTGAAGGCATTGAACGTTCCGATCGCCCAATCCATCACGAAAGTAATAAAGTGGATTGGACTAGGAAATCTCCGATAATGATCAGTTAGAACACAACGTTCTATTATGCAAACAACAAAAAATCATGCTTATTGCAAATCTATGGGTTGATGCAGGCCTCGTGAATGGTGCCACAGGAACAATCACAGACATTGTCTATGATGCATCAATGCAACCACCAACATTACCTTTATTTGTTGTTGTAAAATTTGATAGATACAACGGCCCATGTTGGGATCCCTCCAACCCCTTACATATTCCCATACCCCCTATTTCCAGAGGGAATCGAAGACAGTTGCCGATTAAAATGGCCTGGGGATTAACTATCCACAAGTCGCAGGGACTTACTTTGCACAGAGCAACCGTCGACATTGGAACCACTGAAAGGCAGGGTCTGACATTCACAGCTTTCTCCAGAGTACCCTCGCTTGCAAATCTACGCATTTCACCCGCTTTTTCATTCGAGAGATACTCAAATATGGCGCACGTACCAGCACTCGAAGCAAGAAGAAAGGAGGAAGCAAGACTACTATCACTCAACCCATCGTAAATACTAGCTTCTGCTTTCATAGCACCTCAAATACTACTATACTCAACATTTCTTCTATCGAAAGCGGCAAGGTCGTTCAAGGGATATCAAATGTAATCAAGTTTATTGAAACTAAAATTGCCCACTAAATGCTACCACTCATGATATAAATACTGCAAACGTATACATGTCTCATTACGTGTACGTATACCTACATTTATTTTTGTTTGCAAATATGGTATGCAACTTTAAAAGTACGAACCTGTAACATAATTAAATGTACACATACAACATTACAATGTAATGTTTCAACTAAAGTCCTACACTACAACTATCAATCACACACATTATCAATTGTATAATAAATGTTTCTCCAACAAAACACCAACTGAACAACCAATGCACAACTAACAACATCAACTATAAAATTGATTAACTATCGAAAACGATATCACAAGTAATCATGTACGAATTTATAACAAGTTTGAAATGTAGAAACAACCTTCAGATTAAGTGGATCAATAATAATTGTACCTCTAAATCAAATAACATATACCGTTCGGCGTTCACATCTCATGAAACACATGCGATTGCTAGTGCTATTAGCATCTCTTTGAAGATAATATGCAACTGCCGGATGTTACATGTATATATAAAATTATCATATTTATTTACATGTCTTCACAGCTGAAAAGTAGATTAACTGTTCCTGTATTTGTATACAAAACCAGAAGAATTATTCTTTGACTATATATATATAAAATAAAATGATAATATTAATAGAGGTTCCTGCTTTTTCAGACCCGCTAGCTTTTAGTGCTTGATAAAAAAAATTATTACTTGCCCGGAAGGATCTTAAATCTGTAAATAAATAATAATAATAAATAAATATATAAGAGGAGAGGCCGCCCCCATTTGCTCAACCCACAACAAAAATAAACCTGCGGATGTATTTAAAAATATTAGGTTTTCAGCCAACCCTAACAATCAATAGTGGAAAAACATTAAATCTGATGGCTCTCATTTATTTGTAGATGGGCTAAACTTTATTATGGGATCTCATTTAGATAAAGTTTATTCCAATGCTAAACAAAACCCCCTCTCCTCCCAGGTAGAGATTAGGGATGTGGAGGGATAAATATAAATAATTAAAAATATATAATTTCCTTTATAGGAGAAGTCATTTTAGTATTTTAATAGGCTTGACTCAGTATTTTAGTAAATGAGTAGGCTTGACTTACATGGATTTTTTTCTTTTTTTTTTTTAAAGGGGCTCATAATTTGTGACTTGGGATAGGGTAATCACCATGGGCTGCGTGTGAATGATCCAAATTAAAGCTTACACCAATGTCACTCCAAAATCGTAGATTTATCGTTTTGCCTTATATCTTTAACAAATTTATTACAAAAAAGTGATTTGGTTTATACCTATAACTCGTAGTTCAACAAATTGTTGAAGAGTAAGTAATAACCCATTTTCACCGCCTTGGGATCATTACGGGTCAATGCTTCGCTTATCTCTTGAGGGTAGAGGTGATTTAAACCTAACGAGACTCGATCACGCAAACCTTGGAGTGAAGCGCGAGATATAATAGTTTCAATTTATTCAAGAGAATTATTTGTTAATCTCATATAATTGTTAACTAATGGAAATAAATAAATAAATAATTGTACCAACCTTTTAACGAATGGTTGTGTGTTTTAGGCATCAAATATTGAGATATTACACCAAATGATATAGGAAGGCTTCAGTCAATTGATTATCTTTTAATTTTATTTTGACAAAAGCATATAGATTCCTTCAAATAAGAAAGACTTCTAAATTGGATGTGTATACTCCACAAAGAAAGTATCTCACCACGAATATGTTGGAAGAGAGATCTAAACGTCAAAAATTGGTGAGATTTCCCATAGTCATGGGAATGGTTCCCACAATACCATTCTCAGTAAGATGTCAAGGTTTGTGAGGAAATGAATCCCTATTAAAATATTAGGGATGAGGCAATCTAAAAAATTGAGCAGAGCGGCTAGGTCAAGTGAACCTAATTTGGTTATATTTTCTAGCCAATAAGGTATAGATCCACTAAGCTCATTCCCACTTAAGTCAAGATAAGTAAGGGAGGAAAGATTGAACAACTTGATATAGATCCACTAAATTCATTCAAATTCAAGTCACAAAAATTAAGGTAAGGAAGATTGAACAAAGAAACCGGATGGTTGAACTTGATAAACCACATCTCGAAAGATGTAACGACCCATTAATTCACACACGAACAACACAGGATAATTTTTTTTTTTGACTTGCTTGACACATAACATGACGCAACATGTCGTCACCAAGGATACAACTAACACTGTGAACAACTTGATACAAGGATGGCCATAAAGGCAGCACGGAAACATTCACACCTTTCAAGGACAATTTACTTTTCTTTTAGACATGACAACATAGAAGTCCAACCACAAAACACACTTACAGTTAGGGCCAACCACAATGAGATATTCTTGAGGGTTATTTATTTTAATAAGACATCTTGCAATTCTTAGCTTACGTTTTCAAGGAGACTCAAGATATGATTCATACAATTCATCTTACCAAGCTAAGTTTATTCCTTTTTCACTGAGTAATTAACTTTAAATCTTCTCTATTATGACATTTATTTGTTTAATTCAATTATTTAATAAAGGAGGTAATTTAATTCCACAAGGCCATCTATCCTCACTTATGCTACTAAAACTCACTCATAACCTTATTACAATATGGATTCGCTTTCAACATACTCAAGAGAAAGATTACCAAGCACCTAAAAAAAAAAGGTTAGAGGAAGAAGGTCGAGTTGAATTCATCTTTATGACCTCATTAGTTATTAACCCGGTTTTTATTGAAGCTTGAGGATTTATCGAAAATTATTAAATATTTTACTTAGGCTTCACTGGATGATTTTTACAAAAGAAAACAATTTACCTTTCAAATGGTTGAGAGACAGATTGCGTGGTTTCGAAACCGATTCCTCCTACTTATTAAATCTTATTATCTTATATCAACTAACAATTTGTTTCACCTTAGGATCATTCTAAGAATTCACCATAAAAAGGATAATGTTCGCTAGTGTAGCTAGGGATATCAAGTTATAAAATTTTTACTTCACAAAGGATGGTTTCATTTTGATCACTCATGGAATTATTTGATTTCAAATAGATCACCTCTACATTTATTTGTTGAATATAAAATTATTATTTTTGTTTAGCTTCTTTAAGGGTTAACCGACCCATTTTACTTTACTTATAATATATTGTCACTCAGTCTTAGAAAGATTTAACTTGACAATTTATTCTCAAGATCAAAGTTTTACAATACTCATATCAATGTAAAGATTGAATACCATTTCTCACAAAGGTAAGTTACCAGTTTACCTACAGAAGGACAAGACAACATCATCACGAAATTTCAGAACAACCCAAGGCAAGAGGTCTTCTAAACTCCTTTGCAAGCACTATTACAAAATTTACCTCACATTGGACATTTTTACAAGGAACTTCATAAATTGCACTGATGAAACCTTTACAACTCTTTCCTTTAATCTACTCGCATAATCCATCTGCACAAATACTAGCTAGAATCAGTTCGTGAGAACTGAGCATGTTAAGGCTACACATTGCAACAGTAAGCTAACATTTAACAATATCAAGAAAGGAATGTTCTAATTCAAAAATGGATTAAAACACAACCCACAACTCCAAAATTATTCGCATGAGAAAGAAATCTAAACCATCCAACAAGGAGAAAGTCAAAATACCAGTAAGAACAAAATCACATAAATCAAGGCAAGACCTTATGGGTTAGGAACAAGAAAGTCAAGAGTGTTGATATTTCCTTCATGTAATCCTATGGATTACGTGATTGGAATCCAATACTCAATCCATCCATCTAAAGAGGTCCAAGAGAAGACAAAACATACTAATTATGATCGTAGGCGCGAAACAAAACGACGTTATCCAAATCTCCCAGGGGGAGGCTTCATAGTAATAAGGGTTCGACGCCCTTAAAAGAAAAACAACTATAGTTTCAGTTTTAACCAAGGAGTTTTACCACTACCTTCTTATAGGATTTCTTAAACGTAGGACTAGTTAACAAAACAAATCCACTCTTCCAAAAGCGTACAAATGAGACACAAAAAGGGCCATTATTCTACCAACAAACCTTATCCTAATCGTCAACTTCTCTACATAATATAAGGGAAGGCTAAACCCAAAAGTCGTTAATAATTTTTATATATTTCCGACAATGTCAATAAGTATTTTAAAATAAAAATAAAAATTGATTTCCTTAACAAAGCCACAAAATGGGACTTTTAGTAACCAAGTTTGAAGAATAAGATATTCGAGTTCGAAAACAAAGGGATTCGATACACGGTGGGTAATACACCAGCGATGCCCCAGACTCAAAAGACCTTACCACGAGTGCAAGCACAAAAATAAGAACCAACACACATATCCATCAGGAAGGTTACGCAGTGCAGTCAGGCCTAGAAGTTCTATGAGCTCCTTGCCAATGGTATAGAAGATGGAAATTTTACCCGATCCATGTGGGCTTATCAAGGAAATGTCTAGAAATATCAAACAGATGAATATAATAGCCACCTATTATATTATCACTGTAATCAGCTGTCATCTAACAGGAAACGAGTTCACGAGTCCAATACCATGGATTCACCTACAACTTTTGTTTCAGTCCAGCTATTAATAGCTTGCTCGCGACCCTTAATAAAAATTGTAGAGATTTCATTCAATTAAACTTACAATGTTTCCCCCTTACTTTAATCAAACAAGAGTTTGAACCAGGAAGTAGGTATAGTAATTCTCTCAACACGTAGAGGCCAAAATAGATGTCAGGTTATTCATCCTCTAGAACTGGGTACAAAAGTCAACCATGTACAGTTCTAAAACAAAACCCTAATGCCATTTTCTAATTAAACAAAAAGTAAGGAATGCCCACAGGCTTAAACAAGTTTTAGAACACAATGTCACTATTAATGTACCTTTTAGCAAAACAGGAGAGCCCTAAACAGGAAATACGTATTTATTCAACCAAATAGAGATATGAAGGCTTAACCTTCCATATAGTAAGCCTTCAATTATAAATACCATCACAGAATTCTTTTAAAAGAGAGTCATATAAGCAAACGAAACTCTATAATGTTTCCTTCCCTACGAACTAGACTGCATCACTCAATATTGCAGTAGCCCATTTAGACAAATATGAAATAGAGTAAGCTATAAGAGAGGAAAAGAACATTCCAAGCAAAACCAACGAAATTGGAACGAGATTTAAAGGAACAACCAACACAATCAGAAGCGATGATATAAACAACCACGAAAAAACATTTTGTAGGCGCCATTCAAGAGGGAAGAATATTCATTTCAAGATACTAGAAAGAAGGTAGAAAACTATTACAAGGAGTAGATTTAACATGCCTGATTAGAATTCTTCCAATCCAACAAGCACGTCGACTAGGGCTCGGGCAACAGCAACACAACCTGCGCAACTTCTCTTCCTCAGCCTGCTGAAGGTCCAAACTCTGTTAATGGCCATGCTCTTGACTTCATAAAATCAATTGTATAGTCCGAAATGTGCATCTCTGCCCATAGTTTGGTCGGGTCACATTGACACCCAATCATCATTCCCTCGCTGATCTTCTGGTGACACCCTATCTCCTCTTCCCAAAGATTGTTGCCATGCATCCCTGGGTTTCTCAGAAGTAGATCCAAAATCCTCCGAACACCGCTCCAAATTAGCCCTAGAACTTCTGTAGGCCCCATTTTTGGCAATTGAACTTGATCCTTCGTCATTCATCCAAACACCTCCACCATCTCCATATGCATCTGATTGTTTCGATTTAGACCTCCTAACCTTGTGCTCTCATATTAGGAGTAGCCCTAGTCGAGACGAAGCAAAAGAAGATGGCTTTATAACCAAAAAAATCTCTTGGTACGAGACTCCATATCCATAAAATGCACCCTAGACTTAGCATCCTCAATTAAGGTGACGTAAAACCACTAGATTGCTTCAATGCAGCTGCTTTGCCCTTAACCCAAAGTGCTCTGCGAGCTCGTGCTAGTGCCACATTCATGCGGCGAATATCAGCTACAAAGCCAACCCCATGATTTGAAGCTCGGACACAAGACATAATGATTACATCATGCTCCTGGCTCTGAAAGGCATCTACCGTAATGATATATATAAACCTTTTCCTTCATCGATTTGAGGACAACATCAAACTCTCAAGTTTTCAAAATATTTCAGCCGTAGCAAAGGTGTGATAATTCCAACAGAAACCTTTATGCCTGCCAACTTAGTGACTCGTTGAAGAAGCTCATATAATTGCAAAGAAAATTGTGCTTCATGAATATTCTGATATGAAACAGATCCACGCCTATGAGATTCTCTTCCATGAGTTACATCGTAAAACAAGTAAGGTCTCAATAGAGAATCTTTGCAATAATTTTCATCAGGTCTCCTGGTAACACTCTCACTGTCACATAGTCGATTTTGATAAAAATATCTTGAAGGAGAGTCCCGAATTTGAGGATGCATTCTATACTGAACAGATAACAACATAGCTGGACATCCTACTTGTTGGAAGTGCTCAAAAGGCTTCAACCATACTGCAACATGCCTGCAGCCGTGCCGGCTAATTACTGCACAGGATGTTCTGAAAGTGGATTCCCGACTACCCCAGAACACACCTCCAAAGACCCAATGAAAGTGGAGGTAACATGCCTACTTCACTAGTGGGAGCTAAAACTGCATGCGTGAAAAAAAAACAACGCTCCTTCTTCCCCCAAAACGCATCAGGAACAACATAAACCATGTCCATGCGACTACACCAAACAATTATTCCTTCACCCACAAATCCACACGGCCAGGGCTAGGAAAAGGAAAAGGAAGGCATCCAGGAGAAACCATGAGAAAACACCTTGACAGACAAGATTTCGATGGCTTCTCAACCACTCCACACGCAGTCCAACAAAAAGGAGATCTCACGCGGTCAGAGGAGGATAATGCAGGCAGTCAACAAGAAGCAAGGAAGATTTGCAAATCAGAAATAATAAATGAAGTGCGGCCACCAGCAAGGAGTCCAACACGTCTAGATTTTAATAACTCCACCCTCCATGCCAAGAAGGAGATAAAGCTGACCGTGACAAATTTACAAGTCTATGGATGAGTAACGTGGCCTAAAAGGCTTTAATAATTGAACACAAAATTTTATAATTTATTTACACAAATAAAAAAAATATAACTGACACGAATTCATTTATTATTACAATAGTTTTCTCCATATAATTCACATAAGCTAAAAGGTATAAGAAATTTTGTATGATTTACTATTCAACCCGAGAAGATTAAATCACATACAGACGAGCAAGCAAGAGGAAGTAAGAGTCGAATTATCCATTACTCCCAATGATTAAAACAACATGCGAACAGGCTTAAGCAACCAAGCGAAGAAAACTAGAGGTTGACATTCAAAAGCAAATACGAAGCAAGGAACGACCATGGCACCAAGGCGAGTAATCCCTTCCTCAGCGCGAACGGGTTCATTCTACAAAGCGACCAACCAAACAATAAAATCGCTTAACGATAATTAAATTAAACAACATTGTTATCATTATATACTATAAATATAAATAATTTCTACTCACACCAATAATGACCAATGATCCAGCTTAACCATGCGACAACAAGATCCTTCTTTAATTAGGTTAACGCACAGGACATTACACAGTCCACACACAGAGGTGTCAATGACGACTTGAGAACGCAAGAAGGAGAGGGAAGGTTCTAAAACATCACTGAGACAAGATCTAAGTCAACGGAAATTCACACAGTCATTCGACACTCAACAAAAAGGGTCATTGCGACAAGAACTAGGGTACACGCCGAACGGGGCATTACAAAAGACCCAAATGTTTAAGGCGTGAGAGACTACAAGTGAGCATCTTGAAGATCTACATTGTTTAATGAAATATATTTTAGTGATAGGAGAGTAGCCAATCACTCTAAACTTAGATCATTACCACTTGTACACCTTGAAACCGGTTCACACTTTGGCACTTCTTCCGCTAACTTCCTCTCCATGCTTATCATTACTCGTTTTATATTAAGTTTTTTTGTTTACGTATTCTTTTAGATATGCTATTTTGCTCTCCCTTTCTTCTTATACTATCTTTAACAGTTCCATAGACCAATCTTGATCTTTTGTTGGCATTAATGATGACAATAATATATTGTGTTAGTTCAATATATTTGTTAATCTTACATCACTTTTGATAACATTATGAACAAAAAAATAAAATTATATGTGAAACAATTCAATAATTTATACAATTTAAATTAATAGTAAATATTTTATGCAATTCCACATAAAAACAATCACGTCCACATAAACAATACTAAATCACTAGGTATCTTAGATAAATATGAATATATAGGAAAATCCCAGCGACACACGATTATTGATACGTGGTTTAACTTTGGAAAATCATCATAATAAACTACAAAGCATTATAAACTAAACCTAAACTGTTGTACAATTTGTTGAAAGGCTCTTTGGGCTTATTTTTATATATAGAGAAAGAGGTGACCTGCCATCCGCAATGTAAAGGCAAGTGAATTTTATCTTTTACCAATTAATAAGCTTGCAAAGAATCGCTATAATTACCTCGTCCATCACTCAAACAATTTAATCCTCCACCCTACTTTTATTGAAAGCACAATCACCACAATAGAAAATCCCATTCCTACCGACAATCCAAAACTCAACCAATACCATGGAAACTCTTCATCCTGTCTCATCTTCATCATCCATTGTGGATGCTTGGTGGAGGAGACAGGTGGTAGATGATGGCGAGAACAATTCCTTTCAAGTGGACATCCCGACAATTCCATGGACATGAAAACCCGAAATAAAGGAACCGCGATCGTGGTTCCTGAATTCTAGGTTTGGTAATTACCGAACCTAAAACTGCGATCGCGGAACTCTGAGACAAAATTTAGCAGTCCCGCGACTCCTTATTTTCCTCATTTTTCATTTCAAACCGCGATTTTTCCTAAGCGTTTTTCACTCGCGCTTTCAATACCACCTCAAAATTGCTTATCGAACTTCTGGATAGCGATAGATTCAACCATGCCACCAAGACGAGGAGGTAAGTCCCCGATTGTAATCATTTTTTTGCATTTTCATGGGTTTTTTGAAATGTTTTTTTTAGTATACAATTTTCTTGGTTTATACCTATAACTCGTAGTTCAACAAATTGTTGAAGAGTAAGTAATAAGCCCTTTTCACCGCCTTGGACTGCACGGGTCAATGCTTCGCTTATCTCTTGAGGGTAGAGACCATATTAAACCTAACGAGACTCGATCACGCAACCCTTGGAGTGAAGTGCGAGTATAATAGTTTCAATTCATTCAAGAGAATTATTTGTTAATCTCATATAATTGTTAACTAATGGAAATAAATAAATAAATAATTGTACCAACCTTTTAATGAATGGTTGTGTGTTTTGGGCCACCAAATATTGAGATATTACACCAAATGATATAGGAAGGCTTCGTCAATTGATTATCTTTTAATTTTATTTTGACAAAAGCATATAGATTCCTTCAAATAAGAAAGACTTCTAAATTGGATGTGTATACTCCACAAAGAAAGTATCTCACCACATATGTTGGAAGAGAGATCTAAACATCAAAAATTTGTGAGATTTCCCATAGTCATGGGAATGGTTCCCACAATACCATTCTGTAAGATGTCAAGGTTTGTGAGGAAATGAATCCCTATTAAAATATTAGGGATGAGGCAATCTAAAAAATTGGCAGCTAGGTCAAGTGAACCTAATTTGGTTATATTTTCTAGCCAATAAGGTATAGATCCACTAAGCTCATTCCCACTTAAGTCAAGATAAGTAAGGGAGGAAAGATTGAACAACTTGATATAGATCCACTAAATTCATTCAAATTCAAGTCACGAAAATTAAGGTAAGGAAGATTGAACAAAGAAACCGGGATGGTTGAACTTGATAAACCACATCTAGAAAGACCCAAATGTTTAAGGCGTGAGAGACTACAAGTGAGCATCTTGAAGATCTACATTGTTTAATGAAATATATTTTAGTGATAGGAGAGTAGCCAATCACTCTAAACTTAGATCATTACCACTTGTACACCTTGAAACCGGTTCACACTTTGGCACTTCTTTTGCTAACTTCCTCTCCATGCTTATCATTACTCATTTTATATTAAGTTTTTTGTTTATGTATTCTTTTAGATATGCTATTTTGCTCTCCTTTCTTCTTATACTATCTTTAACAGTTCCATAGACCAATCTTGATCTTTTGTTGGCATTAATGATGACAATAATATATTGTGGTTAGTTCAATATATTTGTTAATCTTACATCACTTTTGATAACATTATGAACAAAAAAATAAAATTATATGTGAAACAATTCAATAATTTATACAATTTAAATTAATAGTAAATATTTTATGCAATTCCACATAAAAACAATCACGTCCACATAAACAATACTAAATCACTAGGTATCTTAGATAAATATGAATATATAGGAAAATCCCTGACGACACAATTATTGATACGTGGTTTAACTTTGGAAAATCATCATAATAAACTACAAAGCATTATAAACTGAACCTAAACTGTTGTACAATTTGTTGAAAGGCTCTTTGGGCTTATTTTTATATATAGAGAAAGAGGTGAGCTGCCATCCGCAACAAAAAGACAGTGAATTTTATCTTTTACCAGTTGAAAAGCTTGGCAAACAGAACTGCTATAATTCTGTCCATCACTCGAAACAATTTAATCCTCCACCCTACTTTTATTGAAAGCACAATCACCACAGTAGAAAATCCCATTCCTACTGACAATCCAAAACTCAACCAATACCATGGAAACTCTTCATCTGTCTCATCTTCATCATCCATTGTGGGTACTGGTGGAGGAGACAGTGGTAGATGATGGCGAGAACAATTCCTTTCAAGTGGACATCCCCACAGATGTGGATTTCCTAAATATGATGATGAATCATCAAATGTTAACATATGACCTTCCCTTGGTATCCTGCCAGACAGATTGTTGTAAGACAGATTTAAATATCCCAAGTAATCCAGAAGACTAAGCTGTGGTGGAATTCGACCTGAAAAATTGTTGACAGAAAGATGCAACAATTCCCATTGCTGCAACTTCCCCACACTATGTGGAATTGGCCCATTGAAAGTGTTCTTGTAGAGGTTGAGATACATCAAGCCCACAAGATTTCCAATTCCAGGCCGAAGATGGCCGCTCAATCTGTTATTTGACAAATCAATGCATGTCAAACTTGAAACAACATACGTGTAACTCAAATATCCATCCTTGACATGCAGTTCCAAACCATCCACATAATAATCAGATTCTCCCAGCTTGGAGAATGTTTGCTGTATTTCCTTCATCGCTGTAAAATTGAGGTATTCATCCGGGATCCCACCAGACAATATATTTGAAGAAAGATCTAGAATTTGAAGCCCAGGCGTTTGGCCGATCTGTGGAGGAAGCTTTCCTTTGAAATTGTTGGATCTCATAACAAGAACTTGCAGACTTGACAAATCGGAGATCCAATTTGGGATATCACCTGTGAAATGGTTTTCTCTAATGTCAAACACCATCAACTGTGAGAGATTTCCTAACGTCGGAGGAAGATGTCCTTGAAGTTTATTTTTCCAATGCGGAAAGACTCGAGATTTTCCAATTTGCCAAGCTCCTTTGGAATCTCTCCGCCCAAATTATTATTTTCTAAGCCCAAAATCACGAGAGATGAACAATCACCCAAACTAGTGGGGATATTGCCTGTTAACCGATTTCCTGACACATCCAAGACATGTAGATCACTCATATTTGCCAATGACTGTGGGATTCTCCTTCGAATTTGTTATCTGCGAGTAGCAACGAATTTACAAACAAATGCTTATCAATATCGGCCTATAGATGTCCACTCAATTCATTCACAGACAGATCCAACACCACTATATTGGTCAAGCTGGGAGAGAAAGGACCTTCCAATTGATTATGGGATAGGTCGAGTCTTTTCAAGTCTGATGAAAACTCCCAAACCCAAGAAGGAAGATTTCCGACAAGCTCGGTGCCTGATAAATCCAGTTCAAAAGCGCGACTTGAGTCAAAATCCAACCAGGAATTGGACCTCCGACTTTACAGCCTTTGAAAGATAGATAATCCAATTGAAAAGGGGAATCCAAGTTAAGCTAATATTGATACTCAATCCGCTGTCACCCAATTCTAATTCTGTCATCTTAGAAGTATGCTGAAAGAGAATCTCATCGGAAATTGCTCCTTATTGCATCTTGTTGTTTGATAGATCTAATAACGCAAGAGACGATGGGAGTGAAAGCAAATAAGGGATGCTCTCATTCAACTGGTTCTTGCTCACATCAAGATAAGTGAGGGAATTCAACTGACCAAATGACATAGGAAGGCTTCCACTCAATTGATTATCTCTTAATCTTAACTCGACAAGAGCATATAGATTTCCTATACGAGGAGGAATTCGACCACTAAGCCTGTTGTAGCTAAGATGTATGTTAGTAAGGGTTGTATGAAAATCTAAGTTAGGTGGTATTGTTCCTTCTAATTCGTTGTCCTCAAGGTTCAAATAAGAAAGACTTCCGAATTGGGTATGCATATTCCACAAAGAAGGTATCCCTCCCGTCAATATGTTGGATGAGAGATCTAACCGTCTAAGATAGGTGAGATTACATACAGACATGGGAATGGTTCCCCCAATGTTATTCTGGGAGAGGTCAAGGTTTGTGAGAAAATGAAGCTCTGTTAAACTATTAGGGATGGGACCATCTGTAATGCCCTGTTCTACGTTACACCTGTTCATCCTGTGGCGATCGAGTGCTAAGCATGGAGTGTCATTGTGCCTTCATCGACCTCGATTGCTGACCATTATGACTATAATTGATAATTATTTTACAAGCTGTAAAATGATAATAATGATAATAATAATAATAATGACATTATGATTGTATTATCGATCAACGATTGTATTTTATTATTACCTTCTTTATATCGATTGTTATCGATATCATCCTCTGTTATCGTTAAACTATCCTTTTGATTTGTTTGTTGCTCCCGTTGATCGAGCCTCGTTGCGCAAATGAGGAAGAGTATGTTTTGTGGTGGCACCATGGTTTGGGAGTGGCGTTCGCGTAAATATTTCATTTAATTACTCAACCCCGTTCTCCTCCTGGGTCGACCGATCCCGCAATCTTAGAATTGTTTTAAATTACTAATTTTAAATATAGATTTTTATGTCCCCAACCTACCTTGTCTCTCCCTTTTGATCTCCTTGTGTACCACGTTTGGCGTGGGAAGGAAAGGTTAATGATTTTTTTGACCTTGTTTCCTTGGTCGGCTGGAGGTGGGTGGCTTTAATGGCCACCTGCCATTGCATTAAAAACCCCCTGCACCTTCTTGGCGTGTTCAACTTCTGGTTGGTGGCCGCACATGCCCATTTATTAAAATGTTGACTTGCAATCTCTTTGTCTCACGTGGTCTACCTGTTGTTTTCTGCCCTAAACCACGAATGCTTGTTTGCGCTCCATCAAATGCTGCAACAGATGAATTGCTACAGCGTGTTCTGGATAGTGGATTCATTGATGGTGAAATGAAGGTCTATCGCCCTGATGTTGCGAGGGTGGGTGTGGGTTCTCAAAATCATGCTTGCACAGCAGTATCAGTGGAGCGTAGAACTGAACTTTTCCTAGGAGAGCACCGTGAGGAAGTAATTGGCTATATGCAGCAGGCAGTGCGGGTAGAGAAGTAAACTTATCTCAGAAAATCAGTGGCCTCCAGAGAGAGTTAAGTGCGACAGCTGCCACAGGGTGATCCCAAGGAACCGTTGGTGTTGATCCTGATGTTCTGGTTGCACGCGACCACAGTCGTGATCAGTTGTTGCAAAATCTTGCAGCTGTAGTAGAAGAACGAGATAAAGTTTTAGTTGAGCTGTCTTGCCTTTTCATTTTGGAATAATGGGTGGAACCTCCTTTTGTTACAGTCGCAACATTTTCTTGGCCCCTTGTTGGCTTATCCTCCCTACCTGTGCCTCCCAGAGGATTCTGGAATGAGGTGGGGACACCCAGCCAGAAGAACAAAGGAATTTCGACCTAAGGATAGCTGCTGCTACTCTAGGAGGTGTCCTTGCAGCTGGTAGAGACTGGAAATCAGGCATGTTAAGCACTACCTAATCTAACATCTACTAGTTTTAAAAATTTCCTGAAATGAAATCTTTTCATGTTCTGAATGGTACTCTGCTTGGAACATCCCTTTTGCTCTCTCTACAACTTATTCCACTTTGTGCTTGTATAAACGCAATCCCTGCAATGGTTCCTTTTGTGTGTCTTGTTTTAAACTGGGTTTTAATTAAGAGTGCCTTCGGGTTTTGATGTTCTCCCTTCGAGTAGGAATCTATGGATGAAATATGTGTTAAAGGGCTTACTGCACTTTTGTAATGCTTTGCGAGCTCTGCTAGTTGCAGTCGAATAAATAAAATAGAAAAAGGGGGGACAGAGATCTCCTTCTTTGATTTTAGTGGGATCGAATAAATCGATACCCATTTATAATTAGGTGGTTACAATTTTTATTTGGGTTCCGTATTTTTTAATATATTATAAAGAAACTACGGGTCTCACCCAGATGCTTATTGTAATAGTTTTTCAGTGATACTTCAGTTTTTCAGTATGGGATGTAACGATTTGTTTTTTTTTACGGGAGCTTCTCTAGCTTATTATTTTGAGAAGACTATTATTGGGGATGGTCGCTTGACCTTCTTGGTAGTCAACTTGTAGTTTCATTACCAAGGAATTTTAATCCATAAATCTAATTGGGGTTTTTTTAGACAGCTATGGGTTTGTGAAATTTTACGCTTACATTTCAGGAAATCTATCTTCTAGCTCGAACCATGGTTTTTTTTTTAATGAGGATTAGAGATGATTAAGGTAAATAGAATCTACCTTAATTCATGCGAACTGTAGTAGGATTGCATGGTAACGTGAGTGATCATGGGAATTCAATCCTCTAGTATGTTTCGATTGTTTTAAAGTAAATTTCGTTTACCTTATCAAATTCAAATTCTAATAATTAAATACCGTTGGAGTAGTGTTGTTTTTATTTTACTGTGAATGGAAACCCGAACCTACATGTATAGCCAATTATGGCTTCTCGAATATTTGTGGGTTCAGGCTTATTACAGCTAGTTAGTTGGATCTTTGAGCTCTTATTCACCATACACAATAATGACTGCCCTTTCCTTTAGGTTAGACGGAAAGTAAGTTGGGGCAGGGATCTAATTAAAAGTAGCTATTTTTAATAACAACTTTGTTGTTGCGGCTAGCATGTGAAACTCTTTAATAAAAAATGAAAAGTAGTTCTAAATTCCTTTATGATTAAAGTTTGGTTTTCATGTTGTTATAATATGAATTTTGGTAACATGGTCATGAACCTTGCAGTATAACGGCTTGCTGATGATTATCTCAGAGCTCTCTATTATTATGAGCAAGTTTGGTACGTGGCTATCCGGATTTGTTTCTTTGACTTTTAGATGTAATCATAATTATCTGGTTGTGTTATGACGGAATTTTGTTGTTAAGTTTGTTAATTATTGTTGGTGGTATATGTAAATATATATAAGGGTGACTTGGGTATGGTAATGATGGTTACATTAAGAAAATATTGTGATGAGAAAATAATGATTTTTTTAAAATTATTTTATAAACCGAAATTATAAAATTACATAAGAAGGATGATGGATTTAAAGTACTATGAAATTTGGATGGATGTTTAGAATGCCAACTTCCATGACGGACTTGGGTAGTTTCAAGTCTTTTTGTTGTTCCTTGTTTGGATATCTCAGGTCACTTGACTACTAGGCAATGCCTATTTCAAACATTTTGTTAGTATTAATTGTGGAGCCTCTTGGTAGGTAGGATATTATAGGTTGATAGTATTAGATTTCAATCATATAATCATCATGATTACATGATTAAAATCCCTATACATTCGACCTTTGGATATATCTTATGGCCCTTCTTGAATAATTAATAAACTATTGTCGTATAAGTGAGAAATGATCGCAACTGGTAATTTTGTATTTTCCCTATGAATTTTAGATCGGCGGGTTGAGTATTATATTTCCATCATGTAATCTATAGTATTACATGATTGAAATCCCAATACACTCCACATTTTGTTTCTAAATTTTAAGGCCTATGGTCTTACCTGATTGGTTGTTGAACTCTTGTTGCTATAGAGACGTTGTTCCTAACTGCAACACATGACCTCCTTCTTAGTTGGCATGGTGAAAATTTTATTTTGTCTTAAGAATTTGACTTGTAGTGAGAGTCTCAATCCTTTTCTAGAATATAGAAGTTTCCTTTCATGATATTGTTAATAGTAGCATGATGTTTTTTTTTGTAGTCCTTAACATGCTCAGTTCTCGCGAACTGATTCTAGCTAGTATTTGTGCAGATGGATTATGCGAGTAGAATAATTACCTAAAAATTTTATTCAAAGAAATATGTTTTCATTTAGATCCCCTTGTAAACAAACAATACCTTAAGTAATCAAGTGAGACCATCCTATGTGATTTTATATAATGTGTTATGTAATGCGATCATCGTTGCTCCTTTGCTTGGCGACACGAAACGTTAGTGTTTCGCCTTGTCGATTTAATATTAATGATAATTAATAAAAATAATGACATTATGTTTGTTTTATGATCGATTGTTATTATTATTTTCTTTATGTCGATTGTTATCATCATCCTTTGATATTTTGTTTGTCGCTCCCGCTGATCGAGCCTCGTTGCACAAACAAGGAAGAGTATGATTTGTGGTGGCGCCTTTGAAGGTGGGGACTATTTTTTAAATGTTGATGGACCCTTGATAATTTCTAAAATTAATGTTTTATATATCAGCCTTGTTTCTCCTGGCAAGCGGCCTGTCCCCAAAGCGTGGGCTCCAAAAATAAAATAAAATGAAATGTATTATCCTTGTGATGTGGTTAGTTGGTGGATGGGAGGTATTGCTTGTCAATTCCTTAATGAACTTTTAATTTTCTTGTTTGGCGTGAGATAGTGGGAGTCGGTGGAGTCTTGACTTCCTTCACCATGATCTTATTTTGATTTCCTTCTTTAATGCGTATGGGCGCAGTAATGGGTATCTGCCCGGGCTGTAGACGGTTTTTTGTTGCCGTGGTTTTCTTTTCTGTCTCTGCCTTGCTGCGTTTTTCCCTCCTTTCTGTGCCTCGTGAATCCAATCTCCCTTCCTCGCGTGCCTGTTCTTCTGCTCTACCCGTGGATGAGGGCCTGTTAACACTAAAGTATGGACGTGGGTTTTATTTGTTGTTTCTGAGGCATTTTAGGTGAAAAAGGCGCGTTGTTCCTTCTCTGTGCACGCACGCATGCTACTACTAAAGAGGTAGGTGTGTTACCTCCACTTCCTTTGGGTGCTGCGAGGTGTGTTCTTGTCGGGATCCACAGCAACAGCCTCAGTACCAGTAAATAGCCAGGCAGCAGGCATGTTGCAGTATAGTCGAAGCCTTTGTGAGCGCTTCCAACAAGCAGGTTGTCCAACTGTGTTGTTATCTGCTCAGTATCGAATGCATCCTCAAATTCGGATTCTCCTTCAAGATATTTTTATCTAAATCGACTATGTGACAGTGAGAGTGTTACCAGGAGACCTGAGGAAATTTATTGCTAAGATTCTCTATTGATTTCTTCTTGTTTTACGATGTAACTCATAGAAGAGTATCTCATAGAGGCGGATCTGTTTCATATCAGATTTGGGGTTGGTAAAAGGAGTTTTATTTTTTTTTCATGGATCGATTGATTCTTTTCTTCTAATTTAGCAGTGTCTATCCGCAAGGAGGATTAGGGTTTGAGCGGCAGGTAGGCTACGGGTATTTAATATCAAGAGCACTTGCAACCTCTTCATCGTCTGACAAATATCCTTTCCAATGTTGGGCAATGTTGCTTCACGTCGTTGGAGTAGTTTACGCGCAAACTGTTTGCCAAAATGCTTCAAAGAAATTTTGCTTAGCGTGGAGGATAAAAGTGATGTTAATTGAAGCAAGCTATAATGGGTGAGACTTCCAATGGTAAACATGAATCAACTTTGATTTTAGTTTCTGACATTATCTCTAGCCGTGTCAAAACTGGTACAAAGTATCTGCAGGTGCAGTAACAACACAAGTGGAGTAATAGATTCGGCAAAACTGACTTGTTGATTTGATTGATTATCTATTTGTCTGCAGATTGCATGTAATAATGATGCTAGGGGTTAGTTGTCTTGGAGTGGATTTGAGATGTTGAACGTTGTAAAAAGGTGCATTATCGTAATTTGCTTTCAACTTTGTATTTTTGCCACAAAGTCGGCTTGGAGACTTCTCTTTAAGAAGTGTTTAAAATTGACTGAAGATGGAAGGAGATCACCGAGTTTTCAAGCAGAGGCAATGTGAAGAAGACAGATGTGCTTGTAAGCAAGTCTTTGGGCACTTTAAATTGAATTAGATAAGTATTTGTTTGGTGTTTTGAAGGGGTCTTTTGCTTTGTAGTTGAATCAGATGAGCGTTTTGTTTGGTATCTGTGTGGGTCTTGTTACTCCAATGGGAAGGTGAAAGTCAGACTTTTGGGTGTGCTCCTGGCGCTGCCATGAAGCTTGCATAAGAGATCTACGTGCTGAGGAGAAGGAATGTTTTGGAATGTGTTGTAGCTGCTGGAGCCTTGGTTCGACGTGGCTGCATTGAGGAAGCCCCAAACAGGCATGATAAGACTAACTCTCTCTTAATGATCTATTTCCTTTAGCATTTGGATAAATCGACCTTTGCAATTTTGTTCGACTGCTGTAGATGTGGGTTTCTTTTAGAATGTTGATGTGTTTCTGTTTTACTAAATAAATAGCGTTTGGACTCTGGATATTACATAACATGCATTTTTCTTATATTGACTCTTTCTTGAAAGAGATGCCCAGAAGAGATGGGTTCCAAATGACTTTTAATCATAACTGCTTGAACTGATCTCTCTCCCCTTTACAGGTTATCTTAATTACTGCTTAAGTAGAAGAAATCTCTACATCGATTCTTGCCTACTGATCTTCTAATGTGGGCTTATCTGGTTGCCCTGATTATTGCTTTTCCCTTGAATGATGGTTTTGTGGAATTTAGTATGGAGCTGGTTTTGCTTGGGCATTTGCCTTGTCGGTCCCTCATTTGTTTGTTGGGTTTTCGGAACTCCGAAGCATCGTAACATCATGCTTCGTGTCGGTTGCTTTCCGCAACCCGAAACCCGATTTGCTCATTGTCCCTTTGTGTCGTTTTTCGAACTCAAAGCATCGTAAACATCATGCTTCATGTCGGTGTGTCGGTTGTTCCCGTAACCCGAAACCCGATTTGCTCTTGTTCCTTTGTGTCGGGTTTTCGGAACTCCGAAGCATCAAAACATCATGCTTCATGTTGGATGTTCCCCGAAACCCGATTTGCTCATGTTCCTTTGAATTTTCCATCAAAACATTTTCATTGGTCGGGATTTTGTTCCTTTGTGTTGGACTTTGAACCAAGCATCAAAACATCATGCTTCATGTCGGTTGTTTCCGCAACCCGAAACCCGATTTGCTCATGTTCCTTTGTGTCGGGTTTTCGGAACTTGGAAGCATCAAAACATCATGCTTCATGTCGGTTGTTTCCGCAACCCGAAACCCGATTTGCTCATGTTCCTTTGTGTCGGGTTTTCAGAACTCCGAAGCATCGTAACATCATGCTTCGTGTCGGTTGCTTTCCACAACCCGAAACCCGATTTGCTCTTGTTCCTTTGTGTCGGGTTTTCGAACTTGGAAGCATCAAAACATCATGCTTCATGTCGGTTGTCTTCCGCAACCCAAAACCCGATTTGCTCATGTTCCTTTTGTTCCTTTGTGTCGGATTTTCGGAACTTGGAAGCATCAAAACATCATGCTTCGTGTCGGTTGTTTCCCGCAACCCGAAACCCAAATTGCCTAAGTTCCCTTGGTGTCGGGTTTTCGGACCTCCCGAGCATGCTGACATGGCGTTAATGCCGAGTTGTCGAGTGGGTTGACACGTGCCAGCTGAAGTGTATTTAATTACAAATTTTCTTATTTATATGCGGGTTTCCACGTCATTTTTTTTTCGGACGTATTTTTACTTCATGGATTTTCGCGCATGCTTATTCAACCCCAAAACCCGGAACTCGCCTGTGCCGATGGCGTTAATCATTTTGATCTTTCCTTGCTCAGATTGAAGGTATTTTTCTCTTCATCCTTGTTCATGGTTTTCGTGAATTAATTATGTATGGAATTCTTCCCATTCTCTTACCAGTTGTGGGGTTTTTATCTTTGTCCTTTTGGGAGTTGAGATAAGGTTGATACTTGTATTTATAGTGGCTTTGGACCACGCTTACTTATCTTAGTTAGTCAAATATAACCTTGACATATTAGCAAACACGACAATTTTGTTGATCGTAACTCATTCCAATGAGTTGGACCCTTGTACTAATAGAAACATATAAAGACTTGGAATAAGCAACCAAAAAGGATACCTAAATAATATATGAACTTGTGGATTGGTGGAATCTTTGTTAACATAAATATATCCTTAAAATTGTGAGATAAATATCCAAATTATACTTACATATCACTGATTTTCTATGAAGGTTTGGTACTTGGGTAATATCGATAAATAATATAAGATTGATACTTGTATTTATTATATAAACTTAATGTCGTTGGTGCTTTTATTTAATTGAAAGATAACATTGTTGGATACTTATATATGTGAAGTAGGTCGAGGGTATTAGGTGAGCATTATTATTGTTACTGTAATTTAAGTATGATCTATTGCATGGTTAAGGTTGTATATCTAGTCACTTGGAATTGTGTCCTTGTGTAAGCAGATCTTAAAGAAGTGAACATTAATGAGTAGGAAATATATTGTCATGAGATGTGCAATTAAGTTTTAAATGTATGTTAGAAATTTATCTGATAAGGAGCATTGCAAACTTTCATTTATTTAAATGCTAGATGGCATAAATTATTAGGTGAGGTTTATATCTTATCATGCTCGGTTCTAATAACCGACTCTAATAAATATTTGTGCGAATGGATTATGCGAGTAGATTAAAGGAAAAGAGTGTAAGAGTTTCATCAGTTCAAATTATGAAGTTCTTTGTAGAAAGTTCAATGCGTTGTAAATTTTGTAACCTTGCTTGCAAGGAGTGTGGAAGATCTCTTGTCTTGGTATGTTTGGAAAAACTGCATGCGTGGCGAAGTGCTCTTTCCCTTTTGTGGTCAGACTAGTAACTCACCTTGGTGAGAAATGATATTCAATCATTACATTGGTATAAGTATTGTAAAACCTTGATTTTGAGAATAAAGTGTTAGTCTAAACTCTCTGACACCTTGTAATGATGTGATATAAGTAAACATTAAATGGAGTGGTTAATCCTTATAGAAGTTAACTAAGATTTTTATATTTAGACAAGTTAATATAGAGATGACTTACTTGAGAACAATAGATTTCTGAAATAATCAAAGGAGAAACTATCCTTGTACAGTAAAATTTCATAATTTTGATATCCCTAGCTAAACTAGTGAACACTACCCTTTTTGGGTGAACTCTCAAACAAGCTTTAAGGAAAATAATGGCTGGTTCTGAAAGATAATAAGTTTTAGCAAGTAGGAGAAGACTTTAAGTGAACTACTCTACAGTGTATAAGAAAATAACTCAGTTGGTAAGATGAATTTGTGCGAATCATATTTTGAGTCTTTCTGAAAACATAAGTCATGAGTTAAAGGGTGTTTTATCAAATAAATAACCTTCAATCATTTCTTACTATGGCTTGCCCTAGCTGTGAGAGTGTCATGTGGTTGGGCTTCTATGTGTTCTGTCAAAAAAAAAAAAAAAGTGTATTATCCTTTTGGGTGTGAACGTTTCCGTGCTGACCTTGTGGTCATCCCCGTAACAAGTGGTTCCCAGAGTTGGTTGTAACTTTGTGACGACATGTTGTGTCGTGTTATGTGTCGAAGCATGTCAAAAAAAAAATTATCCTGTCTTTTTCTGTGTTGTTCGTGTGTGAAGTTTTGGGTTGTTACACTTGGTATCAGAGCATAGGTTCATGCTCTCGAACCTATGGGCCGGATTGGTGTTGTATGGTGATGTTACATGATGGTGATGGTGTTACATGATGTTGTTTCATGGAGATGATGGTATGATGATGATGATGTTGCATGGTGGTGGTAGATATTGGAAGAGTAATGTGGTATAAGCGTGATGTGATTATTGTCGTAATTGTGATATTGTGAACGCACATGATGTGTATGTCACCTTGTGCGTGTTTGTGATCATGTTGATATGTTGGGGATGGGAGTATTCTCTCTCCTTCTTGTGGATTCTATGAAGAGTTCACGTGTGAATTACTGTTTGTGATGTGTGAAAAGAATTATAAAGTGGATGACATAGTGTTGGAACATTGTGACATATTGTGATATGTAGGTGTATCAATGTGTTGTATGACTAGATTGATGTTAAAAGAGATGAGTTGTATCATGATGTTTTTACCATGTTTTGAAGTAATGTGTGTACCACCTTGTTATGTAGCAATGGATGTTATGTTGTGATGTACTATGTTCATCGAATGTATGATTTGTGCAAATATGTAATGCTTCATGTTGTGATTTGGGGTCATACGGTGAGTGTATGAACCCTATCGTATGGTGATTGCACTTTGGGTGCAGAATGTGGTAAAGTGATGTGTTACACTCAGTGAATGTATGATTGTGATCTACCTTGTATATGTACCACCTTTGTGTTAGTGATGTAGTTACTTGTTATGTTGTGAACCTTACGCTAACCGACCCTGAGGGAAATCGGTAGAAGTGTATGTTTAGAGTGAGGAATGGTGTACCATGGGTCAATAACTTGAGCCGAAACTCGGTTTAGTAGATAACATGGTGACCGTCTTTCTCTCTCTCTCTTTATGTGGTTGTTTTATGGGTACAACCTTAGTGTATCTATGACTATGTTTAGCCTTGCAGAAGTGGTGGCGGGATGATTCAGACAGAGGTGGTGAAATTGTACTATTGATATGTATTTTATGAGCTGAGGCTCGATGTTCCGAGTGCTAGCAACTCGTTGAGTACCCCTTGGTGGCTAGATAAGGCCACACAGTTATCGTAATGTGACATTATTATAAGTTGATTTTATTCGTAAATTGAGCTTTTTACTTTATTTGTAAGGACCAACAACTTTTCTTGATTGCCATGCTTTACAATTTTGGGCATTTCCTTGGTTTGTGGCACTAACATGGGGATTTTGATACTAACTATGGCTATTTGGCCATTTATTTTTGCTTGATTTTGGGTCTTCTTTTAAATTTGGAATTTTTACCGCCTTGCCCAAGGCTTGTACTTTGCCACTTGGCACTTTGATTGGATTGTTGTGCTGGTTCTATTGTCGTGATGTGTGAAATAGGGTCATGGGATGCACCATGGAATGGTTGGACCTATGGACCCGCTTCATTGTATGGGGGTACGCCCCAAGGAGTTACAGATAACTAGCGGGTTGTTGAACCACGCGTTATTATGTCACTTGGGTTAGGAGTGTTCGAACTCTATGTGTCTTGGACCATAGGGTCAACCGGCCTCCTTGAGGGAGGCATAAGAGTTTGAGGGAGGCATAAGAGACTTGAGGGAGGCATAAGAGACTTGAGGGAGGCATAAGAGTTTGAGGGACATATAAGAGACTTGAGGGAGAGGGAGGCATAAGAGACTTGAGGGAGGCATAAAAGAGGCATAAGAGACTTGAGGAGGCATAAGAGACTTGAGGGAGGCATAAGAGTTTGAGGGAGGCATAAGAGACTTGAGGGAGGCATAAGAGACTTGAGGGAGGCATAAGAGACTTGAGGGAGGCATAAGAGACTTGAGGGAGGCATAAGAGCTTGAGGGAGGCATAAGAGGAGGGAGGCATAAGAGACTTGAGGGAGGCATAAGAGCTTGAGGGAGGCATAAGAGCTTGAGGGAGGCATAAGAGACTTGAGGGAGGCATAAGAGACTTGAGGGAGGCATAAGAGTTTGAGGGAGGCTTATGATATTTGTCTGTATGGTTGATGTTACAGGTATGTGTTGAGTTATTGTGATGTTTTGGTAGTAGCCTTTTGATGTATGTGATTACTCATGTCATATGGATATGTGTTGTGATGTTGTGGACATGTCATTGATTCCCTTGTGGACACTATGTACCTATAGCTTTGTTTGGTGTTATGTGAAATTTTCATCGATGCAAATTGAGGAAATGTCTGGTGGATTGTAGTACTCTTTTGTTCAAGTATTTAATATGTCAGTCATAGATGTGTGACGAGTACTATGTTATGTGGACTGTGCCTAATCCATTCCGTATTTGAGTAACCTTTTGTGGTGTAATACAATCATGAAGAATATACTTGTGTGCTTGTGAATCTGTAGTGTCTTTTGAACCTGATAGGGTGTTGTGTTAGCAGTTCATGTTGGGCACCCACAATAAGGAATAAACTAAAACTCTTCAATGATGAAATTTTAAAGGACTTGAATGAAGAATAATGCTAATGGAAAGGAACTAATGAAATAATAAAGGAGAGGGGACTGCCAATCTTCACAGAACCTTGAAAGTTAAAATTTCTACCAAATGTTCCTAAGGCTACCCTGTGGCCGTGCTTTAATCGACTAGAATTTTAAACCATAGGGTGTACTTTCTCCTTTACCTGTTCTTGGTTGAGAACCATTTCCTTTCCTCTGTGTAATGTCGCATCGAGGACGATGCTTTCTTAAGGGGAGGAGAATGTAATGCCCCGTTCATCGTTGCTCCTTTGCTTCTGCGACGACCGTGCTTCTTAGAGTTGAACGTTGTTGCTTTTCCTTTGAAATGTTAGTGTTTCACCTTGTCGAGTTTAACTTTGGTTTCTAGTAATAATGATAATAATAATAATAATAATGACATTATGTTTGTATTATCGATCAACGATTGTATTTTATTATTATTTTCTTTATGTCGATTGTTATCAACATCATCCTTTGATATTTTGTTTGTCGCTCCCGCTGATCGAGCCTCGTTGCACAAACAGGAAGAGTATGATTTGTGGTGGCGCCTTTGAAGGTGGGGACTATTTCTTAAATGTTGATGGACCCTTGATAATTTCTAAAATTAATGTTTTATATATATAGCCTTGTTTCTCCTGGCAAGCGGCCTGTCCCCAAAGCGTGGGCTCCAAAAATAAAATAAAATGAAATGTATTGTGATGTGGTTAGTTGGCGGATGGGAGGTATTGCTTGTCAATTCCTTAATGAACTTTTAATTTTCTTGTTTGGCGTGAGACAGTGGGAGTCGGTGGAGTCTTGACTTCCTTCACCATGATCTTATTTTGATTTCCTTCTTTAATGCGTATGGGCGCAGTAATGGGTATCTGCCCGGGCTGTAGACGGTTTTTTGTTGCCGTGGTTTTCTTTTCCTGTCTCTGCCTTGCTGCGTTTTCCCTCCTCCTTTCTGTGCCTCGTGAATCCAATCTCCCTTCCTCGCGTGCTTTCTTCTGCTCTGCCCATGGATGAGGGCCTGTTAACACTAAAGTATGGACGTGGGTTTTATTTGTTGTTTCCTGAGGCGTTTCGGGTGAAAAAGGTGCGTTGTTCCTTTCCGCAGGCCGGCCACACACTACTACCAAATTAAAGAGGTAGGCATGTTACCTCCACTTCCTTTGGGTGCTGCGAGGTGTGTTCTTGTCGGGATCCACAAAGCAACAACTGTACAAGATAAATAGCCAGCGGAGGCATGTTACAAAAGATAGTTGAAGCCTTTGTGAGCGCTTCCAACAAGCAGGTTGTCCAACTGTGTTGTTATCTGCTCTGTATCGAATGCATCCTCAAATTCGGGATTCTCCTTCAAGATATTTTTTATCTAAATCGACTATGTGGCAGTGAGAGTGTTACCAGGAGACCTGAGGAAATTTATTACTAAGTTTCCCTATTGTTTTCTTCTTGTTTTTCGATGTGACCCATAGAAGAGTAGCTCTTAGAGGCGGATCTGTTTCATATCAGATTTGGGGTTGGTAAAAGAAGTTTTATTTCTTTTCATGGATCGATTGATTCTTTTCTTCTAATTTTAGCAGTGTCTATCCGCAAGGAGGATTAGGGTTTGAGCAGGTAGGCTGCGGGCATTTAATATCAAGAGCACTTGCAACCTCTTCATCATCTCGACAAATATCCTTTCCATGTTGGGCATTGTTGCTTCACGTCGTTGGAGTAGTTTACATAAACTGTTTTGACAAAATGCTTCAAAGAAATTTTGCTTAGCGTGGAGGATAAAAGTGATGTTAATTGAAGCAAGCTATAATGGGTGAGACTTCCAATGGTAAACATGAATCAACTTTGATTTTAGTTTCTGACATTATCTCTAGCCGTGTCAAAACTGGTACAAAGTATCTGCAGGGTGCAGTAACAACACAAGTGGAGTAATAGATTCGGCAGCAACTTTGATTTGATTGATTATCTTTTGTCTGCGGATTGCATGTAATAATGATGCTAGGGGTTAGTTGTCTTGGAGTGGATTTGAGATGTTGAACGTTGTAAAAAGGTGCATTATCGTAATTTGCTTTCAACTTTGTATTTTTGCCACAAAGTCGGCTTGGAGACTTCTCTTTAAGAAGTGTTTAAAATTGACTGAAGATGGAAGGAGATCACCGAGTTTTCAAGCAGAGGCAATGTGAAGAAGACAAATGTGCTTGTAAGCAAGTCTTTGGGCACTTTAAATTGAATTAGATAAGTATTTTGTTTGGTGTTTTGAAGGGGTCTTTTGCTTTGTAGTTGAATCGGATGAGCGTTTTGTTTGGTATATCCGTGGGGTCTTGTTACTCCAATGGGAAGGTGAAAGTCGACTTTTGGGTGTGCTCTGCCTGCCATGAAGCTTGCATAAGAGATCTACGTGCTGAGGAGAAGGAATGTTTTGGAATGTGTTGTAGCTCTTTGGAGCCTTGGTTCGACGTGGCTGCATTGAGGAAGCCCCAAACAGGCATGATAAGACTAACTCTCTCTTAATGATCTATTTCCTTTAGCATTTGGATAAATCGACCTTTGCAATTTGGTTCGACTACTTTGTAGATGTGGGTTTCTTTTAGAATGTTGATGTGTTTCTGTTTTACTAAATAAATAGCGTTTGGACTCTGGATATTACATAACATGCATTTTTCTTATATTGACTCTTTCTTGAAAGAGATGCCCAGGAAGAGATGGGTTCCAAATGACTTTTAATCATAACTGGCATGAACTGATCTCTCTCCCCCTTTACAGGTTATCTTATTTACTGCTTGAGTAGAAGAAATCTCTACATCGATTCTTGCCTACTGATCTTCTAATGTGGGCTTATCTTGTTGCCCTGATTATTACTTTTCCCTTGAATGATGGTTTCTGTGGAATTTAGTATGGAGCTGGTTCGAGTTTGCCTTGGTCCCTTTGTGTCGGGTTTTCGGAACTCCAAAGCATCGTAACATCATGCTTCATGTCGGTTGTTTCCCGCAACCCGAAACCCGATTTGCTCATGTTCCTTTGTGTCGGGTTTTCGAACTCCGAAGCATCGTAGCATCATGCTTCATGTCGGTTGTTTCCCGCAACCCGAAACCCGATTTGCTCATTTCCTTTGTGTCGGGTTTTCGAACTCCGAAGCATCACAGCATCATGCTTCGTGTCGGTTGTTTTCCGCAACCCGAAACCCGATTTGCTCATGTTCCTTTGTGTCGGGTTTTCGGAACTCCGAAGCATCAAAACATCATGCTTCGTGTCGGTTGTTTTCCGTGACCCGAAACCTGATTTGCTCATGTTCCTTTGTGTCAGGTTTTCGGAACTCCGAAGCATCGTAGCATCATGCTTCGTGTCGGTTGTTTCCGCAACCCGAAACCCGATTTGCTCATGTTCCTTTGTGTCGGGTTTTCGAACTCCGAAGCATCGTAGCATCATGCTTCATGTCGGTTGTCTTCCGCAACCCGAAACCCGATTTGCTCATGTTCCTTTGTGTCGGATTTTCGGAACTCCGAAGCATCAAAGCATCATGCTTCATGTCGGTTGTTTCCCGCAACCCGAAACCCGAATTGCCTAAGTTCCCTTGGTGTCGGGTTTTCGGACCTCCCGAGCATGCTGACATGGCATTAATGCCGAGTTGTCGAGTGGGTTGACACGTGCCAGCTGAAGTGTATTAATTACAAATTTTCTTATTTATATGCGGGTTTCCACGTCATTTTTTTCCGGACGTATTTTTACTTCGTGGATTTTCGCGCATGCTTATTCAACCCCAAAACCCGAAACTCACCTGTGCCCGATTGCGTTAATCATTTTTGATCTTTCCTTGCTCGGATTGAAGGTATTTTTCTCTTCATCCTTGTTCATGGTTTTCGTGAATTAATTATGTATGGAATTCTTCCCATTCTCTTACCAGGTTGTGAGGTTTTTATCTTTGTCCTTTTGGGAGTTGAGATAAGGTTGATACTTGTATTTATCGCGGCTTGGACCACGCTTACTTATCTTAGTTAGTCAAATATAACCTTGACATATTAGCAAACACGACAATTTTGTTGATCGTAACTCATTCCAATGAGTTGGACCCTTGTTCTACTAGAAACATATAAAGACGTGGAATAAGCAACCAAAAAGGATACCTAAATAATATATGAACTTGTGGATTGGTGGAATCTTGGTTAACATAAATATATCCTTAGAATTGTGAGGTAAATATCCAAAATTATACTTACATATCACTTTTTTTCTATGAAGGTTTGGTACTTGGGTAATATCGATAAATAATATAAGATCGATACTTGTATTTATTATATAAACTTAATGTCGTTGGTGCTTTTATTTAATTGAAAGATAACATTGTTGGATACTTATATGTGAAGTAGGTCGAGGGTATTAGGTGAGCATTATTATTGTTACTGTAATTTAAGTATGATCTATTGCATGGTTAAGGTTGTATATCTAGTCACTTGGAATTGTGTCCTTGTGTAAGCAGATCTTAAAGAAGTGAACATTAATGAGTAGGAAATATATTGTCATGAGATGTGCAATTAAGTTTTAAATGTATGTTAGAAATTTATCTGATAAGGAGCATTGCAAACTTTCATTTATTTAAATGCTAGATGGCATAAATTATTAGGTGAGGTTTATATCTTATCATGCTCAGTTCTAGCGAACTGACTCTAATAAATATTTGTGCAGATGGATTATGCGAGTAGATTAAAGGAAAAGAGTGTAAAAGTTTCATCAGTTCAAATTATGAAGTTCTTTGTAGAAAGTTCAATGCGTTGTAAATTTTGTAACCTTGCTTGCAAGGAGTTTGGAAGATCTCTTGTCTTGGTATGTTTGGAAAAACTGCGTGGCGAAGTGTTCTTTCCCTTTTGTTGTTAGACTAGTAACTCACCTTGGTGAGAAATGATATTCAATCATTACATTGGTATAAGTATTGTAAAACCTTGATTTTGAGAATAAAGTGTTAGTCAAAACTCTCTGACACCTTGTAATGATGTGATATAAGTAAAATTAAATGGAGTGGTTAACCCTTATAGAAGTTAACCAAAATATTTATATTTAGACAAATTAATGTAGAGATGACTTACTTGAGAACAATAGATTCTGAAATAATCAAAGGAGAAACTATCCTTGTACGGTAAAATTTCATAATTTTGATATCCCTAGCTAAACTAGTGAACACTACCCCTTTTGGGTGAACTCTCAAACAAGCTTTAGGGAAAATAATGGTTGGTTCTGAAAGATAATAAGTTTTAGCAAGTAGGAGAAGACTTTAAGTGAACTACTCTACAGTGTATAAGAAAATAACTCAGTTGGTAAGATGAATTTGTGCGAATCATATTTTGAGTCTTTTTGTAAACATAAGTCATGGGTTAAAGGGTGTTTTATCAGAATAAATAACCTTCCATCATTTCTTACTATGGCTTGCCCTAGCTGTGAGAGTGTCATGTGGTGGGACTTCTATGTTGTTCTATCTAAAAGAAAAGTGTATTATCCTTTTGGGTGTGAACGTTTCCGTGCTGACCTTGTGGTCATCCCCATAACAAGTGGTTCCCAGAGTTGGTTGTAACTTTGTGACGACATGTTGTGTCGTGTTATGTGTTGAAGTATGTCAAAAAAAAAAAAAAATCTGTCTTTTTCTGTGTTGTTCGTGTGTGAAGTTTTGGGTTGTTACATGTTATCCCTAATCAACTAAATTTGGTCATATTTTCCCGAGTTGCAACTTTGTGACAATAGGGTATAGGTCCACTAAACTTATTCCAACTTAAATCAAGATAAGTAAGGTAGGAAAAGATTGAACAAAGACATAGATCCACTAAACTCATTCCAACTCATATCAAGAAAATCAAGGTAAGGAAGATTGAACAAAGAAACGAGGATGGTTGAACTGATAAACCACATCTAGACAGAGACCTAGATGTTTAAGTTGTGAGAGACTACCGATAACTCTTGCCAAATTGTCTTTAGCGACTTGATATGCATTGTTTAATGACAGATATTCTAGTGATGGGAGACTAGCCAACCACTCTAAGCTCACATCATTACCACTGCTACACCTTGAAACCGGTTCACACTTACGCACAACTTCTGCTAACTTCCTATCCATACACTTACGGCACTTATGACCGAGTCCCTAGCATCTATATATTGAGACATATCCGGGTATGTTAAGTTAGTTAAGGAACCCAATCTCGGAGGCAACTGGCTCCGCACACTTATGTAATTATCACCCAAATCCAAATATTTGAGATGTTTCAATTCGAACAACCATGAAATCGTACCATCTCTTACCTGAAAGCCATGGAGATCCAACTTGGAGACAGGCCTACCCATCTCCATTTCATCGCACTCCACACCTCTCCATGCACAACACTCCTCTCCCTCCCATGACTTTAGATTTCCATGGTGGTCAACTACGCTCTCCCTAAATTTCAAAAGTGCCTTCAATTCGTGGGGAGGACATCCATGGACGCATATGAGAACTAAAAACATACAAAATAAACCATTCATTTGAACCATTATCACCTTCATTGGAGAGCAATGTCCTTAGCAATATTCAAAAAAACTATCATTTGGCTTTCTTTAACATAGCGAAATTTCGCCGTGTGAATGACGATTAGAAGGAGAATGGAAATTCCTTCGAAGCCATGCTCGACTCAGCCCGCCATTATGCATTCTGTGGTCGCTCAGAATTGAGAAAATAAGGACGTGTTATAGACTCTGAACCTAAAAAACACGTTATAGACTTTGCCCCTAACGACACGTTATGGCATTTACTGGGATTTCATAGTTATTTCAATTCAGATGAGTAAAAATCATGACCGTTAACATTAAACCACACTCAAAAATTGGTAAATAACAGTAATTCGACGTGCCAGAGAAGGCAAAGTACGTCTATATAAGTAGGAATGGACAAAAGCTATCATATTTAGCACGGAAGACTTTATCATCAAAAAAGTAATTATCACTAAATTTGAAATTGGACTACTTCACCATATTGACTATATTAGACTAGTTAATTGCCATGGTTCCATATATCATTTGATTATGTCTTGTTTTCTTTGTCTTTTATGTATTTTTACAATTTCGATTTCATTTGTTTCCATGGAAGAGGGAAACATTGAAAAAAGAGGAGACGTGGAAAATTTGTGTCGAAAACTATGTAAAACAACTCCTTGTTCATTTTGGACCTGTAATAAACCCAAGAACAAAGGAGGAAAAGATTAGTTTGTTTATTTCACATTATTGTGATTATTAAGCAGCATAAAAGACTCTAAATTGCAGTTATCCACCTAAAATCACAGTTAAACTAAAACATAACCACACCCATCTATATCCAATAGAGTAATCCAGTACAATCATTATAAAATCCATAAGTAAAACTAAACCAAACATTTATGATATAAATATTATTTATTTATTAAACAATATACAAGGAGGAACTCTAGGAAATGTAATTTTTCCTGCTATAGACCATTTGATGATGCATTACACTTTGCCAAAACAAAGTTTGTAAATCACAATAGAATGTTAATGTACAGTATGACCAAACATCTAAAAAGGTCAAAATCCATAAAAAAAACAACAACATGCTAATCCATGGGTAAGTGCACGAATTTGGTGGACAATTCCATGGACATAAAAACCCGAAATAAAGGAACCGCGAACGCGGTTCTCGATTTATAGGTTCATAATTACCGAACCTAAAACCGGGTCGCGAACTCGAGAAAAAATTTAGCAGTCCCTCGACTCCTTATTTTCCTCATTTTTCATTTCAAACCAGGATTTTTCCTAAGCGTTTTTCACTCGCGCTTTCAATACTACCTCAAAATTGCTTATCAGACTTCTGGATAGCGATAGATTCAACCATGCCATCAAGATGAGGAGGTAAGTCCCCAATTGTAATCATTTTTTTGCATTTTCATGGGTTTTTTGAAATGTTTTTTACGTATACAATTTTCTTGGTTTATACCTATAACTCGTAGTTCAACAAATTGTTGAAGAGTAAGTAATAACCCCTTTTCACCGCCTTGGACTGTTACGGGTCAATGCTTCATTTATCTCTTCAGGGTAGAGGCCATATTAAACCTAACGAGACTTGATCACGCAACCCTTGGAGTGAAGCGCGAGTATAATAGTTTCAATTCATTCAAGAGAATTATTTGTTGATCTCATATAATTGTTAACTAGTGGAAATAAATAAATAAATAATTGTACCAACCTTTTAACGAATGGTTGTGTGTTTTGGGCCACAAAAGATTGAGATATTACACCAAATGATATAGGAAGGCTTCTGGTCAATTGATTATCTTTTAATTTTATTTTGACAAAAGCATATAGATTCCTTCAAATAAGAAAGACTTCTAAATTGGATGTGTATACTCCACAAAGAAAGTATCTCCCCTGTCAATATGTTGGAAGAGAGATCTAAACGTCAAAAATTGGTGAGATTTCCCATAGTCATGGAAATGGTTCCCACAATACCATTCTGTAAGATGTCAAGGTTTGTGAGGAAATGAATCCCTATTAAAATATTAGGGATGAGGCAATCTAAAAAATTGGCAGCTAGGTCAAGTGAACCTAAACTATTATTGATACAATTATTGATACATGGATTAACTTTGGAAAATCATCATAATAAACTACAAAGCATTATAAACTGAACCTAAACTGTTGTACAATTTGTTGAAAGGCTTTTTGGGCTTATTTTTGTATATAGAGAAAGAGGCGACCTGCCATCCGCAACAGAAAGACAGTGAATTTTATCTTTTACAAGTTGAAAAGCTTGGCAAACAGAACTGCTATAATTATGTCCATCACTTGAAACAATTTAATCCTCCACCCTACTTTTATTGAAAGCACAATCACCACAGTAGAAAATCCCATTCCTACTGACAATCCAAAACTCAACCAATACCATGGAAACTCTTCATCTGTCTCATCTTCATCATCCATTGTGGGTACTGGTGGAGGAGATAGTGGTAGATGATGGCGAGAACAATTCCTTTCAAGTGGACATCCCCACAGATTTGGATTTCCTAAATATGATGATGAATCATCAAATGTTAACATATGACCTTCCCTTGGTATCCTGCCTGACAGACTGTTGTAAGACAGATTTAAATATCCCAAGTAATCCAGAAGACTAAGCTGTGGTGGAATTCGACCTGAAAAATTGTTGACAGAAAGATCCAACGATTCCAATTGCCGCAACTTCCCCACACTATGTGGAATTGGCCCACTGAAAGTGTTCTTGTAGAGGTTGACATACATGAAGCCCACAAGATTTCCAATTCCAGGCCGAAGATGGCCGCTCAATCTGTTATTTGACAAATCAATGCATGTCAAACTGGAAACAACATACGTGTAACTCAAATATCCACCCTTGACATGCAGTTCCAAACCATCCACATAGTAATCAGATTCTCCCAGCTTGGAGAATGTTTGCTTTATTTCCTTCATGGCTGTAAAATTGAGGTATTCATCCGGGATCCCACCAGACAATATATTTGAAGAAAAATCTAGAATTTGAAGCCCAGGCGTTTGGCCGATCTGTGGAGGAAGCTTTCCTTTGAAATTGTTGGATCTCATAACAAGAACTTGCAGACTTGACAAATTGGCGATCCAATGTGGGATATCACCTGTGAAATGGTTTTCTCTAATGTCAAACACCATCAACTGTGAGATATTTCCTAACGTCGGAGGAAGATGTCCTTACGATTTGTTTTTTCCAATGCGGAAAGACTCGAGATTTTCCAATTTACCAAGCTCCTTTGGAATCTCTCCGCACAAATTATTATTTTCGAAGCCCAACATCACGAGAGATGAACAATCGCCCAAACTAGTGGGGATATTGCCTGTTAACCGATTTCCTGACACATCCAGGACTTGTAGATCACTCATATTTGCCAATGACTGTGGGATTCTCCCTTCGAATTTGTTATCTGCGAGTAGAAACGAATTTACAAACAAACGCTTATCAATATCGGCCTGTAGATATCCACTCAATTCATTCACAGACAGATCCAACACCGCTATATTGGTCAATCTGGGAGAGAAAGGACCTTCCAATTGATTATGGGATAGGTCGAGTCTTGTCAAGTCTGATGAAAACTCCCAAACCCAAGAAGGAAGATTTCCCACAAGCTCGGTGCCTGATAAATCCAGTTCAAAAAGCCCGACTTGAGTCAAAATCCAACCAGGAATTGGACCTCCGACTTTATAGCCTTTGAAAGATAAATAATCCAATTGAAAAGGGGGAATCCAAGTTAAGCTAATATTGATACTCAATCCCCTGTCGCCCAATTCTAATTCTGTCATCTTAGAAGTATGCTGAAAGAGAACCTCATCGGAAACTGCTCCTTGTTGCATCTTGTTGTTTGATAGATCTAATAACACAAGAGACGATGGGAGTGAAAGCGAAGAAGGGATGCTCTCATTCAAATGGTTCTTGCTCACATCAAGATAAGTGAGGGAATTCAACTGACCAAATGACATAGGAAGGCTTCCACTCAATTGATTATCACTTAATCTTAACTCGACAAGAGCATATAGATTTCCTATACGAGGAGGAATTCGACCACTAAGCCTGTTGTAGCTAAGATGTATGTTAGTAAGGGTTGTATGAAAATCTAAGTTAGGTGGTATTGTTCCTTCTAATTCGTTTTCCTCAAGGTTTAAATAAGAAAGACTTCCGAATTGGGTATGCATATTCCACAAAGAAGGTATCCCTCCCGTCAATATGTTGGATGAGAGATCTAACCGTCTAAGATAGGTGAGATTACATACAGACATGGGAATGGTTCCCCCTATGTTATTATGGGAGAGGTCAAGGTTTGTGAGAAAATGAAGCTCTGTTAAACTATTAGGGATGGGACCATCTATCAAATTGGTAGCTAGGTCGAGTGAACTAATTTGGACATATTTTGCAACCAATAGGGTATAGGTCCACTAAACTTATTCCAACTTAAATCAAGATAAGTAAGGGAGGAAATATTGAACAAAGACATAGATCCACTAAACTCATTCCAACTCATATCAAGAAAATCAAGGTAAGGAAGATTGAACAAAGAAACGAGGATGGTTGACCCTGATAAACCACATCTAGACAGACCTAGATGTTTAAGTTGTGAGAGACTACCGATAACTCTTACCAAAGTGTCTTCAGCGACTTGATATGCATTGTTTAATGACAGATATTCTAGTGATGGGAGACTAGCCAACCACTCTAAGCTCACATCATTACCACTGCTACACCTTGAAACCGGTTCACACTTACGCACAACTTCTGCTAACTTCCTATCCATACACTTACGACACTTACGACCAGAGTCCCTAGCATCTATATATTGAGACATATCCAGGTATGTTAAGTTAGTTAAGGAACCCAATCCCGGAGGCAACTGGCTCCGCACACTTATGTAATTATCACCCAAATCAAAATATTTGAGATGTTTCAATTCAAACAACCATGAAATCGTTCCGTCTCTTACCTGAAAGCCAAGAAGATCCAACTTGGAGACATGCCTACCCATCTCCATTTCATCGCATTCCACACCTCTCCATGCACAACACTCCTCTCCCTCCCATGACTTTAGATTTCCATGGTGGTCAACTACGCTCTCCCTAAATTTCAAAAGTTCCTTCAATTCGTGGGGAGGACATCCATGGACGCATATGAGAAATAAAAACATACAAAATAAACCATTCATTTGAACCATTATCACCTTCATTGGAGAGCAACGTCCTTAGCAATATTAAAAAAAACTGTCATTTGGCTTTCTTTAACATAGTGAAATTTCGCCGTGTGAATGACGATTAGAAGGAGAATGGAAATTCCTTCGAAGCCGTGCTCGACTCAGCCCGCCATTATGCATTCTGTGGTCGCTCAGAATTGAGAAAATAAGGATGCGTTATAGACTCTGAACCTAAAAAACACGTTATAGACTTTGCCCCTAACGACACGTTATGGCATTTACTGGGATTTCGTAGTTATTTCAATTCAGATGAGTAAAAATCATGACCGTTAACATTAAACCACACTCAAAAATTGGTAAATAACAGTAATTCGACGTTCCAGAGAAGGAAAAGTACGTCTATATAAGTAGGAATGCACAAAAGCTATCATATTTAGCACGGAAGACTTTATCATCAAAAAAGTAATTATCACTAAATTTGAAATTGGACTACTTCACCATATTGACTATATTAGACTAGTTAATTGCCATGGTTCCATATATCATTTGATTATGTCTTGTTTTCTTTGTCTTTTATGTATTTTTACAATTTCGATTTCATTTGTCTATATATTATTCACTTTCTATTTTTATTATATACAATTTTATTCTCTCTTTTTAAGGCTTACGTCATTAAATCCAGACATATTTCAGTGTAAGCAATGGGTATGCCGATAGGGAGGTAACTAAGTTGGAAGGGTAAAAATTGGAAATGAGGAGAAGAAAGGAGAGGGGAAACTATGGAAGAGGAAAACATTGAAAAAAGAGGAGACGTGGAAAATTTGTGTCAGAAACTATGTAAAACAACTCCTTGTTCATTTTGGACCTATAATAAACCCAAGAACAAAGGAGGAAAAGATTAGTTTGTTTATTTCACATTATTGTGATTATTAAGCAGCATAAAAGACTCTAAATTGCAGTTATCCACCTAAAATCGTAGTAAAACTAAAACATAACCACACCCATCTATATCCAATAGAGTAATCCAGTACAATCATTATAAAATCCATGAGTAAAACTAAACCAAACATTTATGATATAAATATTATTTATTTATTAAACAATATACAAGGAGGAACCGGTTCACACTTTGGCACTTCTTCTGCTAACTTCCTCTCCATGCTTATCATTACTCGTTTTATATTAAGTTTTTTGTTTACGTATTCTTTTAGATATGCTATTTTGCTCTCCCTTTCTTCTTATACTATCTTTAACACTTCCATAGACCAATCTTGATCTTTTGTTGGCATTAATGATGACAATATTATATTGTGGTTAGTTCAATATATTTGTTAATCTTACATCACTTTTGATAACATTATGAACAAAAAAATAAAATTATATGTGAAACAATTCAATAATTTACACAATTTAAATTAATAGTAAATATTTTAGGCAATTCCACATAAAAACAATCACGTCCACACAAACAATACTAAATCACTAGTGTATCTTAGATAAATATGAATATATAGGAAAATCCCCGACGACACAATTATTGATATGTGGTTTAACTTTGGAAAATCATCATAATAAACTAGAAAGCATTATAAACTGAACCTAAACTGCTTTTAAAATTTGTTGAAAGGCTCTTTGGGCTTATTTTTATATATAGAGAAAGAGGTGAGCTGCCATCCGCAACAAAAAGACAAAGTGAATTTTATCTTTTACCGGTTGAAAAGCTTGGCAAACAGTAATCGCTATAATTCTGTCCATCACTCAAACAATTTAATCCTCCACCCTACTTTTATTGAAAGCACAATCACCACAAAGAGAAAATCCCATTCCTACCGACAATCCAAAACTCAACCAATACCATGGAAACTCTTCATCTGTCTCATCTTCATCATCCATTGTGGTACCGGTGGAGGAGACAAAGGTGGTAGATGATGGCGAGAACAATTCCTTTCAAGTGGACATCCCCACAGATTTGGATTTCTGAATATGATGATGAATCATCAAATGTTAACATATGACCTTCCCTTGGTATCCCGCTGATGATTGTTGTAAGATAAATTTAAATATCCCAAGTAATCCGAAGACTAAGCTGTGGTGGAATTCGACTGAAAAATTGTTGGTAGAAAGATCCAATGATTCCAATTGCCGAACTTCCCACACTATGTGGAATTGGCCCACCGAAAGTGTTCTTGTAGAGGTTGAGATACATCAAGCCCACAAGATTTCCAATTCCCAGGCCGAAGATGGCCGCTCAATCTGTTATTTGACAAATCAATGCATGTCAAACTGGAAACAACTACGTGTAACTCAAATATCCACCCTTGACATGCGCCCAAACCATCCACATAGTAATCAGATTCTCCCGGCTTGGAGAATGTTTTCTTTATTTCCTTCATGGCTGTAAAATTGAGGTATTCATCCGGGATCCCACCGGACAATATATTTGAAGAAAGATCTAGAATTTGAAGCCCAGGGCGTTTGGCCGATCTGTGGAGGAAGCTTTCCTTTGAAATTGTTGGATCTCATAACAAGAACTTGCGAGACTTGACAAATTGGCGATCCAATGTGGATATCACCTGTGAAATGGTTTTCTCTAATGTCAAACACTGTAATGACCCAAAATCACGACACACGAACAACACAGTGAAATACAGGATAATTTTTTTTTTTTTGAACTTGCTTGACACATAACATGACGCAACAAGTCGTCACCAAGGATACAACTAACACTGTGAACAACCTGATACAAGGATGACCATAAAGGCAGCACGGAAACGTTCACACCTATCAAGGACAATTTACTTTTCTCTTTTTGACAGAACAACATTGAAGTCCAACCACAAAACACACTTACAGTTAGGGCATCCCATGAGGAAATTCTTGTTAAATTTTCTTGTTTACTAAGATGTCTCTTCAATCTTATCTTACGTCCCTATAAAATTTCATGTAATGATTCACACAATTCTTTTCACAAGGGAGAACTTCTTTCTTTTCAACTATTGGCTAAATAGCTTAAGGCCAAGCTTTCTAAACTAGGATCATCAATTTTATGTCCAAAGCTTTTTATTCATTTGATTTTAGAACATTTTCCATTTCTTACAAGGTTAATTAATCTTACTCAAGCCACCAACACATGTTCCACACCTCTGTTGCACAGGTGAAGGCATAAGCTCCAATTGAGTGGAAAGTACCGCTTAGGGTTCATAACAATAACCTTCTTGTTTAAGGATCAAATTTTGACCTTGCTTAAGAAATATCACCATGAATCAAGGCAAGGGTTAACAGAACAGGACAACGGAATTTAGCTTCAGGGTCACATTGTTTACTATCAGTCTTTTATTGAGGTTAAGAGTTTATCAAGATTGGTTAAATGCTCCATCTAGACTTTACTTAATTAAGTTTGACAAAGGAGGACATTTCAAACGATAGAGAGATATTTAAGGTTTTATTAATCAATTTCCTTCCTACTTATTAAATCCTATCATCTTCTAAAATCTAACCATTGATTTCACCATGAGATCATTTAAGGTTTCACCGTAAAAGGATAATGTTTATTAGTTTGGCGCGGAAAAAAAAATGAGTAATCATATTTCATTACAAAAGATAGTTTCCTCTTGATTGTTCCAGGTCTCAAAGGTTATCTAGTAGATCACATCTACATTAATATATTCATATATATAAATTTTAGTTTAACTTTTATCAGGACTATCCAGCTCACTTTATAGTGCTTACAAACTCATTGCTACTAAGCCTTAGGAGGATTTACAACTCAACATTTTAACTCAAGAGCAAAGTTTAACAGTACTCGTTTGCGGAAACAAAACAAGGTTATATCAATTTATTCTAACATGATGCACGAATCAAAGGGACATACCATCTCTATTAAACCATGACTAGGGAGCAAGAGAGTAATAACATGGGACATGCCCCGTTACTATTCTGAGGATTAAAATACACTAGAATATCCCGTAACCAAGCGGTAATCAAATTTCATCTTTCACGTGATAACCAAACAAACCAAAGTTTCAACAGTTACAACAACAATACTCTACAATACATTTACTAAGGCACTGACCCTTCTTCTAAAATGTCCAAAGGCCCTTTCCAATTTTTTATAACATAATACTCATTCGTACAAAGGAACATCATAACCAAGATTGATGCAGTAATCTACAAGTTCTTCCATCATCTAACCACATAAGCCATCTGCAACAATTAATAACCTGAGTCAGTTCGCGAGAACTGAGCAAGATAAGACTATACATAGCAACAATAAGCTACTAGCTAACAATACCATGAAAGGTAACATTCTATTTCAAGAAATGGATCAAGTTCTAACCTCTAACAACCTTTTGAAACAAGATATAATTTTCAACATATCAACTAAGAAGAAATCCATAAATTTTAGTTATGAAAAATACCTCGAAAACTACAAAAGTTTGACAACCAAATACGCAAGACTATGAAATTTAAATGATTAGACACAAGAGTTGAGAGTATTAGGATTTCAATCATGTAATCCCATAGATTACGTGATTGAAATCTAAAGTGTAACCCATCAATCCACATTCTCAAGGTGAAGTCAAAAGATAAAAACCAGACCCGATCTTAGCTGCCAAAAAGAATATAGTTTTGGAATCGTTCCGTAGGGCCATAGGCCTAATAGGCTAGAAACGAACAACGAGGGTAAAACAAAGTTCCATCATGTAATCAAAAAGGTTTAAAGGATGAAAATCTTATATTCAACCCACAACCATTATATCTTAGGTAATAAGTGACTTCATAGCTAATAAGGATGAGTGGAAATGACGATAAGAATGTCCGGAATAGGCATTGTCTAACAGCCTACCTACTGAACATAACCAGGGCCGGAATAGCGAAAAGCCTCATTAATACCCAAGTTGAGTAGGCAATCTAGCATTCTAAACACATCCTTGCAATTTTCATAATACCTTAGATTTATAATCCTCCCGTTCTAGAGGAACATAGCCATGAATCTAGACTTGGTTGAAATTTTCCGACATCAACTCACTTCCTAATATCATAAACGATGTATACAAAAAAAGGTCTCTCAACTCTCTTTAATTTACATCTCATCACTAAGTTTATGGTAACCTATGCAGTGATTAAACACATAATATATCATTGAAGATAGATATCCTCCAATAATGAACTTCTATAACGATGTAATTACAATTATTACGTTCGATACATAAACAAACTATTCCATAGCTTCTTTTCCCTTTTTAGACAACAAAATATATTCACGACCTTCCATCACAATCATTCTAAATTTGTAATGAAAGGTCACTCATCAAGAAGGAAGTACAAAACAAGTTTGACTAAATTAAGGAACTTCATGTTACCTTAAGCAGTTGATGAAAACCTTAACTTTCACGAACCGTGAAAGATATTACCTTACTCCATCAAGGCATTATGTCTATACATAATTAAATCGATCACACAAGGAATCATCAACATACCATATCTTAACACCATAAAGGTCATTAATTTTATCAAATTTTACTCATAGAAAGAGTAGAATCAAAATGGGGTTCTATCAATAATTTATGCCCTTCTATCAACCCAGGACATATTTTCGGTCCAAAACTTCCTTCTTAACAAGCATATATATTGAACTTCTAATTTCCAAATGCCCTAATAATTTGCACAATACACGAAGTGCATAATCACGCTTATCATAAAAAAATAATAATAATTTAACTGTATATTTTCCTCTAGGGCAACAACATAATAGGAACCCAATACTAGTCAAAGCTGCAACGTTCTAGGGGCGATTACATACCCAGGTTCACAAAAGAAACAACGACATTTTTGCAGAAGGAAGTAACTTTAAAATTATATATATATATATATATATATATATTATATATATATATTTCCATATGATCAATCAAAGCATACACTGAGAACCTTTGTTTGTTTTATATATATAAAAGGGTTTGATCACGTCAACAAGAACAACCAACAGAGGCAAATCCAGAAGTAACAAACTGTTAACCATATACTGAACGCAAATCCACAAAATCACAGATTTAAACCAATTTCTAGAAAGAAAAAGTTTCATTTCAAGAGGTTTATTAGATACTAGCATATTATGTATATGGTTAGTCTATCTTGCCTGTTTTAACGCATCCACCAGTCGTGAACATCCAGCAGGGACTGCTACAGCCACACGCCCTCCGCTTTATCCTCTGCTTCACTGGTCTTTTCTTGCAATATACCACACCAGGATTCCCTTTTGAAGGCACGACTAGAAGGATGCAATAGGTGGCTGTCCAAACACTAGATTGCTTCAATGCAGCTGCTTTGTCACCCCTGGTGCTCACTTCTGCTCAAGTGACTGACAGGCCATTTTCACGGAATATGCGAGTCACATCAGAGAGAAGACCAACTCGGTCACAACTGCATAATTCAAGTCTCATTCCCTCAGAGATTCTTCTTTCTATAGCTGCCTCTAAACAGTGGATTATTCTTTGCCTTTCTGCTTCCGAGTTCACTGGGCAGCCATCCATATGTCTGATGTAGTACTCCTGGAATGCATCAGGTCCGTCCGAATCAACTGATCCATGAAATACAACATATTGCATGTCGGTTAAAGTGCAAATCGTGTCAAAGAGAAGTTTTGGTCTGTCCTTAGACTTAATATTAATGACAGAATAACCTTTCTCAACACCGTTCTGCACAGTCACTATAGGCCTGGTTGTATCATCCCTGGATTCTAGCAGAACGCTATGCACTCTTTCATAGTCACGATCTGCAAACATCATTTGATGTAGATGCCTTTCAGATCAAATCCAACATGGAATTTCCAATTAGCCCACTCAACCATATGACCGTGGAGTTTAAAGCTTGGTCCCTCAGGTTGTTCTATTGAAATTGGATTAGTTTTGAGCCCAAAAGGAGGCTTCTGCCTTGATCTTCTGTAATATGTTCTTTTGGCCTCGGGCATTGCAATCTTTAGCCTGTCCATGTACCCAACGATCTTCTGCTCATCTAAATCTACTACCACTGTAACACCCTTAATAGGCATGGCATATATATTAACAGTTCCGTTGGGATAAAAACACTGGACGTTGATAATTCTGTTGCCCTGCTTCTTTTCTCCAAACCATCCAATAGAGAAAGTGCTGCAAACAACTGATTTCATGTCAAGGCCTCTATTTTTTTGGACTGTATGAATGGAGGATACTCCATGGGCAACCCAATGGCTTTAGTTTGCTCCTCTATTGTAAAAATGGGATACCCAAATCCATGATAGACTTTATCATACACAACAGTTTTTGATGTAATGTCCAGAAGAAGTTTGTGGGTTTCCCCTGGTATTCTTGCAATTACAAAAGCCATTCTTGGAGGTAGAGGAGAAGAGCCATGTTTCCATTGATAGACAACCTCCTTCTCTGGTGCTTCTAAGCCCATGTACTGGAAGCTTATGTTCTTCATGTGGAGGCAGCCTAGCTTTGATTTCAGGATCACTAGCTCGCGAACATGGCTGATTTCAGAGCTTGTCAGAGGATCCAGAGGATGTAATTCTTCTTCACCGGCACTCAAACTCAATGCAACCATCACTAAACTCAGCAACATAATACTTGTTCTCATTTTTGCTCAATTTTCTGGAATAGAACAATAATCTTCATAGCTACAAATCTACGGCTTTGGCTCTTCTGCGCTCAAAAGGCTTCTACTTTACTGCAACGTGCCTGCTGCCTGGTTACACGTTGTTGTAGGTCATTGCTATGTGGATCACCGACTAGAACACTCCTTGCAGCACCCAAGAAAATGGAGGTAACACGCCTGCTAGCCTGTAGCTTCATCTAAACCTCCGATCGACCAGACTGCGCCCAACACCCACCCACGCAACATCGGGTGATAGACCTTCATTTCATCATCAATGAATCCACTATCCAGAACACGCTGTAGAAATTCATCTGTTACAACATCTGATGGAGCGCAAACAAGCATTCGTGGTTCAGGGCAGGAAGAAGGAGGCGTCTAGGAGAAACCGTGAGAAAAGGAACTTGACAGACAAGATTTCAATGCCTTCTCAACCACTCCACATGCAGGCTATCCAAGGGAGATCTCACGCGGTCCGAGAGGATAAGCAAGCAGGTCAAACAAGAAAACAAAAAGATTTGCAAATCAGGAAAATCGGTGGGTGCGGCCACCAGCAAGGATTCCATCACGTCAGAAAATAATGTCTCCATCCTCCACGCAGTCAGGAGATAATGCTAACCGAGGCAAGGTAGGTTGGGGCATTACAAACACCATCAACTGTGAGAGATTTCCTAATGTCGGAGGAAGATGTCCTTGCAGTTTGTTTTTTCCAATGCGGAAAGACTCGAGATTTTCCAATTTACCAAGCTCCTTTGGAATCTCTCTGCCCAAATTATTATTTTCTAAGCCCAACATCACGAGAGATGAACAATCACCCAAACTAGTGGGGATATTGCTTGTTAACCAATTTCATGACACATCCAGACATGTAGATCACTCATATTTGCCAATGACTGTGGGATTCTCCTTGAATTTGTTATCTGCATGAGTAGAACGAATTTACAAACAAATGCTTATCAATATCGACCTGTAGATGTCCACTCAATTCATTCATAGATAGATCCAACACCGCTATATTGGTCAAGCTGGGAGAGAAAGGACCTTCCAATTGATTATGGGCTAGGTCAAGTCTTTTCAAGTCTGATGAAAACTCTCAAACCCAAGAAGGAAGATTTCCCACAAGCTCGGTGCCTGATAAATCTAGTTCAAAAAGCTCGACTTGAGTCAAAATCCAACCAGGAATTGGACCTCCCACTTTACACCTTTGAAAGATAGATAATCCAATTGAAAAGGGGGAATCCAAGTTAAGCTAATATTGATACTCAATCATTGTCGCCCAATTCTAATTCTGTCATCTTAGAAGTATCTTTGAAAGAGAACCTCATCGAAAACTGCTCCTTGTTGCATCTTGTTGTCGATAGATCTAATAACTCACGAGATGATGGGAGTGAAAGCGAAGAAGGGATGCTCTCATTCAATCGGTTCTTGCTCACATCAAGATAAGTGAGGGAATTCAACCGACCAAATGACATAGGAAGGCTTCCACTCAATTGATTATCTCTTAATCTTAACTCGACAAGAGCATATAGATTTCCTATACGAGGAGGAATTCGACCACTAAGCCTGTTGTAGCTAAGATGTATGTTAGTAAGGGTTGTATGAAAATCTAAGTTAGGTGGTATTGTTCCTTCTAATTCGTTGTCCTCAAGGTTCAAATAAGAAAGACTTCCGAATTGGGTATGCATATTCCACAAAGAAGGTATCCCTCCCATCAATATGTTGGATGAGAGATCTAACCGTCTAAGATAGGTGAGATTACATACAGACATGGGAATGGTTCCCCCAATGTTATTCTGGGAGAGGTCAAGGTTTGTGAGAAAATGAAGCTCTGTTAAACTATTAGGGATGGGACCATCTAACAAATTGGCAGCTAGGTCGAGTGAAACTAATTTGGTCATATTTTGCAACCAATAGGGTATAGGTCCACTAAACTTATTCCAACTTAAATCAAGATAAGTAAGGGAGGAAAGATTGAACAAAGACATAGATCCACTAAACTCATTCCAACTCATATCAAGAAAATCAAGGTAAGGAAGATTGAACAAAGAAACGAGGATGGTTGAACCTGATAAACCACATCTAGACAGACCTAGATGTTTAAGTTGTGAGAGACTACCGATAACTCTCGCCAAAGTGTCTTCAGCGACTTGATATGCATTGTTTAATGACAGATATTCTAGTGATGGGAGACTAGCCAACGACTCTAAGCTCACATCATTACCACTGCTACACCTTGAAACCGGTTCACACTTACGCACAACTTCTGCTAACTTCCTATCCATACACTTACGGCACTTACGACCAAAGTCCCTAGCATCTATATATTGAGACATATCCAGGTATGTTAAGTTAGTTAAGGAACCCAATCCCGGAGGCAACTGGCTCCGCACACTTATGTAATTATCACCCAAATCCAAATATTTGAGATGTTTCAATTCGAACAACCATGAAATCGTACCATCTCTTACCTGAAAGCCATGGAGATCCAACTTGGAGACATGCCTACCCATCTCCATTTCATCGCACTCCACACCTCTCCATGCACAACACTCCTCACCCTCCCATGACTTTAGATTTCCATGGTCGTCAACTACGCTCTCCCTAAATTTCAAAAGTGCCTTCAATTCATGGGGAGGACATCCATGGACGCATATGAGAACTAAAAAAATACAAAATAAACCATTCATTTGAACCATTATCACCTTCATTGCAGAGCAATGTCCTTAGCAATATTCAAAAAAATTGTCATTTGGCTATCTTTAACATAGCGAAATTTCACCGTGTGAATGACGATTAGAAGGAGAATGGAAATTCGTTCGAAGCCGTGCTCAACTCGTCCCGCCATTATGCATTCTGTGGTCACTTAGAATTGAGAAAATAAGGACGTGTTATAGACTCTGAACCTAAAAAACACGTTATAGACTTTGCCCCTAACGACACGTTATGGCATTTACTGGGATGTCGTAGTTATTTCAATTCAGATGAGTAAAAATCATGACCGTTAACATTAAACAACACTAAAAAATTGGTAAATAACTGTAATTCGACGTGCCAGAGAAGGCAAAGTACATCTATATAAGTAGGAATGGACAAAAGCTATCATATTTAGCACGGAAGACTTTATCATCAAAAAAGTAATTATCACTAAATTTGAAATTGGACTACTTCACCATATTGACTTTAATAGACTAGTTAATTGCCATGGTTCCATATATCATTTGATTATGTCTTGTTTTCTTTGTCTTTTATGTATTTTTACAATTTTGTTTCATTTGTCTATATATTATTCACTTTCTATTTTTATTATATACAATTTTATTCTCTCTTTTTAAGGCTTACTTCAGTAAATCCAGACATATTTCAGTGTAAGCAATGGGTATGCCAATAGGGAGGTAACTAAGTTGGAAGGGTAAAAGTTGGAAATGAGGAGAAGAAAGGAGAGGGGAAACTGTGGAAGAGGGCAACATTGAAAAAAGAGGAGATGTGGAAAATTTGTGTCAGAAACTATGTAAAACAACTCCTTGTTCATTTTGGACCTGTAATAAACCCAAGAACAAAGGAGGAAAAGATTAGTTTGTTTCTTTCACATTATTGTGATTATTAAGTAGCATAAAAGACTCTAAATTGCAGTTATCCACCTAAAATCGAAGTAAAACTAAAACATAACCACACCCATCTATATCCAATAGAGTAATCCAGTACAATCATTATAAAATCCATAAGTAAAACTAAACCAAACATTTATGATATAAATATTATTTATTTATTAAACAATATACAAGGAGGAACTCTAGGAAATGTAATTTTTCCCTCCCATAGACCATTTGATGATGCATTACACTGCCAAAAAAAAAGTTTGTAAATCACAATAGAATGTTAATGTACAGTATGACCAAACATCTAAAAAGGTAAAAATCCATAAAAAAAACAACAACGTGCTAATCCATGGGTAAGTGCACGAATTTGGTGGACAATTCCATGGACATAAAAACCCAAAATAAAGGAACCGTGATCGCGGTTCTTGAATTCTAGGTTCGGTAATTACCGAACCTAAAACAGCGATCGCGGAACTCTGAGACAAAATTTAGCAGTCCCGCGACTCCTTATTTCCTCATTTTTCATTTCAAACCGCGATTTTTCCTAAGCGTTTTTCACTCGCGCTTTCAATACCACCTCAAAATTGCTTATCGGACTTCTGGATAGCGATAGATTCAACCATGCCGCCAAAACGAGGAGGTAAGTCCCCGATTGTAATCATTTTTTTGCATTTTCATGGGTTTTTTGAAATGTTTTTTTATGTATACAATTTTTTGGTTTATACCTATAACTCGTAGTTCAACAAATTGTTGAAGAGTAAGTAAGAACCCCTTTTCACCGCCTTGGGCTGTTACGGGTCAATGCTTCGCTTATCTCTTGTGGGTAGAGGCCATATTAAACCTAACGAGACTTGATCACGCAACCCTTGGAGTGAAGCGCGAGTATAATAGTTTCAATTCATTCAAGAGAATTATTTGTTAATCTCATATAATTGTTAACTAATGGTAATAAATAAATAAATAATTGTACCAATCTTTTAACGAATGGTTGTGTGTTTTGGGCCACCAAAAATTGAGTTATTACAACAAATGATATAGGAAGGCTTCTGCTCAATTGATTATCTTTTAATTTTATTTTGACAAAAGCATATAGATTCCTTCAAATAAGAAAGACTTCTAAATTGGATGTGTATACTCCACAAAGAAAGTATCTCACCTGTCAATATGTTGGAAGAGAGATCTAAACGTCAAAAATTGGTGAGATTTCCCATAGTCATGGGAATGGTTCCCACAATACCATTCTGTAAGATGTCAAGGTTTGTGAGGAAATGAATCCCTATTAAAATATTAGGGATGAGGCAATCTAAAAAATTGGCAGCTAGGTCAAGTGAAACTATTTTGGTTATATTTTCTAGCCAATAAGGTATAGATCCACTAAGCTCATTCCCACTTAAGTCAAGATAAGTAAGGGAGGAAAGATTGAACAACTTGATATAGATCCACTAAATTCATTCAAATTCAAGTCACGAAAATTAAGGTAAGGAAGATTGAACAAAGAAACCGGTATGGTTGAACTTGACAAACCACATCTAGAAAGACCCAAATTTTTAAGGCGTGAGAGACTACAAGTGAGCATCTTGAAGATCTACATTGTTTAATGAAATATATTTTAGTGATAGGAGAGTAGCCAATCACTCTAAACTTAGATCATTACCGCTTGTACACCTTGAAACCGGTTCACACTTTGGCACTTCTTCCGCTAACTTCCTCTCCATGCTTATCATTACTCGTTTTATATTAAGTTTTTGTTTACGTATTCTTTTAGATATGCTATTTTGCTCTCCCTTTCTTCTTATACTATCTTTAACAGTTCCATAGACCAATCTTGATCTTTTGTTGGCATTAATGATGACAATAATATATTGTGGTTAGTTCAATATATTTTTTAATCTTACATCACTTTTGATAACATTATGAACAAAAAAATAAAATTATATGTGAAACAATTCAATAATTTACACAATTTAAATTAATAGTAAATATTTTAGGCAATTCCACATAAAAACAATCACGTCCACACAAACAATACTAAATCACTAGGTATCTTAGATAAATATGAATATATAGGAAAATCCCTGACGACACAATTATTGATACGTGGTTTAACTTTGGAAAATCATCGTAATAAACTACAAAGCATTATAAACTGAACCTAAACTGTTGTACAATTTGTTGAAAGGCTCTTTGGGCTTATTTTTATATATAGAGAAAGAGGCGACCTGCCATCCGCAACAGAAAGGCAGTGAATTTTATCTCTTACCAGTTGAAAAGCTTGGCAAACAGAACTGCTATAATTCTGTCCATCACTTGAAACAATTTAATCCTCCACCCTACTTTTATTGAAAGCACAATCACCACAGTAGAAAATCCCATTCCTACTGACAATCCAAAACTCAACCAATACCATGGAAACTCTTCATGTGTCTCATCTTCATCATCCATTGTGGGTACTGGTGGAGGAGACAGTGGTAGATGATGGCGAGAACAATTCCTTTCAAGTGGACATCCCCACAGATTTGGATTTCCTAAATATGATGATGAATCATCAAATGTTAACATATGACCTTCCCTTGGTATCCTGCCTGACAGATTGTTGTAAGACAGATTTAAATATCCCAAGTAATCCAGAAGACTAAGCTGTGGTGGAATTCGACCTGAAAAATTGTTGACAGAAAGATCCAACGATTCCAATTGCCGCAACTTCCCCACACTATGTGGAATTGGCCCATTGAAAGTGTTCTTGTAGAGGTTGAGATACATGAAGCCCACAAGATTTCCAATTCCAGGCCGAAGATGGCCGCTCAATCTGTTATTTGACAAATCAATGCATGTCAAACTGGAAACAACATACGTGTAACTCAAATATCCACCCTTGACATGCAGTTCCAAACCATTCACATAGTAATCAGATTCTCCCAGCTTGGAGAATGTTTGCTTTATTTCCTTCATGGCTGTAAAATTGAGGTATTCATCCGGGATCCCACCAGACAATATATTTGAAGAAAGATCTAGAATTTGAAGCCCAGGCGTTTGGCCGATCTGTGGAGGAAGCTTTCCTTTGAAATTGTTGGATCTCATAACAAGAACTTGCAGACTTGACAAATTGGCGATCCAATGTGGGATATCACCTGTGAAATGGTTTTCTCTAATGTCAAACACCATCAACTGTGAAAGATTTCCTAACGTCGGAGGAAGATGTCCTTGCAGTTTGTTTTTTCCAATGCGGAAAGACTCGAGATTTTCCAATTTGCCAAGCTCCTTTGGAATCTCTCCGCCCAAATTATTATTTTCTAAGCCCAACATCACGAGAGATGAACAATCGCCCAAACTAGTGGGGATATTGCCTGTTAACCGATTTCCTGACACATCCATGACTGTTAGATCACTCATATTTGCCAATGACTGTGGGATTCTCCCTTCGAATTTGTTATCTGCGAGTAGCAATGAATTTACAAACAAATGCTTATCAATATCGGCCTGTAGATGTCCACTCAATTCATTCACAGACAGATCCAACACCGGTATATTGGTCGAGATGGGAGAGAAAGGACCTTCCAATTGATTATGGGATAGGCAAACCCAAGAAGGAAGATTTCCCACAAGCTCGGTGCCTGATAAATCCAGTTCAAAAGCCCGACTTGAGTCAAAATCCAACCAGGAATTGGACCTCCCACTTTACAGCCTTTGAAAGATAGATAATCCAATTGAAAAGGGGGAATCCAAGTTAAGCTAATATTGATACTCAATCCGCTGTCGCCCAATTCTAATTCTGTCATCTTAGAAGTATGCTGAAAGAGAACCTCATCGGAAACTGCTCCTTGTTGCATCTTGTTGTTTGATAGATCTAATAACACAAGAGATGATGGGAGTGAAAGCGAAGAAGGGATGCTCTCATTCAACTGGTTCTTGCTCACATCAAGATAAGTGAGGGAATTCAACTGACCAAATGACATAGGAAGGCTTCCACTCAATTGATTATCTCTTAATCTTAACTCGACAAGAGCATATAGATTTCCTATACGAGGAGGAATTCGACCACTAAGCCTGTTGTAGCTAAGATGTATGTTAGTAAGGGTTGTATGAAAATCTAAGTTAGGTGGTATTGTTCCTTCTAATTCGTTGTCCTCAAGGTTCAAATAAGAAAGACTTCCGAATTGGGTATGCATATTCCACAAAGAAGGTATCCCTCCCGTCAATATGTTGGATGAGAGATCTAACCGCCTAAGATAGGTGAGATTACATACGGACATGGGAATGGTTCCCCAATGTTATTCTCGGGAGAGGTCAAGGTTTGTGAGAAAATGAAGCTCTATTAAACTATTAGGGATGGGACCATCTAACAAATTGGCAGCTTGGTCGAGTGAAACTAATTTGGTCATATTTTGCAACCAATAGGGTATAGGTCCACTAAACTTATTCCAACTTAAATCAAGATAAGTAAGGGAGGAAAGATTGAACAAAGACATAGATCCACTAAACTCATTCCAACTCATATCAAGAAAATCAAGGTAAGGAAGATTGAACAAAGAAACGAGGATGGTTGAACTTTGATAAACCACATCTAGACAGACCTAGATGTTTAAGTTGTGAGAGACTACCGATAACTCTCGCCAAAGTGTCTTCAGGCGACTTGATATGCATTGTTTAATGACGGATATTCTAGTGATGGGAGACTAGCCAACGACTCTAAGCTCACATCATTACCACTTTGCTACACCTTGAAACCGGTTCACACTTACGCACAACTTCTGCTAACTTCCTATCCATACACTTACGGCACTTACGACCAGAGTCCCTAGCATCTATATATTGAGACATATCCAGGTATGTTAAGTTAGTTAAGGAACCCAATCCCGGAGGCAACTGGCTCCGCACACTTATGTAATTATCACCCAAATCCAAATATTTGAGATGTTTCAATTCGAACAACCATGAAATCGTACCATCTCTTACCCGAAAGCCATGGAGATCCAACTTGGAGACAGCCTACCCATCTCCATTTCATTGCACTCCTCTCCCTCCCATGACTTTAGATTTCCGTGTGTCGTCAACTACGCTCTCCCTAAATTTCAAAAGTGCCTTCAATTCGTGGGGAGGACATCCATGGACGCATATGAGAACTAAAAACATACAAAATAAACCATTCATTTGAACCATTATCACCTTCATTGGAGAGCAATGTCCTTAGCAATATTCAAAAAAGCTGTCATTTGGCTTTCTTTAACATAGTGAAATTTCGCCGTGTGAATGACGATTAGAAGGAGAATGGAAATTCCTTCAAGCCGTGCTCGACTCGGCCCGCCATTATGCATTCTAATTGGTCGCCGAGAATTGAGAAAATAAGGACGCGTTATAGACTCGAACCTAAAAACACGTTATAGACTTTGCCCCTAACGACACGTTATGGCATTTACTGGGATGTCGTAGTTATTTCAATTCAGATGAGTAAAAATCATGACCGTTAACATTAAACCACACTCAAAAATTGGTAAATAACAGTAATTCGACGTGCCAGAGAAGGCAAAGTACGTCTATATAAGTAGGAATGGACAAAAGCTATCATATTTAGCACGGAAGACTTTATCATCAAAAAAGTAATTATCACTAAATTTGAAATTGGACTACTTCACCATATTGACTATATTAGACTAGTTAATTGCCATGGTTCCATATATCATTTGATTATGTCTTGTTTTCTTTGTCTTTTATGTCTTTTTACAATTTCGATTTCATTTGTCTATATATTATTCACTTTCTATTTTTATTATATACAATTTTATTCTCTCTTTTTAAGGTTTATTTCAGTAAATCCAAACATATTTTAGTGTAAGCAATGGGTATGCCGATAGGAGGTAACTAAGTTAGAAGGGTAAAAGTTGGAAATGAGGAGAAGAAAGGAGAGGGGAAACGTGGAAGAGGGAAGCATTGAAAAAGAGGAGATGTGGAAAATTTACGTGAAAACTATGTAAAACAACTCCTTGTTCATTTTGGACTGTAATAAACCCAAGAACAAAGGAGGAAAAGATTAGTTTGTTTATTTCACATTATTGAGATTATTAAGTAGCATAAAAGACTCTAAATTCCAGCTTATCTACCTAAAATCGCAGTAAAACTAAAACATAACCACACCCATCTATATCCATAGAGTAATCCAAGACAATCATTATAAAATCCATAAGTAAAACTAAACCAAACATTTATGATATAAATATTATTTATTTATTAAACAATATACAAGGAGGAACTCTATGAAATGTAATTTTTCCTCCATAGACCATTTGATGATGCATTACACTGCCAAAAACAAAGTTTGTAAATCACAATAGAATGTTAATGTACAGTATGACCAAACATCTAAAAAGGTCAAAATCCATAAAAAAAAAAACAACGTGCTAATCCATGGGTAAGTGCACGAATTTGGTGGACAATTCCATGGACATAAAAACCCGAAATAAAGGAACCGCAATCGTGGTTCATGAATTCTAGGTTCGGTAATTATCAAACCTAAAACTGCGATCACGGAACTCTGAGACAAAATTTAGCAAGATCTGTGACTCCTTATTTTCCTCATTTTTCATTTCAAACCGCGATTTTTCCTAAGCGTTTTTCACTCGCGCTTTCAATACCACCTCAAAATTGCTTATCGGACTTCTGGATAGCGATAGATTCAACCATGCCGCCAAGACGAGGAGGTAAGTCCCCGATTGTAATCATTTTTGCATTTTCATGGGTTTTTTGAAAAAAAAAATTATGTATACAATTTTCTTGGTTTATACCTATAACTCATAGTTCAACAAATTGTTGAAGAATAAGTAATAACCCCTTTTCACCGCCTTGGTACTGTTACGGGTCAATGCTTCACTCATCTCTTCGGGGTAGAGGCCATATTAAACCTAACGAGACTCGATCACGCAACCCTTGGAGTGAAGCGCGAGTATAATAGTTTCAATTCATTCAAGAGAATTATTTGTTAATCTCATATAATTGTTAAATAATGGAAATAAATAAATAAATAATTGTACCAACCTTTTAACGAATGGTTGTGTGTTTTGGGCTGCCAAATATTGAGATATTACACCAAATGATATAGGAAGGCTTATGCTCAATTGATTATATTTTAATTTTATTTTGACAAAAGCATATAGATTCCTTCAAATAAGAAAGACTTCTAAATTGGATGTGTATACTCCACAAAGAAAGTATCTCACCTGTCAATATGTTGGAAGAGAGATCTAAACGTCAAAAATTGGTGAGATTTCCCATAGTCATGGGAATGGTTCCCACAATACCATTCTGTAAGATGTCAAGGTTTGTGAGGAAATGAATCCCTATTAAAATATTAGGGATGAGGCAATCTAAAAAATTGGCAGCTAGGTCAAGTGAACCTAATTTGGTTATATTTTCTAGCCAATAAGGTATAGATCCACTAAGCTCATTCCCGCTTAAGTCAAGATAAGTAAGGGATGAAAGATTGAACAACTTGATATAGATCCACTAAATTCATTCAAATTCAAGTCACGAAAATTTAAGGTAAGGAAGATTGAACAAAGAAACCGGTATGGTTGAACTTGATAAACCACATCTAGAAAGACCCAAATGTTTAAGGCGTGAGAGACTACAAGTGAGCATCTTGAAGATCTAAATTGTTTAATGAAATATATTTTAGTGATAGGAGAGTAGCCAATCACTCTAAAATTAGATCATTACCACTTGTACACCTTGAAACCGGTTCACACTTTGGCACTTCTTCTACTAACTTCCTCTCCATGCTTATCATTACTCGCTTTATATTAAGTTTTTGTTTACGTATGCTTTTAGATATGCTATTTTTCTCTCCCTTTCTTCTTATACTATCTTTAACAGTTCCATAGACCAATCTTGATCTTTTGTTGGCATTAATGATGAAAATAATATATTGTGGTTAGTTCAATATATTTGTTAATCTTACATCACTTTTGATAACATTATGAACAAAAAAATAAAATTATATGTGAAACAATTCAATAATTTACACAATTTAAATTAATAGTAAATATTTTAGGCAATTCCACATAAAAACAATCACGTCCACACAAACAATACTAAATCACTAGGTATCTTAGATAAATATGAATATATAGGAAAATCCCTGACGACACAATTATTGATACGTGGTTTAACTTTGGAAAATCATCATAATAAACTACAAAGCATTATAAACTAAAACTAAACTATTGTACAATTTGTTGAAAGGCTCTTTGGGCTTATTTTTATATATAGAGAAAGAGGCGACCTGCCATCCGCAACAGAAAGGCAGTGAATTTTATCTTTTACAAGTTGAAAAGCTTGGCAAACAGAACTGCTATAATTCTGTCCATCACTTGAAACAATTTAATCCTCCACCCTACTTTTATTGAAAGCACAATCACCACAGTAGAAAATCCCATTCCTACTGACAATCCAAAACTCAACCAATACCATGGAAACTCTTCATGTGTCTCATCTTCATCATCCATTGTGGGTACTGGTGGAGGAGACAATGGTATATGATGGCGATAACAATTCCTTTCAAGTGGACATCCCCACAGATTTGGATTTCCTAAATATGATGATGAATCATCAAATGTTAACATATGACCTTCCCTTGGTATCCTGCCTGACAGATTGTTGTAAGACAGATTTAAATATCCCAAGTAATCCAGAAGACTAAGCTGTGGTGGAATTCGACCTGAAAAATTGTTGACAGAAAGATCCAACGATTCCAATTGCCGCAACTTCCCCACACTATGTGGAATTGGCCCACTGAAAGTGTTCTTGTAGAGGTTGAGATACATCAAACCCAAAAGATTTCCAATTCCAGGCCGAAGATGGCCACTCAATCTGTTATTTGACAAATCAATGCATGTCAAACTTGAAACAACATACGTGTAACTCAAATATCCACCTTTGACATGCAGTTCCAAACCATCCACATAGTAATCAGATTCTCCCAGCTTGGAGAATGTTTGTTGTATTTCCTTCATGGCTGTAAAATTGAGGTATTCTTCCGGGATCCCACCAGACAATATATTTGAAGAAAGATCTAGAATTTGAAGCCCAGGCGTTTGGCCAATCTGTGGAGGAAGCTTTCCTTTGAAATTGTTGGATCTCATAACAAGAACTTGCAGACTTGACAAATTGGCGATCCAATGTGGGATATCACCTGTGAAATGGTTTTCTCTAATGTCAAACACCATCAACTGTGAGAGATTTCCTAACGTCGGAGGAAGATTTCCTTGCAGTTTGTTGTTTCCAATGCGGAAAGACTCGAGATTTTCCAATTTGCCAAGCTCCTTTGGAATCTCTCCGCCCAAATTATTATTTTCTAAGCCCAACATCACGAGAGATGAACAATTGCCCAAACTAGTGGGGATATTGCCTGTTAACCGATTTCCTGACACATCCAGGACATGTAGATCACTCATATTTGCCAATGACTGTGGGATTCTCCTTCGAATTTGTTATCTGCGAGTAGCAACGAATTTACAAACAAATGCTTATCAATATCGGCCTGTAGATGTCCACTCAATTCATTCACAGACAGATCCAACACCGCTATATTGGTCAAGCTGGGAGAGAAAGGACCTTCCAATTGATTATGGGATACGTCGAGTTTTTTCATCTCTGATGAAAACTCCCAAACCCAAGAAGGAAGATTTCCCACAAGCTCGGTGCCTGATAAATCCAGTTCAAAAATCCCGACTTGAGTCAAAATCCAACCAGGAATTGGACCTCCCACTTTACAGCCTTTGAAAGATAGATAATCCAATTGAAAAGGGGGAATCCAAGTTAAGATAATATTGATACTCAATCCGCTGTCGCCCAATTCTAATTCTGTCATCTTAGAAGTATGTTGAAAGAGAACCTCATCGGAAACTGCTCCTTGTTGCATCTTGTTGTTTGATAGATCTAATAACACAAGAGACGATGGGAGTGAAAGCGAAGAAGGGATGCTCTCATTCAACTGGTTCTTGCTCACATCAAGATAAGTGAGGGAATTCAACTGACCAAATGACATAGGAAGGCTTCCACTCAATTGATTATCTCTTAATCTTAACTCGACAAGAGCATATAGATTTCCTATACGAGGAGGAATTCGACCACTAAGCCTTTTGTAGCTAAGATGTATGTTAGTAAGGGTTGTATGAAAATATAAGTTAGGTGGTATTGTTCCTTCTAATTCGTTGTCCTCAAGGTTCAAATAAGAAAGACTTCCGAATTGGGTATGCATATTCCACAAAGAAGGTATCCCTCTCATCAATATGTTGGATAAGAGATCTAACCGTCTAAGATAGGTGAGATTACATACGACATGGGAATGGTTCCCCCAATGTTATTCTCGGAGAGGTCAAGGTTTGTGAGAAAATGAAGCTCTGTTAAACTATTAGGGATGGGACCATCTAACAAATTGGCAGCTACACTACTACAAGGAGGGGTGTTTTGAGACAATAATAGAGACAATAATTGACCAAATTGTCTCAAATAGAGACAATAAAAAAGTTGTGTATTGTCTCTATTATTGTCTCAAAGCGGGTGTCTCTAATTATTGTCTCTTTAGAGACAATATACATTGATACATATTTTGTCTCTCTAGAGACAATATCATTATTGTCTCCCTAGAGACAATAATGAATACTAATTTTGTGTCTCTCTAGAGACAATACTAATTTCAATTTTTATTGTCTCTCTAGAGACGATACAAATTTAAAGAATGAAAAATATGAATTTCAAGAATAAATAATAACCAAATATTATATAGTGCAGTCAATGGTTACATATCATCTATGATGTCAGAGTGGACTAGTAATTAATATTATAAATTAAGAACAATTTGATTTGAATCTTGTGCCCAACAAATGGGTCAAACATTTTATTAATATCAAATAAAATAAAATACAAAAGGGTGTCTAAATGTTGTTAACCCTTGAAATACAATGATAAAATACAATAGGGTGCCTATATGCCGTTAACCCTTGACATACAATATTCACACCACCTCTCCACCACCAGCTTCAAGTGATCCGTTTGCTTCCCTAGTGTTACTTCGACGTTCTTTTTCTTAACTTTTATTTTGAGGAACTGCCTCTCCGCCGACAGTTGTCATCTTCATGTTCTTTCCATATTCTTCAAAATACCTACAGGGACATTATACAAATTTAAATAAAGCACATTTTTGAGATAATTATAGGAAGCAAGTGAATTCATAAATGTTGCAACACCGCAAAATAATTTGAGAAAACTAGTTCATAGTTAAGGAACAAAACTGACTTTTGAAACATCTCCTCAGTAACAGAGGGTGGAATTCTTGCAACAAATATTCGTGTAATCTTCTTGGAAGAAGGTTTCCTTTCCCCCTACAAAAATCATGTTTAATATAAAAGAGCATATCATATTCTGATATAAATTAAAGATAACAACTGTACAAATTGTAAAAAGGGTGATCCATTTTTTGGCACACTAAGTTCCTCCCATGGGCATTAAAACAAATGCTCATACAATTCAAGTCATACAGGAGTGACCAATTCCAAGAGTACTACCATCAACTTGCATATACTCTAGCATAAAATGCCAAAGCAGTTAAACTTACATCAAAAGTTCTTCCAAAGGCAACATCAGTATCTATTCTTAGCAAATGAAAGTACAAATTTGCATAAAATTAAAGGCCACAAGACAACATTAATGCCTCAAAAAGAATAATAACATCTAGTCTGTTTTTGACACACCAGATTTGAAATCAACTGCTCGTGATTGACATAGATAAATAGCAAATGGTGAAATAAACAAATTTAGAATTGGGAATTCAAAGAGTAGTGACTACATGAAAATCAGCTGGAACAAAAGATGTATAACAATTAGCTTTCATTTCAAAAATATAATTCTCCAGAGAGAATAATTCAGATTACTCTAAAAACTACCTATAAGTTTTAGAGTAATTTCTTCCTCTCAAAAAAGATCTTCAAATGCCACATCTGTCAACCTGCTACTGATAAGCACACAAAGAAAGACATAATACTGAACCAGACCATTCTTGAGTTTGTAGATACATTTAGGTTCTGCATTTCTTCTTCCATGTTCAACCACAGACAACACGAAGTTTAACATACTCAGTCCAATTAAATTCTCAAAATAAGATCATCGTTATTTCAGACGCGCATACCTTCCCCACAAATACAACATCTCATCATATATCGATTTAACGTATTCCTCAAGCTTTCTCAATTCAAGCTCCATACCCTACAAAATTAGGAGTCACCAAAAATTCACAACTTATCAATATGTTCTATTCAAGCTCAAGCAAAATATGCACTCATCACTTTAAAAAGTCCAATAAAATTTGGAAAAGCTGGAAACTTGCCAGACATCCTATTTATTTGTCTAATTTTGACATTTTCTTTAAGCAATTTGAATTAACAATTTTAGAATATCTAATGCACTAATCTTGTAAGAAATTATGAATTCTCAGTTTTAGAATGTCTAATACACTAATCTTGCAAAAAATTAGTAATTTAAACAGTTGCAGGGTAAAATTATTGCAATTGAAAAGGTCCTAAGTTTTTCTTGCCACATTCTGAAATTAGTGCATAGGATAGAATAGTATAACCTAAGTCACAAGGTTCAAGTTCGAGTTCACCAATAGATGAAGTTAAAAAAAAAACATCTTTTAAGTTCGTACAAAAAAAAATTATCATTTCAACAGTCTAAAGAATCCATAAATATGTTAGAGGGACAGAGTGGAGAAAGATTTTTGTCCTCTTCTTTCAGTCAGTATATGGATGTATACACTTATTTATAAAATAATGTTTAAGCATGTCAAAAACTTCCCACGTAAAAAGAATGGTTAAAGTTCGAGTTTGTGTTCAACAAGAATAAAGTGTGGTGAAGTTCGAAGTTTTTCCATGAAATTTGGCATACTTTGTGACATATAGTAGAACCATACGTCTGGTTTAGAAAACAATATCCATACAATAAGAAAACAAAGAGATTACCAAGACCTGCGACATAAAGGTCAAAGATCAATCAGAAACACAGAACAATGTGCGAAGATAGCACGTAGCATGTAGAATTGGATTTCCTTTCAATTGAAAGCTGAAATGCATGTTGGCTTGGCTGGTTATAGGATACATTTATGATTTGTATTCCATGTAATGAACAAGGTCTCAACCAAGCTCCAAAGGTAGGAAGGCTGATGAGATTCCCTCCCAGGAAAATTTAGATTTTGTGATATGCCATTCCAGTCTTCAGATCGTCAACTAATTAATCCAAATCCTTTGGTTTTCATTACACAGGTATGTCATATATCAGTACCCATGACAAAGCTCTACCTGCTAGACGGCAACTCAAGAACTTCAAGAGTATGGAAGATCCTGCCAGGATTTGAAGTCGCCCAAAGCAGACATCCATTCTGGAAATGGGAAATCCATTGGAGAAGCCACTATGATAATAATTGTCGTCAAAATCAAAGACTCGACAATACTGAAAGAGCTTTGAAAATTTCTGGGAATATTCAAGGCATCACTTAAACTGGTAAACTTATCGAATCATCCATGAATTGTCTGTCAGCAAAACTAATAAGTGGAAGAACCCCCCTTAGGAAAATTTAAAAAGTGGAATATCAGTAAGACCTCTGACAGTCTTAACAAATGCAATAACAAATCTGTGATATTTGTGGGAAACCCAACTGAGAACCTGAGAAAGTCATCAAAGCTCTATCCAAAATATGCAATAGTGACCTGTACACATAAGAAAAATGAAGACTTGTAAACCTTAGCAGCTTACCCAAAAGCTTGTTCAAGAGCTAACACTATGATGAAGAATTTGGTGACTGCCGCATGTCATGCACTTTGATGATAGTGATTTCTGGGATCTACTCTCTGCTTTGAGCATGTATACATCTAGGAACAGCTTAAGAGATGGAATGAGGAATGACCTTTACACTTTGGAGTTCTATTCAGAAACCTATGGAAAATCAAGGCCTCTGAGGAAGTTAAATTTTTGTTCTCGCAATAACCCACCAATATCTTCAAAGTTAAAGCCAAGCTTGTTACCGTGCAAAATTTATGATGGAAAAAGCCCCATTTGGAGCAAGCAGGGGACTCCAACTACTGCATTTTTGGATTCCAAAGCGGTCAATTTCATATATAGAACTGTTTTTAGACCAAACTTCAATAGTCAGTCTGGATCCAGTATTCCAAATAGCCTGGTTATTAACTTATTCCCAAATTTTGAGGAATCCAAGGACCTCATAATTTATTTAAACGCAGAGGATGTTAACACACTTGGACAATATCTATGTTCCATTTGTGGTAAAGAAACTGCACTTTGTGCTTTTTTGGATTCCAAACTGGTCAGTTTTGCATGGAAAACTCATTTTAGACCAACTTCCACAGTCAATCTTCCAAGGATATAGATACATGATCCCAGGAACCTGCATTCCAGAAAGCCCGATTGTTCTCCAAAATTTGAACACTCTAAGGAACTCATACTTCATTCGAAACAAAGATCTTAAAGTATTTAAACGTTGTTCTAGAGGCCATAGTTGATGATACTTGTCACATTAATTCTGATCACGATGCTTGTAATATTGTTTTAAAGTATAGGTTGGTTGATCTAAGGGTAGCTTGGAAGACAAAACACCAGTCATGCGCAACCTTTGCACAGTCATAACAGCCAGCAAGCATGTACACAACCTCCTATCATATAAGCTGAGCATCAACGCCTTACATGAGAATCACAATACCATAAGTCCATATGCCACATCGCACATGCCCTCATAATATACATCTGTCACAACTGTTACGCGAATTGAACCACCAACCTGTATAACCGAAGTCACAAGGTTCGAGTTCGAGTTCGCGAGGATAAAATTTGTTTCAAGTTCGTCCAATGAATAAAGTTCGGAAAAATTCGCCATTAAGTTCGAATAATAGAAAATATGAATAAATATACACTTCAAAATTAAAAAATAAAATTAAAAAATTACATTCTTTTATAAAAACAAACTATAAATAATAAATGTAAATAAAATAAATATAAATATATAAATAAAAATAAACAAATAATATACATTAAAATCACTAAAATAAACATTAAAACATAAAAAACAATGATAAGTTATAACTTATAACAATTCGCTTAATTGAAAATTTAAATCAAAAAACATTTTTAAAAATTAAACACATAATTTACATAAAAAGCCAAATAAAACTTAACAAAAAGAACATAAAAATAAACTAACACATAAAAATAAACTAACCTATTTCTACACGTCGGGTTTGAACGAAGGCATTAAGGGCAACGAAGGGGATGGGTTTTGTATCCTCAAACAGATCATGACAACGAGCCAACAGGAGAAGAACCAATCGTCATAGGGGAAGCAAGGAAGGCACCACCGACGCGAGCATGTTTTCCTCGAACACAATATCAAACCCTAAAACCAGACCACGCAATTATTGATACATATTATTGTCGGATCTGTGGTTCAGAGATGTTGCCAAGCTAACGACTGCGCTGAAAATGTAATGAGCCCTTTCTCCTGCAATTCTGTTGACGAACCCTAGCGAATTTAAACGAATTTTTATTGGCATCACAAATACAACGAATTTCGAACTTCAAGCGAAATATTCGCCGAACCCTGTGACTTAGTGTATAACATCCCCTCAGGGATCAGTCTTACATTTCAATGCTGCTAGTGACAAGCATTCCCTAAAACCGGTATCAGATGGTAATAGTATAAATATGTATCACAGCATTCACTATAAAGGTTAGCATTTGTCATAGTTGGCTCAGGCAGGAAGCTTCAAAGTTCTCTTCAAAGCACACAAGATTCCTTAATGTCATATGCACTCAGAGTTAGTTTTATGTACCCAACTTGGATTAGTGGAAGAAAAATTATGCTGACCTTTGTGTCATTTGAATGTTTGTGAGCAATTTTTGGCTTTGTTTTGTATTCTGTGCACTTGTATGCATCCAATAAATTCAAGATCTCTCTTGGTCTTGGTAGTTGTCCAAAACAGATAATCACATATATGAAAAAACATAAAAGAATCGCCACATCATTAAATCTCATTTAAGGAAGGAGAATGCACCCATTAAAATAAAAGTGAACAATTTTTATTTTGATTAAGAGATTTGTTTTGAATTCTCGGAACGAAGTAACATGAACTTATGATTGCAACAAGAGAAAATTATTAAGCATGGAACTCCAAGACATTCAAAAAAGCAGCCTGAACTTGTCAAATTAGAATTATAAGAAAGAGGAGACTATCGAGGAATTAGCAAAGCAGAAGTTCTACAATATCTGCACAATGAACATGAATGTGATCAAATTTGAATGCGTTTGTTTATGGGAGCATGTTTAACTTGCATGTGGTGGTTGCTTGCTTAGCTACTTGCATTCAAAGTATGTTGAAAATCTTGCACCTTTTAATCCACCAAGCAATCTACAGGCTTGGTCCAGTAGCAATTCGAGAACCCTGGCCCTACCATTAATCACATTTCCAATTTGTCTGATGCAGAAAGCTTAAATCTTTCCCATGTCCTCAAAATTAACAAAAGAAAAATGAAATGGATCAAATGCTTTTTCTGGAAAAGCTCCATGTAAAAAAGCAAGATTGCTACCTTTCTTATTTCTGACAGGTGTGTGTGCAAGAGAACAGCCCATCATTACAGTGATGGCAACAGCAATAAGAAACATAAGATTCACAATCTTGCTCAAAGCATTTAACAGAAAGAACTAGAACATTTTGATTTTGAATCTCAGTGGATGTTGAGATGGATCAGCAGAAGAGGTTCTAGAGGATCTAGTGGCTCCTGAACCTGAGAATAAGAATCCTAATAATGACGCAGAAGTCATCTTGAAGAGGAAAGATCTTATTTTCCAGGGCAGAAGTGACTATTTGTGGGAAATAGCAAAGCATCTTGTGGATGAAGCATCGTATATCAATCTCTTGATCTCAAATTCAATCTCGAGCAAGAAAGTAGTACCCCCCGTCTCCCCCTCGGTGGAAGAGGACATCCAAACAATTGAGCTCGCTAAAGATTAACTGCAAGAGGCAAATAAGTCCCTTGAACATACAATCATCGACCTTGACAACACTTACAACCTTCTACGAGAACAGTTCTACCTGAACTATCAGGAAGATGATAACGTGAAGGCCTACAGGAATTTTTGTTTGCCGGCCTTTTTGAGTTTCTTAATCTTCTCTAGACTTTTTCTCCTATAATAAGGCCAGAGACTTAGACCTGGCTCTCACTACTTGGCTCTGGATCTTTGCTTTATTTGACTAGTCTTCCCCTTCACAGTTTTTTACAGCTTTCAAGCGTATTTTGGTGTGTTGGTCATCTTTATTGAGGGTTTTATCCCTTTTTCTGATTTAATAAAATTTACCTTTATCAAAATATATATATGACCCTGCAAGAAGTCAGTCGAACATCATCATGGTAAAAGAAAGAGTAATGGAAAGGAAGAGGTTTTAGAGAATCTGGGGGCTACTGAAGCTGGGAATGGGAACCCTAATAACAACACAAATCACCCTGAAGAGGAAAGATCCTATTTTACAGGGCAGAAGCAACCATTTGTGGAAAATGGCAAAGCATCTTGAGGATGAAGCATCATATATGAATCTCTTGATCTCAGAGCATGAAAGTAGTACCTCCCCGATGGAAGAGGACATCCAAACAATTGAGCTGGCTGAAGGTAAACTGCACAAGGCAAGGGGAGTGCCTTAGACAAGCAATCATCGAGCCCTGAGGATATTTACAACCTTCCATGTGAAAAGTTCCACCTAAAATATCTGGTGGATGAGAATGTGAAGGCCTGATGGAATTTTTGTTCAACAGCCTTTTTGAATTTTTTGATCTTCTCTGGTCTTTGTCTTATATAATAATGAGGCCAGGGACTTAGACCTCGCTCGCGCTACTTGGCTGTGGATCTTTCCTTTGTTTGACTGTTCTTCTTGACAGTCTTTTATAGCTTTCAAGTGTGTTTTGGTGTTTTAATCATCTTTATTGAGAGTTTTATTGTCTTTTTTTATTTAATAAAATTTACCTTTATCAAAATATGTGTGTGTGTGTGACCTTGAAAGAAACCAGCTGCATGGTGCCACCTACCCAAACACCCAAATCATTATTGGCGATCAAACACCCCAATGAAGGTCACTGATAGTCTCTGCCAAAAAAATGGCATCCAAACAACACAACTGCCCATTTCAGTGGTATGCAATCAGCAGAAGTGGCAACATACCTGCCCAAACATAGTCACATCATGGCCTCAAAATCAGGCCCATATGTGACCACATTGCACAGGCCATCAAAGCCAACCAAGGCACCTACAGATAGGGGAGACCATTTGGAAGAGAACACTGATGAAAATGAAAAAATAATGACCAAAACTATCATGGAGCATAGAGAATTCCCACATACAGGGGAGAAACTCTGCATAAGCCTTCAAAGGCGCCAAAAATTCCCAATGGACAGAGGAAGAAGCAACATCCAGGAGGAAGGGATAGACGTTAAAACCTGCCGAATGCCAACCACCCAGCAGCCCTATAAAAATGCCAAAAAAACCCTTCTCCTTCCATAGAAATGTGCCACACTCTTCTTCATAGTGCCACAAGTTCTTGCGATGAAAACAATAAACCGATATGCTAAAAAAAGGCCTGAAGCAAAGAGAGGTGAAGTTAATGAGGATGGAGACCCGAAAATTCTTTTTGGGGATGGGGCTCAAAACAAGAAACAAAATTTTAAATAAAAAATGCCAAGAACTATTAAAATTAGCCCAAGTATACCATTCTATGGGGAATAATGTGAAAATCCTTCATTTATACACAATTTTAAGCCACAAAAACCTCATGCTTTTCTCTAGAAACAATTTGGTCAAGCTTAGCATGCTTCTGAATTGCTTCTTGGCATTAATCGAAGTCTCTTGAGAGAAGACCCCTATTGGCGAACCAGTCTACCACCTTATTACCTTCCCTAAAGACAAGGATAAAACATTGACTATTGAATAGGCCCCGGAAATACTTCTTCAATAATGCCCTTGAAACTCCACTTCTCACAGCTGCCATTCTGCATCGCACCAATGATAATTCTAGAGTCTCCCCTTCCACCTCAATCTTCCTGATTCCAAGCTCAAAAGCCATCTTGAGACCTAACACCTTACCCCCCTCAGCTATGTTATTTGTATTTATGCCAATCAACAATTCCTAAACCCCAAAAGACTCCCTTACAAGTTGTAAACAACACATCCAACCCCGAAGGCCCCAAGTTACCTTTAGAGGCTCAATCAAAATTGATTTTGCATCATCCATCCCTAGGGGGAGACCGTCTATAGAAGAATTTTTCTAATTGCTTCATGCAATAATGATTTAGAATCCTTGGAAGGCCTTTGGTCCTTCACTCCTAGTTAAATCCTTCACAGAACTTAGAACTATTAAAGCGAATTTCAGAAAAATTGCAGAGCAATGCATTTTACTAAGGCAATGATGGGGCCATTTTGCATAGGGTAAAGACGGAGGCATCAACAAGGGAAGAAACATGATGGTATGAAATTGTCCCTTATTATTTATAATTTTATACAAAAGTCAAAAATATAAATATATATAGAAAATTAAAGAAAACAACAAGCTTATAGTCTCAACAACCTATAAAATATTAGAAGCCAACATTCCACTTATTGTTAAAGCCTAGGGAAAGGTTTGGGGAGAAGGAAATATTTTCATAGAATGAAGTGCGTTCAAACTTTCAACTAACAAAATTATAAACATAAAAATCCTCTCTTTTCAATAATTGAACGCATTTTCTCTTGACGCAACATCCACCTTGTGGGGTGAATTCTTCAAAGAACCTCAAGGCCAAATCAAACCGAGTTAGCAGCCTTTCACCAAAGGTAGGAGGAATCAGAGGTTGGAGGTCAATCGGTGACCTCTCATTAGTCACCAATGATGGGGCTGCATATCAGTTATGGTGGCATTTTGTGGTGTGAGTATTTGCTTTCAGTTTTTGCACTATGTTTATTTTCAAATTTCATGTTTTGGATGCTGGAAAAAGAGTTGTGTTGGAGCACACATGACTGTCAGTGATCCTCGACTAACGTGATCCTCTGACTACCGTACTTGGAAGATGTTCCTCTTATGAATACGTTCACTTGCAATGGTGACCATGTGCAGCAAGAATTAACTAGCAAGATCTCAATCGATAGTATGTACTTCGATACAGTTTGCTTTCCAGTTTTTATGTGTGGAAATTTCACATTGTGGGGGAACATGACACCAATGTTACATTTCCATTATCATCCTAAAATGACTAAAGTCAAAGGAAGCTTCCAGTGGCAGTGCAAGTTTCTATGTTCGAGATCGAGTGGTAGCGATCAATAATGGTTGCGATTAAGAACATTGCGATTTTGATAGGAAGTAATGTGAAATATATTTCTTGTATATGTTATATTGTTCTAGTGTTGTGATAAGTGAGTTGTTTCATATGTAATATCCCAAAGAAATAATGTGATGAGATTCGATGATACTACTGTAGCATCATGATATTGTGGTTGTTGGTAATCCACTTGAAAAACTATCTAGAGGATGTTAGGACTATCCTAAAAACCATATGTTGTGTGGTTGTTGGTTAACCACTTGGAAAACCATCTAGATTTTGTTGGTATTATCCTAGAAACCATCCAGATCATGAGCAAGATACTGGCGACACGTTGCGATACAAGGCACGTTTTCATGTTCGTCTAAGGGGGAATGCTAGGGAAACTATGTGTTAGTGCTTCACATGTGTGTGTAATTAATAATTACATTGGTAATTATTGTGGTAAGTAATTTGTTATAAGTTGTTATATTAAAACAACTATAACAAATATGTGGTTGAGTGAGTTTTAAAAACTCACGTAGATATGGAGGATAGTTTATAGCTGCCTCGGTATATTTTAGGAAAGATATTTCTGTATATTTGTAAGGTCTCAGTATTATGAATTTCAGTGTGAAGTATTAATGTTCTTATACAAATCTAGTCCAAAAACTTCATTGTTTGCAAGTGCGTTGCTAGATCGGTATGCAGAATATGGACGCACTAACAAGGCAAGTGAACGGTTTGACAAAATGCTTCCATTTAATAAACAAAAGAAATTTGCTATGTGAACAACAGTTGTTGCGGTGCATGCACAATGGGTTAGAGTAAAAGGCCTTGGAATATTTCATGCAAATGTTGTTAGTAGGAGTAAATTTAATTCCTAAGTGTTTGTGCTAGTCCTAAACCCGCCTTGCACATTAATTTTCCTTACCTTCCATTTCCCTTTCCCTTTTTCCTTTATAGAAAAGAAAAACCAGTACACCACTACCAGTGGGTTTCAACAAATTCCACTAACCCACGGCAAAAAGAAAATCTCGTCTTTTAAAGCCTAAAACAATGTGATTTAAGCTCATGGTATGTATCGATTACATGTCCTCTGCAATTTTAATTCTGTGTAGCCCCTACAATGGTGGTTTTTATTGATTTTTTATTTCATTTTCAATTTTCTTCTTGTTAGACGAGTGTGGGAAATCACTGGCAGCATTTTCTCGTGTAATTTTTTTCAGATCTACTTGATTTAGGGATGTGTAGGTACGATGGATGTTGTCATCACACGAGAATGAAATTGGGCCTCCATGGTTGAAGCCTCTGCTGCAGACGAGCTTCTTCACTCCCTACAAAATCCATGAAGAGTGTAATAGAATTGAGTGCAACATGTATTGCCTCGATTGTATGTCACACGGATTGTGTACCTATATCCTTGAACACCACATAGATCATCACATTGTTCAGATATAATTGTCACTTAAGTCTAAACCATTCAAATATGAAACACCTTAACAATATAACACGATGACATGCTATAGTTACTACCCAATAATTGTCTGAATTTGATAATGGAAACAATAGTAGTCTGGAATCAATCATATTTTTTTGAAAAAATAATTCAACTTAGTGCGTAGTCAATTTTCAATACATACAGTGCTCAGGACTGAGTTTAGCCACCAGAACTAGGAATCAGACTGTTCACACGGCCACAAGATTTTGACGCTTTCTTCTCTGTTTTTATTTAATTATTTATTAGACTGATTAAAAAAGATTCAACTCACTTACAAGAGAAAGAAGAAGCTATTTGTTGTGGAGGAGATCTCTTCCATGTTGCTCCACAAAATGAAGACCATAGTCGATCAATATCTCAAGTGTGATATCAAGAATGCGGTTATCACTATGCCTGCTTATTTTAATGATTCTCAGAAAAGAGTGACCAAAGATGCGGGTACGATCACACGGCTTAATGTGATGTGAATAATCAATGAGCCTGCAGCTGCAACAATGACTTACGGGTTTGGTGATACATTCACTATAAACAAAATTGTTCTGGTTTTCAACTTGGGTAGAGGTATGTTTGATGTGTCTGTTCTTTCTGTTGAAATGGGAAAAATTTTGTCAAGGAGGTTGGAGGGAATATGCATTTGGGAGGTGAGGATTTTGGTAACAGAATGCTCAATTCATGTTCCACTGTTCAACGAAAAAACAAAGTGGATATGTGTACAAGTGTGAAAGCTCTGCGAAGGCTTCGTTTTGAATGCGAAAGAAAAAAGGAATTTGTCTTGCAATGTGGAGACTGTCATCGGAATTTACTATCTCTACGAAGAACATGATTTTTTTTACAAAAATAAGGAGATCCAAATTCGAAGAGCTCAACTCCGGCTTATTTGAACAGTGCATGGAGATAGTCAAAAAATTCCTGCAAGATGCTGAAACGAGCAAGCCTAGACGTGTTCTTTCTTCAGTCCCACAGGGTTATAAGTTATGATCTACTAAACTAGTGGAATATTAGAGTAATTTCAATTCAAGTTTACAACAGCCCATGAAGGCAAGAAGACTGCCTTCATAAACAGAACCAGAAGTGGGCAGATCGCCAAAGCTTCATGGCTGCAGGGAACATTCAATACTTAAGACCCATATCGCCCTTTGTCTGAACCATAAACTCTTCCTCTTTAGGACTTAGGCACGACTGCAGATATGACTCTAGAGCACACAATTCTTCTGAAAACTCAAGATTTTCACTCACCTCTTTTTTGTAAGGATCACCTATTCCACCATTGCTTTCATAAGGAATACCAACAAACTTCTCCTCGGGAATTCCACACAATGGCGGAGTTTGCATGTCCACATAGTTGGGCCCATTCACTTCACATGATACAAGAAATTTCTGGGATTTTTACATAGAAATTATTTTCCCGTCAACTGAGTTACTACTTTCAAAATAAAAATATGGACCTCCTTGAGGTGGAGGAGAAGATTAAATGACTTCAAAATAAACGCCATCATATGACATACTGACTCTTTCGGATTCATAATAAGCCCCACCATGGGGAGAAACGGATTTCAAGGGTTGGAAACTTACGGTGTTATCAAAAGTAGAAGGCATGAAGTTGCTCGCTTGTGGATTGTTGTAACCGCTACAGATCTCGCCTAAGCAGGTTTTCTCCAGAGATTTTGGCTGAGATTACTCTGATTGGCAAACTGACCTGCCAATTTGACTATGATTTAGAAACTCTGAATCCCCAAATTCCAGATCGTCATAAGACCTTTCCTGCAATGACAGCCTAAAGCTATTTCCTTTTTTGATATAATTCAAAGATAGTTTTGCCGATTTGTTTGCATCAAAACCCTCGAGCCAAAAATCAGGGTCAGGGTTCAAGTCTTCGATTTCTTCTGGTAGTCATTCTTCCCCAACCGTTTCTTGCTTTTTCCGGGACAAAATTCATCGGGAAAGTTGAGCTTGGCTTTCTTACCTCTGATCTTCTTATCCACTGCATCATACACCCTGGAGGCATCCTCCCGCAGTATTGAAAGTTCCGAGCCAAACCCTAACGCCCTATCTCGGATGTCTAATCTCTGCAGCCCATTTACTCCATGGCCACTTCCTGATTCCTATGTACAGATTCTTCCTCTTCCTTACTCCTCTCTTTTCCGCGAGCCCTTTCAAAAAAAGGAGTTGTTGAATAGTTTCCCCCTCCAAATCAGAATAAAAATGAAAAGAACACTAAAATTTCAACCGCAAACTGAAATTTTTAAACTTCCATAGCTGAAACATGTAGCAATTTAGATTTTAGGAATATTTGTATCCTATTCTACTGTAAATACATGAAAGTGTTTTTTAACAATAAATTTTGACACATAGCCAAATCCCTGGGAAGAAAATCACGACCAACTAGGGCTTCCAACACACTGGATATCCCGCTTCTTTGACTTCCCACCACTGCCACTTGAGGGAGATCGATCACGTATTCACAGTCAAGTTGAGACAAGATGTCCTGAAATTTACTTATCGGGGGAATAAGCGACTGCCATAAACCCAGCTTCTTACTATTTTCATATTCCCTGGGCATCAATGCTTGAGTTGCAATTTAAGGTACGAATCTCACAACCCATAACAGAAAAACAATGGAGAGCATTTCCATTCAAATGAGCTGTGTTAACTGAATACAAAATTAGGTTTCTGGTTTCCAGAAACAAATGAATGTGAAAATAGGGAAAAGGAAATGGAGCTCTTCATGTGGATACCTGTTGTCATGCCTCTGCTCCTAAGAATCACGCTTGCAAAAACTGGTCTGTCGATCCCCTTTGCACCCAATACATGCACTAGACTGATATTGTGTTTCTCCATATTGCAAGCCATGACTTGCACCAAATCCAGCTACCCCGACATTAATGATAATCTTGTTTCCCGCTTGGCGCAACTTCTTTTTTGAGGATTTTTTTAATATAAAATATTTTATGAGGGGTGTGACTTGGGAATAGTAATTAGAGACAATAATATAATATTGTCTCTAATTAATGTCTCAAACCACCCCCTCTTGTAGTAGTGCTAGGTCGAGTGAAACTAATTTGGTCATATTTTTCAACCAATAGGGTATAGGTCCCCTAAACTTATTCCAACTTAAATCAAGATAAGTAAGGGAGGAAAGATTGAACAAAGACATAGATCCACTAAACTCATTCCAACTCATATCAAGAAAATCAAGGTAAGGAAGATTGAACAAAGAAACGAGGATGGTTGAACTGATAAACCACATCTAGACAGACCTAGATGTTTAAGTTGTGAGAGACTACCGATAACTCTCGCCAAATTTTCTTCGGCGACTTGATATGCATTGTTTAATGACATATATTCTAGTGATGGGAGACTAGCCAACCACTCTAAGCTCACATCATTACCACTTCTACACCTTGAAACCGGTTCACACTTATGCACAACTTCGCTAACTTCCTATCCATACACTTACGACACTTATGACCGAGACTCCCTAGCATCTATATATTGAGACATATCCGGTATGTTAAGTTAGTTAAGAAACCCAATCTCGGAGGCGACTAGCTCTGCACACTTATGTAATTATCACCCAAATCCAAATATTTGAGATGTTTCAATTCGAACAACCATGAAATCGTACCATCTCTTACACCGAAAGCCATGGAGATCCAACTTGGAGACATGCCTACCCATCTCCATTTCGTCCGAACTCCACACCTCTCCATGCACAACACTCCTCTCCCTCCCATGACTTTAGATTTCCATGGTCGTCAACTAAGCTCTCCTAAATTTCAAAAGTGCCTTCAATTCGTGGGGAGGACATCCATGGACGCATATGAGAACTAAAAACATACAAAATAAACCATTCATTTGAAACATTATCACCTTCATTGGAGAGCAATGTCCTTAGCAATATTCAAAAAAGCTGTCATTTGGCTTTCTTTAACATAGTGAAATTTCGCCGTGTGAATGACGATTAGAAGGAGAATGGAAATTCCTTGAAGCCGTGCTCGACTCGGCCCGCTATTATGCATTCTCATGGTCGCTTAGAATTGAGAAAATAAGGACGCGTTATAGACTCGAACCTAAAAACACGTTATAGACTTTGCCCCTAACGACACGTTATGGCATTTATTGGGATGTCGTAGTTATTTCAATTCGAGATGAGTAAAAATCATGACCGTTAACATTAAACCACACTCAAAAATTGGTAAATAACAAGAATTGACGTGCGAGAGAAGGCAAAGTACGTCTATATAAGTAGGAATGGACAACAAAGCTATCATATTTAGCACGGAAGACTTTATCATCAAAAAGTAATTATCACTAAATTTGAAATTGGACTACTTCACCATATTGACTATATTAGACTAGTTAATTGCCATGGTTCCATATATCATTTGATTATGTCTTGTTTTATTTGTCTTTTATGTATTTTTACAATTTCGATTTCATTTGTCTATATATTATTCACTTTCTATTTTTATTATATACAATTTTACTCTCTCTTTTTAAGGCTTACTTGATGAAATCCAGGACATATTTCGGTGTAAGCAATGGGTATGCCAATAGGGAGGTAACTAAGTTGGAAGGGTAAAAGTTGAAAATGAGGAGAAGAAAGGAGAGGGGAAACTATGGAAGAGGGCAACATTGAAAAAGAGGAGACGTGGAAAATTTGTGTCGAAACTATGTAAAACAACTCCTTGTTCATTTTGGACTGTAATAAACCCAAGAACAAAGGAGGAAAAGATTAGTTTGTTTATTTCACATTATTGTGATTATTAAGTAGCATAAAAGACTCTAAATTGCGATTATCCACCTAAAATTGTAGTAAAACTAAAACATAACCACACCCATCTATATCCAATAGAGAAATCCAAAGACAATCATTATAAAATCCATAAGTAAAACTAAACCAAACATTTATGATATAAATATTATTTATTTATTAAACAATATACAAGGAGGAACTCTAGGAAATGTAATTTTTCCCTGCCATAGACCATTTGATGATGCATTACACTTTGCCCGAAAACAAAGTTTGTAAATCACAATAGAATGTTAATGTACAGTATGACCAAACATCTAAAAAGGTCAAAATCCATAAAAAAACAACAACGTGCTAATCCATGGGTAAGTGCACAAAGTTGGTGGACAATTCCATGGACATAAAAACTCGAAATAAAGGAACCGCGATTGCGGTTCCGAATTCTAGGTTCGGTAATTACCGAACCTAAAACCGTGATCGCGAACTCTAAGACATAATTTAGCAGTCCAGCGACTCCTTATTTTCCTCATTTTTCATTTCAAACCGCGATTTTTCCTAAGCGTTTCTCACTCGTGCTTTCAATACCACCTCAAAACGCTTATCGGACTTACGGATAGCGATAGATTCAACCATGCCACCAAGACGAGGAGGTAAGTCCCCGATCAGATTGTAATCATTTTTTTGCATTTTAGTTTTTTTTTTTGCATTTTCATGGGTTTTTTTGAAATGTTTGTTTATGTATACAATTTTCTTGGTTTATACCTATAACTCGTAGTTCAACAAATTGTTGAAGAGTAAGTAATAACCCCTTTTCACCGCCTTGGATTACGGGTCAATGCTTTGCTTATCTCTTCGGGTAGAGGCCATATTAAACCTAACGAGACTCGATCACGCAACCCTTGGAGTGAAGCACGAGTATAATAGTTTCAATTCATTCAAGAGAATTATCTCATTAATCTCATATAATTGTTAGCTAATGGAAATAAATAAATAAATAATTATACCAACCTTTTAACGAATGGTTGTGTGTGTTTTGGGCAGCCAAATATTGAGATATTACACCAAATGATATAGGAAGGCTTCTCAATTGATTATCTTTTAATTTTATTTTGACAAAAGCATATAACTTCCTTCAAATAAGAAAGACTTCTAAATTGGATGTGTATACTCCACAAAGAAAGTATCTCACTGTCAATATGTTGGAAGAGAGATCTAAACATCAAAAATTGGTGAGATTTCCCATAGTCATGGGAATGGTTCCCACAATACCATTATGTAAGATTTCAAGGTTTGTGAGGAAATGAATCCCTATTAAAATATTAGGGATGAGGCAATCTAAAAAATTGGCAGCTAGGTCAAGTGAACCTAATTTGGTTATATTTTCTAGCCAATAAGGTATAGATCCACTAAGCTCATTCCCGGTTAAGTCAAGATAAGTAAGGGAGGAAAGATTGAACAACTTGATATAGATCCACTAAATTCATTCAAATTCAAGTCATGAAAATTAAGGTAAGGAAGATTGAACAAAGAAACCGGGATGGTTGAACTTGATAAACCACATCTAGAAAGACCCAAATGTATAAGGCGTGAGAGACTACAAGTGAGCATCTTGAAGATCTACATTGTTTAATGAAATATATTTTAGTGATAGGAGAGTAGCCAATCACTCTAAACTTAGATCATTACCACTTGTACACCTTGAAACCGGTTCACACTTTGGCACTTCTTACCGCTAACTTCCTCTCCATTCTTATCATTACTCGTTTTATATTAAGTTTTTGTTTACGTATTCTTTTAGATATGCTATTTTGCTCTCCCTTTCTTCTTATACTATCTTTAACAGTTCCATAGACCAATCTTGATCTTTTGTTGGCATTAATGATGACAATAATATATTGTGGTTAGTTCAATATATTTGTTAATCTTACATCACTTTTGATAACATTATGAACACAAAAATAAAATTATATGTGAAACAATTCAATAATTTACACATTTAAATTAATAGTAAATATTTTACGCAATTCCACATAAAAACAATCACGTCCACACAAACAATACTAAATCACTAGGTATCTTAGATAAATATGAATATATAGGAAAATCCCTGACGACACAATTATTGATACCTGGTTTAACTTTGGAAAATCATCATAATAAACTACAAAGCATTATAAACTGAACCTAAACTGTTGTACAATTTGTTGAAAGGCTCTTTGGGCTTATTTTTATACATAGAGAAAGAGGTGACCTGCCATCCGCAACAGAAAGGCGGTGAATTTTATCATTTACCAGTTGAAAAGCTTGACAAACAGAACTGCTATAATTCTGTCCATCACTTGAAACAATTTAATCCCCCACCCTACTTTTATTGAAAGCACAATCACCATAGTCGAAAATCCCATTCCTACTGACAATCCAAAACTCAACCAATACCTTGGAAACTCTTCATCTGTCTCATCTTCATCATCCATTGTGGGTACTGGTGGAGGAGATAGTGGTAGATGATGGCGAGAACAATTCCTTTCAAGTGACAGATTTGGATTTCCTAAATATGATGATGAATCATTAAATGTTAACATATGACCTTCCCTTGGTATCCTGCCTGACAGATTGTTGTAAGACAGATTTAAATATCCCAAGTAATCCAGAAGACTAAGCTGTGGTGGAATTCGACCTGAAAAATTGTTGACAGAAAGATCCAACGATTCCAATTGCCGCAACTTTCCCAAACTATGTGGAATTGGCCCACTGAAATTGTTCTTGTAGAGGTTGAGATACATCAAGCCCACAAGATTTCCAATTCCAGGCCGAAGATGGCCGCTCAATCTGTTATTTGACAAATCAATGCATGTCAAACTGGAAACAACATACGTGTAACTCAAATATCCACCCTTGACATGCAGTTCCAAACCATCCACATAGTAATCAGATTCTCCCAGCTTGGAGAATGTTTGCTGTATTTCCTTCATGGCTGTAAAAGTGAGGTATTCATCCGGGATCCCACCAGACAATATATTTGAAGAAAGATCTAGAATTTGAAGCCCAGGCGTTTGGCCGATCTGTGGAGGAAGCTTTCCTTTGAAATTGTTGGATCTCATAACAAGAACTTGCAGACTTGACAAATTGGCGATCCAATGTGGGATATCACCTGTGAAATGGTTTTCTCTAATTTCAAACACCATCAACTGTGAGAGATTTCCTAACGTCGGAGGAAGATGTCCTTGCAGTTTGTTTTTCCAATGCGGAAAGACTCGAGATTTTCCAATTTGCCAAGCTCCTTTGGAATCTCTCCGCCCAAATTATTATTTTCTAAGCCCAACATCACGAGAGATGAACAATCGCCCAAACTAGTGGGGATATTGAATGTTAACCGATTTCCTGACACATCCAAGACTTGTAGATCACTCATATTTGCCAATGACTGTGGGATTCTCCTTCGAATTTGTTATCTGCGAGTAGCAACAAATTTACAAACAAATGCTTATCAATATCGGCCTGTAGATGTCCACTCAATTCATTCACAGACAGATCCAACACCGGTATATTGGTCGAGATGGGAGAGAAAGGACCTTCCAATTGATTATGGGATAGGTCGAGTCTTGTCAAGTCTGATGAAAAATCCCAAACCCAAGAAGGAAGATTTCCCACAAGCTCGGTGCCTGATAAATCCAGTTCAAAAAGCCCGACTTGAGTCAAAATCCAAGCAGGAATTGGACCTCCCACTTTACAGCCTTTGAAAGATAGATAATCCAATTGAAAAGGGGGAATCCAAGTTCAGCTAATATTGATACTCAATCCGCTGTCGCCCAATTCTAATTCTATCATCTTAGAAGTATGCTGAAAGAGAACCTCATCGGAAACTGCTCCTTGTTGCATCTTGTTGTTTGATAGATCTAATAACTCACGAGACGATGGGAGTGAAAGCGAAGAAGGGATGCTCTCATTCAACTGGTTCTTGTTCACATCAAGATAAGTGAGGGAATTAAACTGACCAAATGACATAGGAAGGCTTCCACTCAATTGACTATCTCTTAATCTTAACTCGACAAGAGCATATAAATTTCCTATACGAGGAGGAATTCGACCACTAAGCCTATTGTAGCTAAGATGTATGTTAGTAAGGGTTGTATGAAAATCTAAGTTAGGTGGTATTGTTCCTTCTAATTCGTTGTCCTCAAGGTTCAAATAAGAAAGACTTCCGAATCGGGTATGCATATTCCACAAAGAAGGTATCCCTCCCGTCAATATGTTGGATGAGAGATCTAACCATCTAAGATAGGTGAGATTACATACGAGACATGGGAATGGTTCCCCCAATGTTATTCTGGGAGAGGTCAAGGTTTGTGAGAAAATGAAGCTCTGTTAAACTATTAGGGATGGGACCATCTAACAAATTGGCAGCTAGGTCGAGTGAAACTAATTTGGTCATATTTTGCAACCAATAGGGTATAGGTCCCCTAAACTTATTCCAACTTAAATCAAGATAAGTAAGGGAGGAAAGATTGAACAAAGACATAGATCCACTAAACTCATTCCAACTCATATCAAGAAAATCAAGGTAAGGAAGATTGAACAAAGAAACGAGGATGGTTGAACTGATAAACCACATCTAGACAGACCTAGATGTTTAAGTTGTGAGAGACTACCGATAACTCTCGCCAAAGTTTCTTCGGTGACTTGACATGCATTGTTTAATGACGAGATATTCTAGTGATGGGAGACTAGCCAACCACTCTAAGCTTACATCATTACCACTTTGCTACACCTTGAAACCGGTTCACACTTACGCACAACTTCGCTAGCTTCCTATCCATACACTTACGACACTTATGACCGAGTCCCTAGCATCTATATATTGAGACATATCCGGGTATGTTAAGTTAGTTAAGGAACCCAATCCGGAGGCAACGGCTCCGCACACTTATGTAATTATCACCCAAATCCAAATATTTGAGATGTTTCAATTCGAACAACCATGAAATCGTACCATCTCTCTTACCCGAAAGCCATGGAGATCCAACTTGGAGACATGCCTACCCATCTCCATTTCGTCGCACTCCACACCTCTCCATGCACAACACTCCTCTCCCTCCCATGACTTTAGATTTCCATGGTCGTCAACTACGCTCTCCCTAAATTTCAAAAGTTCCTTGAATTCATGGGGAGGACATCCATGGACGCATATGAGAACTAAAAACATACAAAATAAACCATTCATTTGAACCATTATCACCTTCATTGGAGAGCAATGTCCTTAGCAATATTCAAAAAAGCTGTCATTTGGCTTTCTTTAAAATAGCGAAATTTACATTGTGTGAATGACGATTAGAAGGAGAATGGAAATTCCTTGAAGCCGTGCTCGACTCGGCCCGCTACTATGCATTCTGTGGTCACTCGGAATTGAGAAAATAAGGACGCATTATAGACTCGAACCTAAAAAACATGTTATAGACTTTGCCCCTAACGACACGTTATGGCATTTACTTGGGATGTCGTAGTTATTTCAATTCGGATGAGTAAAAATCATGACCGTTAACATTAAACCACACTCAAAAATTGGTAAATAACAGATAATTTGACGTGCCGAGAAGGCAAAGTACGTCTATATAAGTAGGAATGGACAAAAGCTATCATATTTAGCATGGAAGACTTTATCATCAAAAAAGTAATTATCACTAAATTTGAAATTGGACTACTTCACCATATTGACTATATTAGACTAGTTAATTGCCATGGTTCCATATATCATCTGATTATGTCTTGTTTTCTTTGTCTTTTATGTCTTTTTACAATTTCGATTTCATTTGTCTATATATTATTCACTTCCTATTTTTATTATATACAATTTTATTCTCTCTTTTTAAGGCTTACTTGATAAATCCGGACATATTTCGAGTGTAAGCAATGGGTATGCCGATAGGGAGGTAACTAAGTTGGAAGGGTAAAATTTGGAAATGAGGAGAAGAAAGGAGAGGGGAAAGCTGTGGAAGAGCGATTTTCCTCATTTTTCATTTCAAACCGCGATTTTTCCTAAACGTTTTTCACTCGCGCTTTCAATACCACCTCAAAATTGCTCATCGGACTTCTGGATAGCGATAGATTCAACCATGCCACCAAGACGAGGAGGTAAGTCCCCGATTGTAATCATTTTTTTGCATTTTAGGTTTTTTTTTTTTAGGTTTTTTTTTTTGCATTTTCATGGGTTTTTTGAAATGTTTGTTTATGTATACAATTTTCTTGTTTTATCAGTTGGTCGGCAAGCTCGAAATCATGCAAACCATCAAAACATTCCTCAAAACCCACCGAACATTCCTCAAAACCCTCCGAACATTCCTCAAAACCCTCCTCCAAACATAGATCCGCCTCCTGTGGCTCCTTCTGTCCCCACTGAGCCAACAGGAACGCAAGATAATATCATTGGAAGAATCCGAGAAAATAAAATTGTCATTGAGAACCTAATTCAAACTATAAGACAAAACCATGCTACAAATCCATCCCGCATGACTTTAGCCAATACATTACAAACATTGATTGGCGAAGTCGAGTCTCGCAACCAACCAAATACATAGATGGAACACCTTTAGAAGTGACTGTAGGTGGTGGTATGCGGATAAACTATCCCATGTGGCACAAAAGACAAAAAAATTGGAAAAGACCTCATTTGTGCATTATTTACCGACCCTAGAACCAATGCCCCCTCGCAGTTACTTCAAAAACGGTTCCCAATCCATTGGTGCCATGATGACAGAATCAAAAACAATTTTTGGGACCGATGGTGGATGGTTTTTGATTATCCACCATGCAACAACAATGAGGTTCCTCTTTATTTTTTGAAGAAATTATATTGCGAGTTCGTGCTCAATGAGGTCCCGAATTATTTTGACTTTTCTGACTTTTTTGGTCGAGGAGGTGGCTCTGCACAGAGCAGACCTGGTGCACGCGTAGGTCAGCCTAGGATCCCCCATGCCCCAAAACCCCACTGCCTTTAGTTATCCCTCCTACAATGAAGGAGGTTGTGGAGATTGATACATTGCATGCATTGAGGGAGCTCACTGACACTCTCACCCAACATAGTGACCAGATTACATCTGGTGATGTTGGTGGAGGCACCAGTTCTAGTGCACCACACCACTGTGGATCATGTGGTGCCGTATGCACTGCAGGTGAGACATCATTTGCTGGTTCACATGATTTCTTTTCTATAGATGAGATGTTGGGGAATGTTTTTGAACTGGTGCCACTGATATTGGTCTTTCACAGGTAAATTTCAAATAAATTTAAATTATATATATATATATATATATATATTTAATTCATAGATATATATATATATATATATATATATATATATATATATATATATATATATATATATATATATATATGATTGTACGTCATGTACATACATGTAAAAAACTAATTTTTTATTTTATTTTAAATAGCAAGAGCCGGTGAAGGAAACATCCGGCGTCGACATGCTAGCTACTGCAGCTGGGCGTGTTTCAAACGTAAGTTTCAAGTTGTACAAACTTACAAATTTTTAATTTCATTTGATTGCACTAGATTATTATTATAATGTTTCACGTGTATGTTGTACATGTATTAATATTTTTCTCTTTTATACACAGGAGCCTGGCGGGTCATCATCTGCTCAGGGAACTGAGGCTACTGGCACGCCTCACATGAGTTTTACGCAGGTTAGTAAATCTCTTTACACTTTGTTTCTAATTACTGGAAGTTCACGTGGATTACATGCTTTGGACCTCTGTCATGTAGATTTTAATATTGATTTGTACATGTTTTTTGTATAGCTTATGACTACTAGAGAGACTCCTCCATATATGCAGATCATGGAGGTGCCAGTAGATATCGCCATAAAAGATCTCAGATCCACTAACTGAGGTACAATTTTTTAAATTTGTTAAATTTTGGAGGTTCATTATTTCTTATTAAACTTAAATCTACAATATCAAATTTTGTAGGTATATGTGAAATATTTAATTTGAAAATTAATTATTTGTATGTAGCTTACCCCTCGTGAGTCTATTGTTGTCCCTGCGACGCATCAACAACAAATTGATAGGGATCATGACATTGCGGTAAGATTTCACATGCATTTTAACTAAATTGTACAAGTTTCTAAATTTTGAATGTATTTTAAAATTTTGGGTGTTAAAAACTTGTTGTTTATGAATGTGCAGGTTAGGTTGCAGGCATGCTTAGAGACACCTAGGACCACACGGATGAAATCCGTAGTGGCATCTCCCTCCACTACATCCCCAAGTCGTGGACGTGCTACTTCTAGCAGGGCGAAGAGAGGGAAGATGTTTCATGAGTAGATTTATAGTCCACCTGGATGTACATATGTGGTCATGAGTAGATTCATAGTCCATTGTATATATATAGCCTTTTGCGACCGCATGTGGTCCCATATGTACATTATGACACGTGCTTAGTTCGAGATGTACACATACATTATGAACTTATACATATATATTTTCAGAGACGTGCGTCTGGAGCACACTTTGTTTGATTCTTATATATATATATATATATATATATATATATATATATATATATATATCCATGTGTGTTGGTTTTCATATTTATGACTTTTTCAGTTCTTCTTTAACAAGCAGTGTAACGTTGGGATGCATATTTCTTAACTTCTGCTTTATGGGTTTAGCATCTAATGGAAAACATTAATATTCATATTCTCATAATAATGCTATGAAAACATTTTTTTCTTTTGTTGAAAGTGAAGCTCCAAGATTTATCTATTATTTTTCTATATGTTCTTTGTCTTGTTTGTTTACTAATGACTCAAAGAGGATTTCACTATGAGACTTATGTTTGTTTTTCTTGCAAGGATTTTCAGAAGTAGTCTTGATTTTTCTTATACTCTTTTTATTCAAGTGTTCACACATCTGTACTTTTTATCCAAAGTATGCACAATCATCTAGGTTGATGGGAAAATATTTCTTATGATCCCCCTTCAAAATAGAATCCCTGATTCCCATGAATTCTACAAATGTCTCATCATTATCAAAGAGACACTGAGAGATCTTATATTAATAAGGCATGTTGAGGACTTAATTTATCATCTAGACCATTCTTTTGATATGTTGCCTCCAACAATGTTAAGGGATTGACCAATGATGGAAATTTCTTATTACCAGTTTCAATATGCAGATCTATTTAGATAGGACCCACAAACCACAAGCACTATTTTGATCTGACGATGAGTTAAACAATGAGCTCTATGTATAAGGGTAACTTTTTCTCTTGGTTATTGCGTGGGATTGGATTTTGATGAAAAGAGATATGATCATTGGAGTCAAGGTGTGTACTAATTTCTTGAAGGTGTCTGAGATCTATGTTTGTCGACACCCCTTAACTCATAAGTGTTTTATATAATATTTTCTTATGAGCAATGGTGATTTTGAGGAGATATAGGATCAAAATTCTAGCTGGTGTCTTTTCCAATTATTCTATTAAGTTGTATTGGACTTGTTGCGGAATAGGTAGGGGATAAATGGTATTACCAAACTAGAATGTCTTGTATCCACATCACAACTTTTCTCTAAGATCCTAATGGTATTTACTTGTTCATTAGATGAATGGACGCATCCTATAAGGGATTAAAATTGTTTATCATTTTTTGGATAGATGCAGGTAGTATTCCGATAGTCATTACAAGCTTGTCCATGATCTGAATTTTTGTTCTTTTTATCTCCATGGTTAGGATATATGGTTATTTGAATATACCCATCTTCTCATTAGGACCATGTCTAAATTCTTTGCAAATTGTTGTAGCAACATATCTTTATCAAATGGGTAAGGAAATAGCTTTTTGTATAGATATTTTCTATTGTGTCCTACATTTCTTTCTTGTAAAGTGGTTAGCGTATTCTTCATTGAATGCAACTCTTGTTGAATCATTTTTTCCTTTGTGGGTGATATATTGGTCTATTCACTTTAGCAACTTTGAAATTTTCTTCATTAGATGGATAAATGTGAAATTCACCTAACTTTATCTTGAGTCTATCCTTGCATGTATTCCTATTCAAGTAACCTAAGGTCACTAAATTTTGAGCGAGTTTTAGTATTTGTCTTTGAATGATCTCCTCTTCGAATAAGGGATCATCTTCATCATAAAATCTAGGAGGAGGTGAGTCTTTGTGACTATGTTCAATCTTGAATCTACGTGAAGCCTTAAAGTAAGGTTTTCATGAATCACTTGTTGGTTTTGGTGGGTGATCCTCAACATTTTTTTTACGTTTTATTGAAGTGGAAGAATAACCTGTATTAAAATGGATGTCCATTTCTATGAGGGATGGTCATTTTGGATCTTCTACTTTGTGATTCATGGTCTTAATCGCCACTTCATACTCTTGTAATAGTCTACCTCCTAACTCAAGGACTCTTGCAAGTACTTCGTCTCTATTGTAGTAAAGGAGCTCATGAAAGAAAGATAGATCTAATTTGTTTTGGTCTTCGTATGAATTAGATTCTTCTCCACTATGACCAACCAAAGGTTCCATGTCTTTGACTTGTGAGAAGAGGGTTTCTAAATATTTTCGACTGAATGGGTATGTTGAATTAAAAGGATTTACCTTTAAGTTGGGTTCATCTCATTTAGACATCATTTTTGTGATTTTTGGCATCACTCGACTCCATGGCAACTAGAGAGGCCTCGTCTGATCCGAACCTCGGCATAGGGACCCTCTACAATAGCCTCTCTCTAGTTTTTTCCTTCTCATTTCATTGCTCTCACTGTCCTATTGTTTGCAAATGCGTGAAATAGTGCAAATGAGCTAGCCAGTAAGGTTGTCAAACGCTATATTTTGCAAACGGGGTCGTGGCACCAAACCGACTACGCCACCACACATCCGGGTGGCTAGGTGAATGCTAGAGGAGGTGGTGTTTTGGTGCGCGAAAGGGTCGTCTTTGCTTCCTTAGCTACTACTTCGCTTCGTTCGGCGTAGTCCCTTAAGAGCCCCGAGACCAAAATATCGCTCAACTTCGACGGGTGACTACTCGACTCGTGGCACCTAGAGAGGCCTCATCTAATCTAAAACCTCGTGCAGGAGACCTCTACAATAGCCTCTCTCGGTTTTTTCCTTCTCATTTCGGTGCTCTCGCTTGTCCTACTGCGTTTGCAAACGCGTGAAATAGTGCAATGGAGCCAAACAGTAAGGTTGTCAAACGCTATATTTTGCAAACGGTGGGTCGTGGCACCAAACCGACTACACCGGGAACATCCAGTGGCTGGCTAGTGAATGCTAGAGGAGGTGGTGTTTTGGTGCGCGAAAGGGTCGTTGCTTCCGGCTACTTCTTCTTCGGGCGTAGTCCCTTAAGAGCCCCGAGACCAAAATATCGCTCAACTTCGACGGTGACTACTCAGACTCCGTGGCACCTAGAGAGGCCTCATCTGATCCAACACCTTGGTGTAGAGACCCTCTACAATAGCCTCTCTCTCAGTTTTTTCCTTCTCATTTCGGTGCTCTCGTTGTCCTACTGTTTGCAAACGCGTGAAATAGTGCAGTTGGAGCCAGTGTAAGGTTGTCAAATGCTATATTTTGCAAACGGTGGGTCGTGGCACCAAACCGACTACGCTGCAACATGTCTGGGTGGCTAGGTGAATGCTAGAGGAGGTGGTGTTTTGGTGCGCGAAAGGGTCGTTGCTTCCGGCTACTTCGTTCGGGCGTAGTCCCTTAAGAGCCCTGAGACCAAAATATCGTTCAACTTCGACGGGTGACTACTCGACTCCGTGGCACCTAGAGAGGCCTCATCTAATCTAAACCTCAGTGTAGGGACCCTCTACAATAGCCTCTCTCAGTTTTTTCCTTCTCATTTCGGTGCTCTCGTTGTCCTACTTGTTTGCAAACGCGTGAAATAGTGCAGTTGGAGCCAGTGTAAGGTTGTCAAACGCTATATTTTGCAAACGGTGGGTCGTGGCACCAAACCGACTGTGGCAAAACACATCCGGGTGGCTAGGTGAATGCTAGAGGAGGTGGTGTTTTGGTGCGCGAAAGGGTCGTTGCTTCCGGCTACTTCGTTCGGCGTAGTCCCTTAAGAGCCCTGAGACCAAAATATCGTTCAACTTCGACGGTGACTACTCGGACTCCGTGGCACCTAGAGAGGCCTCGTCTAATCCAAACCTCGGCATAGAGACCCTCTACAATAGCCTCTCTCAATTTTTTCCTTCTCATTTCGGTGCTCTCGTTGTCCTACTATTTGCAAACGCGTGAAATAGTGCAGTTGGAGCTAGTGTAAGGTTGTCAAACGCTATATTTTGCAAACGGTGGGTCATGGCACCAAACCGACTATGCTACGGCACATCCAAGTGGCTAGGTGAATGCTAGAGGAGGTGGTGTTTTTGGTGCGCGAAAGGGTCGTTGCTTCCGGGCTACTTCGTTCGAGCGTAGTCCCTTAAGAGCCCTGAGACCAAAATATCGCTTCAACTTCGACGGTGACTACTCGACTCCATGGCACCTAGAGAGGCCTCATCTGATCCAAACCTTAGCGTAGGGACCCTCTACAATAGCCTCTCTCATTTTTTTTTTTCCTTCTCATTTCGGTGCTCTCATTGTCCTACTGTTTGCAAACGCGTGAAATAGTGCAGTTGGAGCTAGTGTAAGGTTGTCAAACGCTATATTTTGCAAACGGTGGGTCGTGGCACCAAACCGACTACGCCAAACATCCGGGTGGCTAGGTGAATGCTAGAGGAGGTGGTGTTTTGGTGCACGAAAGGGTCGTTGCTTCCGGCTACTTCGTTCGGCGTAGTCCCTTAAGAGCCCTGAGACCAAAATATCGTTCAACTTCGACGGGTGACTACTCGGACTCCGTGGCACCTAGAGAGGCCTCATCTAATCTGAAACCTCGGTGTAGAGACCCTCTACAATAGCCTCTCTCGGTTTTTTCCTTCTCATTTCGGTGCTCTCGCTGTCCTACTATTTGCAAACGCGTGAAATAGTGCAATGGAGCTAGCCAAAGGTCATCAAACGCTATATTTTGCAAACGGTGGGTCGTGGCACCGAACCGAATGTGCCGACACATCCGGGTGGCTAGGTGAATGCTAGAGGAGGTGGTGTTTTGGTGCGCGAAAGGGTCGTTGCTTCTTCGGGCTACTTCGTTCGGGCGTAGTCCCTTAAGAGCCATGAGACCAAAATATCGTTCAACTTCGACGGTGACTACTCAGACTCCATGGCACCTAGAGAGGCCTCATCTAATCCAAAACCTCAACATAGAGACCCTCTACAATAGCCTCTCTCGGTTTTTTCCTTCTCATTTCGGTGCTCTCGCTGTCCTACTGTTTGCAAACGCGTGAAATAGTGCAGTTGAGCTAGTGTAAGGTTGTCAAACGCTATATTTTGCAAACGGGTGGGTCGTGGCACCAAACCAACTACACCGGCACATGTCGGTGGCCAGTGAACACTAGAGGAGGTGGTGTTTTGGTGCACAAAAGGGTCGTTGCTTCCGGCTACTTCTGCTCGGGGCGTAGTCCCTTAAGAGCCCCGAGACCAAAATATCGCTCAACTTCGACGGTGACTACTCGACTCCGTGGCACCTAGAGAGGCCTCATCTATCCAAAACCTCAAAGCATAGTAGACCTCTACAATAGCCTCTCTCGGTTTTTTTCCTTCTCATTTCGGTGCTCTCGCTGTCCTACTGTTTGCAAACGCATGAAATAGTGCAGTTGAGCTAGTGTAAGGTTGTCAAACGCTATATTTTGCAAACGGTGGGTCATGGCACCAAACCGACTATGCACCGGCATGTCCGAGTGGCTAGGTGAATGCTAGAGGAGGTGGTGTTTTGGTGCACGAAAGGGTCGTTGCTTCCGGGCTACTTCGTTCGGGCGTAGTCCCTTAAGAGCCCTGAGACCAAAATATCGTTCAACTTCGACGGGTGACTACTCAGACTCCGTGGCACCTAGAGAGGCCTCATCTAATCTAAAAACCTCAGCAGTAGGGACCCTACAATAGCCTCTCTCGGTTTTTTCCTTCTCATTTCGGTGCTCTCGTTGTCCTACCTTTGCAAACGCGTGAAATAGTGCAATGAGCCAAAGTGTAAGGTCACAAACGCTATATTTTGCAAACGGTGGGTCGTGGCACCAAACCAACTACTGCCGGCATGTCCAGGTGGCTAGGTGAATGCTAGAGGAGGTGGTGTTTTGGTGCATGAAAGGGTCGTTGCTTCCGGCTACTTCGTTCGGGCGTAGTCCCTTAAGAGCCCTGAGACCAAAATATCGTTCAACTTCGACGGGTGACTACTCGACTCATGGCACCTAGAGAGGCCTCATCTAATCCAACCCTCGGCACATGAGACCCTCTACAATAGCCTCTCTCGGTTTTTTTCCTTCTCATTTCGGTGCTCTCGCTGTCCTACTTTTTGCAAACGCGTGAAAATAGTGCAATGGAGCTAGCAGTAAGGTTGTCAAACGCTATATTTTGCAAACGGTGGGTCGTGGCACCAAAATCGACTACACTACACATGTCATCAGGTGGCTAGTGTGAACACTAGAGGAGGTGGTGTTTTCGGCGCGAAAGGGTCGCTGCTTCCGGCTACTTCGTTCGGGCGTAGTCCCTTAAGAGCCCCGAGACCAAAATATCGCTCAACTTCGACGGTGACTACTCGACTCCGTGGCACCTAGAGAGGCCTCATCTATCCAACACCTCGGCATAGGGACCCTCTACAATAGCCTCTCTCATTTTTTTTCCTTCTCATTTCGGTGCTCTCGCTTGTCCTACTGTTTGCAAACGCGTGAAATAGTGCAGTTGAGCCAATGTAAGGTTGTCAAACGCTATATTTTGCAAATGGTGGGTCATGTGGCACCAAACCGACTGCCGGCACATCCCGGGTGGCCAGTGAATGCTAGAGGAGGTGGTGTTTTGGTGCGCGAAAGGGTCGTTGCTTCCGGCTACTTCTTTCGTTCGGGCGTAGTCCCTTAAGAGCCCCGAGACCAAAATATCGTTCAACTTCGACGGTGACTACTCGACTCATGGCACCTAGAGAGGCCTCGTCCGATCCGACACCTCTCGGCAAGTAGAGACCCTACAATAGCCTTTCTCTCTTGCTTTTTTCCTTCTCATTTTGGTGCACACGTGTAGGTATGGTCTCTTGTAAACACTTGGGAGGAATTTTTTAACATTTTCAAAATTTACAACATTTTCAAAATTTACAACATTTTCAAAATTTACAACATTTTCAAAATTTACAACATTTTCAAAATTTACAACATTTTCAAAATTTACAACTTTTTCAAAATTTACAACATTTTCAAAATTTACAACATTTTTCAAAATTTACAACATTTTCAAAATTTACAACTTTTTCAAAATTTACAACATTTTCAAAATTTACAACTTTTTCAAAATTTACAACTTTTTCAAACAATGAAAGCTTCTCTTAGCTTCGAGAATTTAAAATTCTCTACTAACAGTGCCAACCACGTGAAGGTGGAAGCTTTTCTGGCACCACTAACCTAAACATAAAAGTGTTAGTCAAAGAAATTTAAGTTTCAAATCAAAACCATATACTATCTATATATGTACAAAATACACAAATTTAAAATAAAATATATTCAAACTTAAATCTAGATCTTTAAACTAAAAATTTATATATATATATATATGAAAAGAAATTATATATACTGTAGACATTCAAGCATTGTAAATTCATTCCAATGAACCATCAGGATCGGATCTACTCTGAATAGCAGATAAGATTGCTTCATGATCTGACTCTCGAACCTTCCAAAGAACCTTGTTATTAGGCCTTCCTCGATATCTATACAACTGAATATTTGTCGCTAGAACTAGATGTGAATATAAGAGTATTTTCCTGTGTGTCTCAAAGTCTTCAAACACCCAAACAGAGGAGTTTTTAATGGATACCATCAAGCCAAGTTCCAGTAACTACCACTGACCCTGTAGGATACTCAATATCTTCGCCATCTATAATAGGAGAAGTCAACTTCTTTCTTTCCTCGATGCAACGACATAAGAAATAGTCTGTTCCTTCTTCATTGTCTTCTTGTCGCAATTACTGCAAACACATGTCCTACAAAAAAATAACCAAGGTTGAACAACTCAAATTTAAATTACATATTAAAATTTCAATGGACATAACTCAATACAAAAATTAAATAAATAACCATAAATACCTTGTCGCACCAAAATCAAAATTTCACAAAGTCCTTGGATGTTGTAACTTCATCTACAGAAACAAGTCGTAATGCTTGTGGAGGTTGATAACTAGGAAGCGGAGTTAGAGGCCTACAAATCCATCCTTCCACCCATTCTTGTGAATCACACTCAAGCAAAGTGACAAATTCGATACAAGATGCACAAAAACATGTCAACTTTCTTGTCCATACGGCCCACGAAGTAGCGTCTGAGCTACAAAATGAGTGCATATCACTGGACCCAGTGAGTGTCATACAATCCTCGTAGTTAGCAATATGTTGTTCCTCTATCAACCAAAAATATCTGTGAACTATGGAATTTTCTTGAGAACCTCAGGCCATGTTGTCAGTACACCATTCCACTATGCTCTTTGCATCTTTTAATTTAGCACCATCTTTGTACTTCAACTCTTCTCTTGCAAGAGCTCTTTTCACACATGCCCCTACACCGTCATGCTCTCCTTTTCCATGTCCAAATTTCAAAAAACTCCAAATATGTTGCACACCCATCTTGACGTGCATTCTCGCTCATCCAATAAAACATTCATGCATTCTTAAACCGAGACGTGTAATTATCTCGACCATATATAATGTTGTTTGAAGTGGATGTCCCTATCGACAAGTTTCCATAAAATAACCGAAACACCCTTGCACAAATTCAAGAGAATGAGTACGATCATCACCGATATAAAAGTGGTACTCTCTTAAAAAATTTTTTGATCATTCTCTCAGATTGTCAGAGAATGTAGAAATGCTATATGCACAAAAATGGCAACTTGTACTGAGTTGTAATATTGTGATTGAACCTCCATTTGTGGTTAGCAATGTGTAATTCTCTGCAAAATCGACCACTGAAACAATAGTACCAATAGGAAATGTGTCTTTGCATAGCTTGAATTGTTCATCCAACCATCGAGCTCTATGTGTATGCCTCGCATACTCATAAACAATTTCATCCTTAAATTTTCTCATAAATTGAAAAATGGGCATTTGTTCTATAACTAGCTCACACCGTTTCGACTCTTTTCCATCTTTCAACTGGTATGCAACTGATTTATATTTATCAAACTCAACTAAATTATGTCCTATTGTACCTTCAATTTTCTCATGGATGCAACTTTCCAATTTAGGTAATCCGCCGCATGTACTACAACTTCCATCTAAACAATCCTGACTATAAAAAAATTGTCCAACTTCTTTTTCACAAAATATAGTAGGAATGAAATCCCTGGAAGATATTGGTGGAACTTGAACACCACATTCGATAACATAGTTTCAGAATGAAAATTAGAATGAATACGTAAAAATTTAGCATAATGCATCACAAATTCAACATGTTGCCTACAACAACAAGTGGTGCGAGCATGGTTGATTTTCACATAGAATGGTTTCAACATTTCAAAAAAATGTTGACTAATTTTAATTTCCAGATTCTCTTGTTCAAACTTACGAAAAAATTGAGTTTGAGTCATATCTAAGAAATGCTTTGATGTGGTTCACGATTAGTAGAACCAACTCTCCGCTTTTATAACATCTCTTGTATTAGGTGAAACTCTAGTGTTATCATGCCAAAATTTAATAACAACTTCTCTTATAAAGATCAGAATTATTTTTGTCCTTACGCGGTGCTCTAGCGTAAAATGCCCAAAAATCGGCATTATTGAGTGATCAAGGATATTACGCCTTTCAATTGCTTTCATTAGAGTTTTTCGATTAACTTGCAACATTCGACTTGTTTGCGTAATCAAACATTGTTTTTTTTGATTCACTTACAACACTAGTAGCAAGTACACGACGCACAATATTACTATCCCTAGTGCATCTCTTGACACCAACAAAGTGATATATGCATCATCAAGGGTTTTCAACAATTGTAGAGGTTTGACCACGTATATTAGATGTTGTCAATCCTAAGGTGTTTAATGTAGGTCTCATTTTAATCAATTTCATCAAACTAACCAACAACTGACATCTTTGGGAATCATTTAAAATTTCAAAATGATTATCCCAAATTTCAAAGGGCTTTTCTTCCGATTTGTCGCTCGTAAAAAGTTGTCGACATTGGTTTCAAAATGTTTTCATCAATTTCAATAAAAAATTAGGTTTCTTACGTAAAATCCTAGGAGGTGTTTTTGTCAAATTTTGCTTGTCTACAGTTTCAACATGAATTTCCTTATTCACATTTTCATTGTCTCCTTCAATTTCAACATTTGCTACATCATGAGTATTTAATTCTTCTTCAACATTGACAGTAAAAACTTCTTCATCACGAGTATTTAATTCAACTTCAACATTGATAGTAGAAACATTACCTAGTTCTTCATTGCTTACAATAGTTGGGATTGAAGATGAACCTCTTCTAGATTCACGAAGTTTCCGCATTCGCTCAACATTTTGAATTTTGTTGGCCTCTAATTCGTTTGGTGTTTTTTTACTTAATGACTTCCTTTTTTGACTTCGTTTTTTGTCTCCCATGATGTTTTGCTTCCTAGTGATAAGAAAAACATGCAGAAAAAGATAAATTTCACAGTAATTCATACGGTAAGGTCAGAGAGTAAAAATCACATGGTAATTCGACATTGGGATGTGTGTAAATATGATTTATGAACCGCGAGCATGCTTTATAAACCGCGATCGTGGTTTATAAAGCGCGCTCGCAGTTTATGTTAAAAAACCATGATCGCGCTTTATAAACCCATGATCGTGGATCTATCTATCTGAACCTAAGCCTCGAAAATCTTTGTTTTTCCCCAACCAAAGCTATGGAAGGTCATTATGAAGTGTAAAAGGTCAAAAAACCTCAAATCTTCTCTTCCAAAGACTTGAACCATGCTAAAAACTGAAAACATTTCACAAAAATGGTGCCATCGCATAGGGGAGACTCTTAGCTTCGTAGAAATATTGTTTTTAAAGTGAATAGAATAAGATAAATATCATTTTATAATTTTTTACTAACAATAGGTCTTTAAGACATTTTTTCCCGTGAATGTTCATGTCTACGTTTAAGACTGTAACTTTTGTTTCGCTTATCAAAATATGATAAAACTTATACCATCCCAAGCGTGGACAAATTCTATACACGTTAAAAAAATATATTTTGATTTCGATATTTTTTGATATAGTTATGGCGGGCAAACGGAAAGCGCTCCGTTTTCTAAATATTTTCAGACCACTTTCACGGAAAAAATCATAAAAAAAAATATTGCTAAAAAAATACAAAATAAAATCCATCCCAAGATAGACAACTACATCTAACGTTTCACCAAAGGAAAAAAAAATAACAAGATTTGGTCATCCAAAATGCGGGCAAACGGACTACAATCTTATAAGTTTTTTCAAAAAAAAAAACTAAGTCATATAATTTTAAGTGTTTAATATAGCTAAACTTGTCCATTTTTTAAAAAATTAGTATTTTAGAAACTAGATTCTGAATGCTCCTAAAAAAATTAGACAAGCTAATGTGTAGGTTGTATTCATTTATATTTAACTAAAAGATAATTGAACATAAATGAAAAAGGAATTGAAATATGTCAAGTAACTGTTCAATTCTTAATTTTTTCAATTTTCCAACATTTGCTATAAACAATCCGTAGAAAAGCAAGACATCTCGCATAATGTAAAGACCTAAAAATTAATCCAATAAAACCCAAGCTAAAACAACAAATGGGGCTCTAAAATTTATGATAATTTTGTATGAGTTAAAAGCCCACGTGTCGTAACCTATATAAATTTAATATATATATTCATCCATGATGCACTTAAGGAGAAAAATCATTTGGTACATAAAAGGTTATAAGATTGACCGACGCTTTTAGTGCCACGCAGATCCACGATTCATTGCGGCAACAACGAGGTTCATAATGCATTTCCATTAAAATTTTTGTGGTAGGTTAGACCCTAGCTCACCATGTAATGGTAAATGATGAGGTAAGTGGGTCACCCTAGTAAAGGTACAAGCTAGAAATATTTAACCTCTTATCTAGTTTGTTTATCTAGCTTATTATTCATCCTTGTTTAGTATAATTTCCTTTAATTATAATTATTTTTATAATCTTGGGAGAGAAAAGGGGTCATGGGATTTCATTTGGTCCAACAAAATGAATCTCACGTCCATCTATATTCCATTCTAAAAATTTAAAATCATAACATTAGTTATTTCACATCCGAAAGGGGTCTCTATCGCAAATATGATAACCTTAACACCATTGAATATTAACTCGCAAACTATGGTAAAGAAATAAGATTAAAATGAAACTATGTGGTTAAGTTTAGCGTCGTGATGGTTTTCCAAATTTAGCTAGGCACAATAAGAAAAATGTATATTCCCATGAGCGCTATGCATGGTCAAAAATTTAAATTTATTTAGTTTTGTCAATTTCAACCAAACCATTATACTCAAAACCCCAAAGATACTAGAGTTATCACCTCCAAAGCCCTATCTAGAGTCTCATGCTAAAATCCACTCGACGAGGCCTTATAAAAATAACAAATACCCATCCCCTAATACTACACAATTTTCTTACCAAACATAAGTTTAATAACAAGTTTTTATTTCATTTTAAGAAGCGGGTCAACCAGGGCAAGAGGGAGATAAGGAAATAACTAAATTCATCCTGAAATAAAGGCCCTTTGATCAAAACAAACTAGGCCATAGATTTAGTTATATTTGTTTTTGCAAGAAAAGGGAACCTACCCTAAATCTATAATATCAAATTTACCCTAATTCCATAATATCAAATTTACCCTAATTCCATAATATCAATCTCTTCTTATTTTTCTTAGGTTTATAGGTTTTATTATGTAGGTCAATCTAGCCGCCATGGGGAAGGAGAGGAAAATGTTTTATTCTTCTTCTTCGATAACCATATCTGGTTTACTCTTGTCAAATGTTCTTCTCCATTTTTGTGTACATATTTTAAGCCCATAAGGGCAAGGAATTCATCAATGGAGCTTTTCTTTTCCGTACGTTATTTTAGGTTGTGTGTGTGTGTGTAATTCATTTTTGTTGATTCTTAAAGAAAACAGAGCCCAAAAATGGGGGTGGGTGAGCAAGGGGAAGAGAAGGGAATTGGGAAAAAAGTACGACCACGTCGGATGGGGGAAAGAAGGGTGGCCATGGGTGAGGTGCAGGGTTTGAGGGAGGGGTGTGTGGCCAAACCGCAACCCCTCCTCCTCATATTCACAATTATATATATATATATATATATATATATAAGCATTATTCGATTAAAACGTCTAGTTTTATGGTTTTCTATAACTCTTGAATTTCATTAAATTTATTTTTCAGAATTGAAAGGAAAATGATACAAATTTATAAGTAAGGGAAGGATTAATGAAATTTGAGTTTCACTCTTTTAAATCCATACCACTAGCATAACCTACAATGCATGTTAATATCACCTTCCCGCTACAATTTTTTTATAAATCCTTATGGCGGAAAATAAAAGAAATCAAGTACTTCCCACGCTTTAAATTTGCCTTTCTAAAATGGTATTAAGCTAAATTTGTCTCAATCCACCTTCAGGTTTGATGTTAAATTTTAGATTAATACAAGACAATAAAATCTGGTTCTTGTTCTTAAACTTATAAGCAAAAAGGATAGATTTTAAGTTACTTTAGAATAATGCTAAACAATAATACCTTTCACATGTTTCTCAACTCATTAAAAACAATAAATTTAGTGCTAAACTTTAGAATAATGTAGCAACAATAAAAATATTTTCTTGCTTATAAACTTATAAACACAAAACAAGAAACATCATTTAATAAAAATGTGTAAAATGAATAACATGTTTTCCTTCTCTATAGTTTAAAAGAGGATAACCCAGTGAATAAAAGTACTTATTTATTACAATTTAAACTAAATTTTCCTAGCTAACTTTCTCACTCTAAAGGGGAGAAACAACCTTAGACTAAACTATATGAAAATGAGTGGCAACAATCAATCGTTTCCATGGTTCTAAGACTACTAATTAACAAGATTACAAATATTATTCTCAAGAGGGAATAAAATAACATACCAAGATATCCATAACCATTATAAAACAACACTTTAAAATGCAAGTGTAAAAGCCTCCCCAAATTGGGGAACAACATGAAAAATTTAAACTTTCTTCCTCCATGCTCTAAGCATATTTTTCCAAGCTTCCACACCATATGGAATTCTTCAATACACAAGAGAAAAGGGGTGTGGTTTCCTCCCAAACAAATGGTATCATCACATGCCATCTCCACCAAATAGAGGACATGTTAGCCTCCCACAAAGCCCACGGGAAAGAGAGAATTCATGCCTCAAGATTGCACAAGGGGAGACAAAGGGTGACAACTCACACACACAAATTCAATGCAAAACAACCATAAGAACAACAAAATCACAAGAGAACTCCATGTTTTCCTCAAAGAGGAAGAGTGGGAAGGAACCCATTTAAAGCCATATTGTGATCTAACCATAGGAACACTAAAAGAATATCCATAATACATCATCATACATCCCACGTTACCACTCCATCAAAAACTCCAAGCCTCCTCCTCCTTGTAAGGGTTTTAAAACCATTTCCAACCATGAGATAGTTTATTGTTTCCTTCACAAGGATGGAAGATGGGATTCAAACCATATGAATAGTCATCTTCTACATCAATCCATATGAGGGGAGGAAATAATATAGATAACATCATGGCTTGCCCATCAAGCCATGTGGTGTAAGAGGGGTTTCTTCCTCTTCCCCTACAATTCCAAAATCCACCTCAAGTGAGATGGATGGAGAAAATGAAAGAAACAAGATTTACAAACACATCCACAACAAACATGCGAGCTTACAAGATTCAAAACAACCATCTTTATTTTTCACATTACACTATGGAAAACAAAATAAGAGGTGTGAATGCCTACCTCAAAAATAAGCCACAAAACTCCAAAATAATCCAAGCCCTTCAAGCTCCAAGCTCCTAGCTCCAAGCTCTCTCCAACTCCCAATAGTAAAATGAGAAGCAAAAGTCCCTACCCCTCTCCAAGAGGAGGTATAGTAAAGAGACTCAATAAAAAATCCTCAAAAAGAGAGGGTGCCATGTGTCACCCATCTCATTCTACAACATAAGATTCCCAAAGTCCCATTAAACATAAAACAAAACACATTTAAGAAAAAAACAAACTCCCAAATTTCCTAAAATGCCAATAAGCCAACTTACTTCAACTTTTGAGATAACACACAAATCAAGCAAACTTACAAGATGGTGACAAGAGAGGGGTCAAATGGGAGGGAAAATCCAATTTGAACTTTAAAATAGACCCCCTACCCATAGGTAGGGTCCAAGGGGTCCATTTTAGTGTAAGGGAGACCCCCAAAGTGAAAAGATACCCTTATAAATGCCACATTTAGCCCAAATTCGAGATTGGGTAAAGTGGCTCAAAGGAAGAGGTGGTGGGGCCCACCCAAATGATGATTAGGTGGTCCCAAACCACTAACAACAATATTACTAACATAATAACATCACTAATGCATGAGGGGACCATTAGGTCCTTAAACAAGTTTAGTACAAGGCTTAACAAATTAAAAATAACATAGATAAATTAGGAATCACCAATGGTGTCCCGTAAATGAATACACCACATACACACAAGGTTACACAAAGATCATGCATGGCTAAAGGACTCGGCCCAGTCATCCACTTGTGTAACTTGAGGTGCAACTCTGAAACCCACGTTCTCCTATGTGACCTGTAATATGCACACTCAATTCACACATTAAACATACCTGCTCGATACAATAAATCAGAGAATAATAACAATATAACGACAACCAAATCAATCATGGATATTCATTCTAACTATGCAATAATCAATATCAAAATGAGATGACTATATTCTAACAACATGCATCCATAGTAAAACAAGATATAAGATCCATCTAAGTTATAACATGATAACATCCAATTTACCATTATAAACCAATGATATCAAAGTATATAACAACATTAACATCCATCCATCATATATCAAATAAAAATAATTGTATCACAACCTGTTGGTATCCAAAACCATATAATGCAAGAAACTAAGATAATGATCATAATGCTAGATTGGCACTACGTGCCCTAAATCAACACATGTGTCACCAGATAATCCATAATGAGACCACATAATATCTAAATAGTGTTGAATCAGTGTCTATAGTCTAATAAATGAAATGAAGCCAAAAATAGGTGGGCACCACATCCCCCTCTCCTAAGATTAGACTTCCTCCTGGAAGTCACTTGAAGAGATAGGGATATGACCTCATGAGGTACCATGTTGTATCATGAGCATGTTAGTCACAACAAACATGTCCCCAATTCAAACTTGGTCATGTACTAAGAATTTATCTCATTAAGAGTCAATTATTTAAGGAAAATTGTAACTTCCAAGGAATTTCATTAACATTATTGCCTAAAATCGTTACACAGTCACACGTAAGTGGATGTCCAATATTACAATCTCTTTAAGGGATTTTGTTTTTGTCTCAACAAACATGCCTCACCAAATATAACATGGTTCAAATTCAATTGTATTTCAAATAGGATAATATTAATCAAGGGAAATTGTAGCTTCCAAAATATTCATTTGCTTCATCATCTAACTTCCCAACAAGGTTCCACATAAGTGGATGTACAATATAAGGTCCACATTTAAAGGAAACTATTGATGGGTGAGCCAAGGGAACATAATTTTCATCTTAAAAAGGTTATCAAGTTATGCATACTTGATGTGCACGAGCCCACTCTTGAAATCCATCCAAGGTGCCCATAATACCACACAAGAAGAGAGAAAATATTTCCAATTTTATGTGTGGTTTCACCTTCTAGCTCACAATTAACTTTAAAATTTGGAAAATGGTTCACAAGACTCTCCAAATTGGTCCTAACATTTGCATTATTCATTAAGGGGTCAAAGATGAAGATTCACCCAATACCAAGCATAATAAAGGGGTGATGACTTGATTTGGAAAGCATTTTTACGTTCACATAGTGATAGTACTGTGAGCGTGGGTGAAAAATATAGCCAACCATCAAGTTAGGATTGATTTCCTAGTTTGATTTTAGGGTTCCATAACATGGACCATTTTCTAGGACATCACAATTTTGGTTCCAAATTTTCTTTAGAAAATCCATAAAGGATAGTTTAATTTGTTATTGTTTAAAATTTTACCTAAGTTTCCACCATGACAAAACAATTTTGAACTTTCTACACCCCAACAAAACCACAATTCCTTAGTGAAACAACAAACATCAAATTTTCAATTCAATAAGACATATGAGATGTTTACTTAAATTTATAATTTATTTATCACTATAGCCAAGAGAATGTGTGAATGAGTTAGGAGAATAAAATACATTAAAAAGGATGTTTCCAAAACCTATCAAGATACTATGTAAATTAAAAAATTATAGCTTTGATGATATATGTCAACTTTTCCTTTCATACTTTCCCCAAGAGTTTAAGAGGTAAATACACATTTTATTTTAAAGGAATGTATAGCTTACGTTGCTCAAAATCTGAAATTTATGTTAACTTAGACTCAATGATTATTTTGGTCATCAATGACCCATTAGGTCAAAAGAGATGTATATAAATATACTTCTTAACTAGAGGGTGAATTCAATTTCACATAAAGAACTTAAATTTTTCCACCCTATTGAATGGTGAAACAATGGGGCCATGTTTTCAAGAGTACCCCAAAATAAAAAAAGTCTCGATCCAACTCCAAATCCACATTGCTTAACTAGGGTTAATACCGATTTCAAGGGATTTCATAATCAAAATTAGGTGGGATGAATAGATAATCGTTACTCTTAGTCCTCCAATAAGGGGTTGTACACCATTTATCTTCTAATAAGCTAATGAGAGTCTTCCAATGTGAAAGAAATCTTATGCAAGAGCCTCCTAAGAGTTAAGTAGCCAACAACATATCTAATTTAAGGAAACAATTGCGACCATATATGATTCACTTTACTTTCTCATGTAGAACCTAAACTTATAGCACAATGCCTAAGTTAGTGACACAACACCCTCAATTTAGTGTGTAATCTAGATTATATGAATGTCACAATGAAAAGTGTTAGAGATCACAAGCACTGAGAGGGGGGTGAATCAATGTAAGTTAAATATTTTTACTTAATGCCAATTTTAAAACCTTAAATAATGTGCAACTTTAAACTATGAGCACTCAATCAATGAAATGTCTTGCACAATAACACAGAACACAGAAATTACCATGGGAAACCCTTTTGGGAGAAAACCCACCAAAACCGTTGCTTATATTACACAAAGAAAGGACTCATAAGAATATAACACATCTTACAAGATTTGTTTAGTGAGGCACCAACCCCACAAGGAGCACTAACCCCTACACCTCTACTGATATTACACACAACAAAGGAATCAAGTGAATATTACACATCACAAGAGATTTATTTTGTAGGCACCCACCTATAAGGAAGCTACAACTCCCTGAATGTGCTAAGCTACAACTTAGACTTGATTTATATACATTTTGATCATGTAGTTATAACAATTGCTAATACAATGAATTATGATCACTTTCCTAGCTCTGTTTGTGTTCTTATTTTCACTCTCTTCTGCTCATCTGATTCGATCCTGCTTGCTCAATCAATCTGTCACTCTTGATGCTTATCTCATCTGATAAATCAATGCATCATCGATATTCTCTCCTCTTTCCTCTCTCTTTTATCTACAACTCTTGTTCAGCTAGATTGCATCATATTCATTCTTGTTTCTGCTCTTCTTTAGCTCGATGGATTCCTTCTCTTCCTTAAGATACTCTCAATATAGTTCCAAGTTCAAAATATATTCACAATGGACCCATTTCTTCACTTTGAGTTGTGTTTCATGCGCCTTCCTGTTTGGTCGCCTAAAAATCTAGCCCATTAAATGAATACGGCTAGCAATAGAATTTGTTCCTTCTAAGTTCGGCTTGATTACACAATTTTTAAATGTACCACCAGAAGCTATTTATTAGCCATTTGCCAAAAATATATTTTCCCATCTTTTTACAATTTGCAACGTGACAAAGATGAGTGATCCGTTTCCTTCTTCAAATTTCATTTCACCTTAAAACTCGGGATCACTTAGAAAATTTCAACCACATTGTCACAAGGTCAATGGACATTAAATGTTGGCAGCTAAAACAATGGATTTATTTGTTCTTCGTGGAGTTCAAGTCATGCACTTGGTCGTAATTACCTGACAATTGAATCATCATTGATTTTGGAAAACCAAAATATTACTTGTTCATGTTTAAATCAATTTCATTACCTTCAACCTTTTTCAGTCCATATTCTCTCATTTTGTGGCTTTCCTTAGCTCCTATGATGATCTCCTTTGTATGGCAAATCTTTTCTTTACTCGCGACATTTCCCCTTACTTGGGTGGATTTTTAGTTATCCGTGGCTCTTCTATGCTTCTCGTGGCATTCACAATGTCTCACGGATATCCTCCTTGTCTTTTTCCTTTCCATGACTTTGTTCCACATCCACAACTCTATCTCTTCTTCTTACGGCTTTTGCAATCTTCCGCAGACTTCCATAGTTCTTTTGCAACTTTTCTCTTTATCAACATCTTTTCTTCTAACTCCCTTACTCTCGCGGATTTTCCTTCACCTTCATAGTTCTTCCTTTACATTTATGGCTTCACTTATCTCTTTTGCAGCTTGGCCTTTGAATCCATGTAGCTTCGTGACTTTATCCTTTTATGTGTGGCAACCACTTACCTTCCGTGGCGTTCTCTAGCATTCCATGGCTTTGTGCAAACTATGGTGGCTACTCCAAGTCTTCGGCGGCTATGTCTAGGCTTTGGTGGCTATCTCCCCATGTCCGCAACTTACACAAATATTGACTAAGTCCCTTAGAACTTATCCTTTATCATCTTGAATCCTTTGTGAGCTGACACTACCAATCAACCTTCATCTTCTTCACATGCTCACTTTACCAATTGACTCCTTTTGCCATCAATGTAACTTGATATCAACTCATCCATCTTGACATCAATGAAAACACATATAACAATGAAAAATATGCAACAATATCCCCTTTTTCATTGATGGAAACACTCCAACCTATATAAACCTTATAACCTTTTGATGGAAAAATACTTGCATACCTGTATTGCCTTTCTCCTGTTCTTCTATATCCACGGACTGTTTCTGGTTTCTTCATTTCTCCCCCTTGACAACAATGAAAAAGGGCCATCTATGCCACATAAAGCTGAATATACTTGTAAGTTGGTTTCTTCATGTGCTTACCTTAAGAAGCTCCCCTTAGACTTATGCTTCTTATCCATCTAGTTTAGGTGTTTCCGCAGAAATGCTCCCATGAGCTGATGTATACTTTGATAAATTTGAGCTAATAGATTATCTCCCCTCACTTTGGCACTATTTTTAGGAGCGGATAATACCTAAGAATGATCCCTTAATTTTTCGTATATCTACTAGTTGTTGGTCGGTTCAAGAATGACCCCCAATTCATTCCTTAGGTGTTCAAATGTTGCTTTTGACAAATGGCTTGGTCATTATGTCTACAATTTCTTCCTTAGTGCTCACATATTCAAGACATATTTTCTTGTCATTTACTTGTTCCCTCAAGAAATGATATCTTATAGGTATATGCTTGGTTTTTGAGTGGAACACTGGATTCTTAGAGACACTTATTGCACTTGTACTGTCACACAACAAAGGAATTAGATTTTCAGATTTTACCTTGTAATCTTCCAATGTCTGCTTCATCCATAGAACTTGAGTGCAACACATCGCGACAACTATATAATCTGCTTCACATGTTGAGAGAGCCACTGATGATTGTTTCTTTCTTAGCCAAGATACCAAGCAATTTCCAACAAATAATGTTCCTTTGCTTGTGCTCTTTCTATCATCCACACTTCCTACCCAATTTACATCTATATATGCTTTTATGCTGAAGTCATTGCTTTTGGGGTACCATAATCCATATTCAACTATTCCCATGAGATATCTTAGAATTATCTTGACCGCCTTGAGGTGTGTTTCCCTTGGATCTTCTTGAAATATTCCAACAAGGCCTACCACCTGCATGATATCAAGTCTTGATGTTGTGGAGTAAAGTAGACTTCCTATCATGGATCTGTACAAAGTGTTTTGTCTACCTTAGGTGAGTCATCATCTCTGCTCACTTGCACCCAACTTCCATTGGTGTACCAATTGGTCTGCATTCTTCCATTCTGAACCTTTTTAAGAATTTCCTTGATATACTTAGTCTGGGATATGAATATATTGTTGAGTGTAAAATCATAGCACCCCCGAATGGCCTGATATCTGAGTGGGGCATTTGGTGTGATTGCACAACATTGGACCATCTCTTAAGTTGGGACTTACGGACTTGAGATGGACCTCTAGAGAAGGTTGGTTCCTGCTTCCTAATCTACCTACCACAAGCTACTCCAGTGTAGGCAAACCTATCTATCCTAATCTAACCATTCCAAGGAGACAAGGAGAGAGAGAGAGAGAGAGAGAGAGAGAGAGAGAGAGAGAGAGAGCCTACACTAAGCGGTGATACACCAGAAAAGGAAGTGGTTGATCATAGATCCGACTTCCTGAAGTGGAGAGAGGTGAGCAGAGGAAGGGGTGGACAAGATGCACCACAAACCAAAGATGAATTTCACATAGAACACCACTTCAAAACCCATTAAACACAGCTCCCAGAACCTGCAATAAACATCAAAGTATGCACAATATACCCTGCAATGATGAGAGAGATAAGAAGAGACAATAAAATGAGCCAAGGATGGACAAGATGCATCACAAAATAGATTTTATTTCTCCATAAGTTACATGGTACATCATTAGTGGGAAAGGGAAAGAAAATGCCATTATAGAGCCATGAGAGGAGGCTTAGAATCCACATTCTACCCTAAGGAAGAAAGAGAGAGGGGGAAGGAGAGAACAATGACCAACCTTTTAGAAAATTCCCCTCCTTTACAATATATAAAATAATGAGAGAGGGAAAATTAAACTCTGCTCCAACCACCCCTGCAATGCATTGAATCCACCTACCACAATGAAGAGTCTCGCTGCAACACCCATGCCCCCTGTCATTATCCCTTACTAGGCAAGAAAGAGGCCCATTCTTCATCATGGCGGCAAGTGGGAGACTTGACAGCCCCCAAAATAGCGGGCCGAGACATTAATGGTGGTAGGTGAGAAGTCGGTTGAGAGCTTTCCAAAATGTCCCTTCCTTGCCCAAATCTGAGTTTCCAATTGAAAGAAATGGGTTTCGAAGATCAAGGTCACGACTCACAATATTTAAAAGAGTCTATCCATACAGGTCCACGTGGCAACCTCACGCGTTGTGAAGATTTAGCCCCTTCCTTTCACTCTTAAAATTGTGCCGGATTGACACGTGGTGGATTCTGTGGGCTCCTTAGTTTCCTTTGTATTTTACCTGAGTCTCTCATGTTGGTGGAGACACTGTGCCTAATATGAGACACATGGAGGCTTCGCGCTTGTTTGGAAACTATCCCCAGTTTTGCTTTTGAAGTTGCGCGAGACGAGACACGTGGAGGCTTCTATAGGCTTTTGGACTTTTCAACGGCCGACTTTACCTCTTCGGGCTCTGGGACACGTAACATGTTGGCGCTCGTTTGGGGACCGCCTTTAAATTCACCTCTTGAAAGTTCTTGAGAGAGACATGTGGTTCTTTTCCGCTAGCTTGTTTTGTTTCTTTATGTTTTGGCTAAGTCCCTTTTGCTTGGCATGGCCATATGTCTGACCCTGGACACATGGAGGCTCAACACACATTTGGGAACCCACTATGAATTTTAGTTTTGAAGTTGTGCTATATAGACACTGTGGCTCCTTCCACTGGCCTGCCTCTGTTTAGACTTTTCAATGACCACTTCGCCTTTTTTAGGCTCTGGACATGTGGAGGGGCAAGACTTGTTTGAGTCTCTACTTTGGGTCGCATCTTTGAAATTGCGCTGATGCGACACGTGGTGCCATCTGCTGGGACTCTATACTTAGCTAATTCGGGTCTCATTTATTTGACTTCTGTTGGACCCAAGACATGTGGATAGTCTCATGCACGCATTTGGGAACCCGCTCTTTGGACCTAGCCTTGGTGTTGCGCTAATGAGACACGTGGAGGCTTCCACCAACACCCTTATACTTAGTCATTTTAAATGGTCACTTTGTCCCCTTTTGGACCTGGGACATGTGGAAGCCTCACGCTCATTTGGAAACTCACTCCGGATTTTACCTTTGAATTTGCGTTGAGTTGACGCGTGGCTCCTTTCGCCGGATCTGCCCCATTTTGACTTTTCAATTGTCGACTCTGTCCCCTTTCGGACCTAGGACATGTGGAAGCTTGGTGCTTGTTTGGGGTCTCCATTTTGGATTCTATCCTTGGAGTTGCGCCGAGTAGACGCGTGGCACCCTCTCTCGCGGTTTGTGATTTTTCAACGGCCGATGAGACCCTATGGACTCGCAGCCCGCACTTTTCAAAACTCGCACCATTTTGTGAAAAGTGTAAGAGTTCTAAAATCCTCCATGACCCACTGGCCAGCATTTATACTTGGGAAAAATTTCCTCCGTGGCCCCGCAGACCTGCTTTTACACTTGAGTCATCCCCAGCCGCCCGTTCGCATTTCCCACTTGGGCAAAAAGACACCTCCGAGCCCACCGAATCACTTTTTCCACTCGTGCCTTTTGTGAAAAGTGTAAAAGTTCCAAAGTATCTCCCGCCACCCCGCCGGTCCGCAATTTCCATGGGCAAAAATATTCCCTAGGCCCACCGGCCCGCTTTTGGCAAAAAATCCTTCCCAGGCCCACCGGCTCACCATTTGCAAAATATGAGGAGTTAGAAGGACTTCTTTATATCTTTGGAAAGGGGAAGAAATTTCCTATCTGATGGAAATGCTTTCAAGGGGGCCTTAAGTGTTTAAAATATGTAAAAATTTAGATTGAATCACAAAAGGGGGAAAATGGTGTCAGTTGACCCAAAATAAGTGTGAGCTTATTTTGGTCAACAATTTGGCGACTCATGGGGATCACCTGCCTGCTAGGTGAAATGATCAGTTGCCTTGAAGCATCCATTGGGCATGGATTCTTCCTAGTAAACACAAATCTGATCTGAACTTTGAAAATATGATCCCTAAGCCACTTGGAAACTGTTGGAACCGAAGTTGACCTCACCAAATGCCATGTTAAATGCACTGTGCACGAGCAACAAAAAACTACAACACAAACTATGTAAAAACTGAGAAAATCATACATGCTCCAAGTGGAACATGTAGAGTGCACAAGCACTTCTTCTGCTGAAAACAAACTTATTCCTATACTACGCTAACCAAAGAGAAAAGGGACTCAAAAAAATCCTACAACTGGTAGGGAGAAGTAGCTTCCCTTCCTTAAGAGGAGCATCCATGCAAATTATTTGACACTGAATATGGCTTCTTGTATGACTGAAAAACTGACTACAAGCCAATCCTCCACCCAAATCATCAAGGTATCAACATCAACCAAAAATATCTCCTCAAGCTGATTAGCATTGGACTCCTGGAGGTGCTGATGGTGACCCTTAATGCTTTGATACTCATCCTCATGCCCTAAAGTGGGCATGACTAGTTTTGGCCTCTCCCTTGGCTCCAATGAATCCAAGTACTTGATTGGGCACAATCTGATCCAATGGATGTTCCCATTGCTCTGAATTTCAAATCCAAGAATGGAGTCTTCCTGCTGACCTTCATAGATGGATGGTGCGGGAGGGATGATGACATCCTTTAGCTCCTCCCCTTCCTTCTCTCTCGTGAAGAACATGGAAGATTCATATCTTCCAACCTTGGTCCTAGAGGGCTATTATGGAGTACAAGTTGTTGTCTTGAATGCTCTCCTTCATGGTAGCAGGATCATGTGCTTGGAAGGTGGATGATGGAGGATTAAATGATGTTATCTCCTCATGCTCCTCTCCATCAAAGCAATCTTCCAAGTCTGACAGGTAGTCTACCTCCTTGTTGTCTATTGCCTTTGCTCTACCTCTTCCATGGTGTCCCCCGATATGTAACTTGCTCACCATGGTTCCCCTCATCCTCAAACATGAATTTTGAAAGATAAAACTCTTCTTCAACATTAGATCTTGAAGGGGATGAAGTGGGAGGAAGAACTAAAGGTTATTCTGTGGCCTGCTCCACACTTGAAGCCTCTGAACTGTATGGTCCTCCTCCATCATGGGTTCATCAATCAAATCAGGCCCTTCAAATGAAAGCAAAAAATATTCAATAATGCTTTCTTCTTAAGTGGCCTCAACTCTGATTTGATCTCTCCCAGCTATTGCTCCTCTTCAATGGGACTTGGAGTTGGTTGTTCTTCCTCCTTAACTAGTTGTGCAACTTGGATTAGATCAGCATCCTCTTCAAACAAAGTGCCATTATGGACACTACATTCAGAGAAAAATAGATTGTTGATCTTCTCCTTCTTGTTCTTGTTCTTCTTCTACTACAAACTCAACCTCAACCACCACTGGCTCTTCAACCTTGACCTCCTCTGTTGGCTTAACCATCAAGGGGATCTTTGTAAACCCAAATCTGTAGCCCAAATCTTTAGATTTTCTATCATTTCTTCTCTGTTGGGTTCCTCTTCTTGTTGTTCTCCTTGACTGGTCTTTGGAATCTCTTCCCCACATGGAATTGGGAAGGCAAGAGGAGGAGTGGATGGGGTTTCAACTAGCTTTGTAATTTTTTGTGGTGGTGAGGGAAGTGAAACTTCTTGTTTATTTGGAGGGGATGACTATTTGGAAGGGAAAATGGTAGAAGAATTGAGATGGGATGGAAGACTAGGGGATGGAGAAATGGAATCAACACTTGGAGCACCAAGCGAGGGCTTGACTCTTGGCATTGCTGCTTGAATGGTAAAGCTTGAGAAAGAGAAAATGAAGGATCTAGTGACCGACTACCCATTAACAAGGTTGTCTTGTGTCTAACTCATAAGCCTCAATCTCCTCAGTCCATTGCGCAAGTTGGGGAAGCATTTTGACCATGAAGTCAAGATTCTCTTGTGGGTTGTAATGTCTTTGAAAAGGGCCTCCCCAATGGACAAGGTGCCCTACAACCAATCCGAATGCCTTCATCTGTGTTTTAGCCCTGGACTAAACCATGTTAGCCTCCATTCTTTGGATCTTCTCCAAAAAACCAGCATTCTCCACATAACCGTCACCATCGAACGCACACCCTTTCTCTTGATAAGCTCCTTGGCCAAAATGGTTTTGACACTGCTCATATGGGTAAGCATAATGGTTATGGATTTGATCATAATGCTGATCTGGAGGAGTTGGGAAATACATTGAGGTGAACTGCATTGCTGCTGCACGCAAGTGTGAGTTCCAAGAAGGAAATGAAGTCATGATTGCACAACTTCATGAATGGAAGAATATGAAAGATGTGGAAAGAAAGATGAATGAAGATGGGTGGAAATGGATGGAAAAGGTCTCAGAACTCGAGAATGGGTCATTGACTAGATGGAGTCGCCATATGTGCTTTGCATGTGCCTCAAAAGGCTGAATCTTAACAGGAACACACCAACCTTTGTAAGATGAAGTGGTAAGGTGCTTCAGACCTCGGTGTCAACCTGGGTGTGCCAAAATCATGTTGAGTGGTCACATGATGGCTTAAGATTTGCTGTTGATAATGAGACAAATTAGAAATATGAGAAAATATAACCTCAGTGTCTCACCGGGCGTGCCAAAACTGTTGAGTGCAAAATCAAAACACCCCCAAATGGCCTAATATATGAGTGGGGCATTTGGTGTGATTGCACAACATTGGACCATCTCTCAAGTTGTGGGACTTGCGGACTTGAGATGGACCTCCAGAGAAGGTGGTTCCTACTTCCTAATCTACCTACCACAAGCTACTCCAATGTAGCAGGAAAACCTATCTATCCTAATTCTAACCATTCCAAGGAGACAAGGAGAGAGAGAGAGGGTGAAAGAGATCCTACACTAAGCGGTGATACACCAGAAAAGGAAGTGGTTGATCATAGATCCAACTTCTGAAGTGGAGAGAGGTAGCGAGAGGAAGGGGTGGACAAGATGCACCACAAACCAAAGATAAAGTTCACACAGAACACCACTTCAAAACCCATTAAACACATCTCCCATAACCTACAATAAACATCAGAGTATGCACAGTATACCCTGCAATGATGAGAGGTAAGAAGAGACAATAAAATGAGCCAGGATGGACAAGATGCATCACAAAATATATTTTATTACTCCAAAAGTTACACGGTACATCATCAATGGGCAAGGGGCAAGAAAATTCCATTACAGAGCCATGAGAGGAGGCTTAGACTCTGTATTCTACCCTAAGGAAGAAAGAGAGAGGGGGGCAAGAGAGAAACAATGACCAACCTTTTAGAAAATGCCCCTCCTTTACAATATATAGAAGAATGAGAGAGAAAGAGAGGGAAAATCAAACTTTGTTCCAACCACCCCTGTAATGCATTAAATTCACCTACCACAATGAAGAGTCTCATTGCAACACCCATGCCCCATCGCTATCCCTTACTTGGGCAAGAAAGAGGCCCATTCTTCATCATGGCAGCAAGTGGAAGATTTGATAGCCCCTAAAAATGGCGGGTCAAGACATTAATGGTGACAGGTGAGAAGCTAACATTGAGAGCTTTCTGAAACATCCCTTCCCACCCAAATCTAAGTTTCTAGTTGAAAGATATGGTTGTTTGAAGATCGGGTCGTGACTCGCAATATTTTAAAAAGTCTGTCTATACAGGGTCCACGTGGCAGCCTCACGTGTTGTGAAGATTTAGCCCCTTCCTTTCACTCTTAAAATTACACCGAAATGACATGTGGTGGCTTCTGTGGGATCCTTGGTTTCCTTTGTATTCTACCCGAGTCTCTCCTGTTGGCGGAGACATTGTGCCCGATCTCGAGACACATGGAGGCTTCACGCTTGTTTGGAAACTGCCCCCAGATTTTTCTTTTGAAGTTGCATGGATGAGACATGTGGAGGCTTCCGTAGGATTTTAGACTTTTCAATGGCTGACTTTACCTCTTTAGACTCTGGGACATGTGGTGGGTTGGTGCTCATTTGGGGAACGCATTTGGATTCACCTCTTGAAAGTGCGCCGAGAGAGACACATGGTTCTTTCTGCTGGCATGTTCTGTTTCTTTGTGTTTTAGCTAAGTCCCTTTTGCTTGGCGGGGCCATATGTCGACCCTGGACACATGAAGGCTCAACACATATTTGGAAACCTGTTCCAAATTTTACTTTTGAAGTTGTGTCGTGCTGACATCTGGCTCCTTCTCTTTGGCCTACCTCCGTTTAGACTTTTTAATGACCACTTCTGCCTTTTCGGACTTTGGACACATGGAGGGCCAACGCTTGTTTGAGTCTCTGCTTTGGGTCGCACTTTGATATTGCATTGATGTGACACGTGGCACCATCCGCTGGATCTCTATATACTTAGCTGATTCAAACCTCAATTATTTGACTTCTTGGACCCAAGACACGTGGAGAGTCTGCGCATGTTTGGGAACCCGCTCTTTGGACCCAGCCTTGGTGTTGCACCGATGAGACATGTGGAGGCTTCCACCGACACCCTTATACTTAGTCATTTTAAATGGATGGCTCTATCCCCCTTTGACTTGGGACATGTGGAAGCCTCGCACTCATTTGGAAACTCACTCCGGATTTTACCTTTGAAGTTGTCTTCGAGTTGACGCGTGGCTCCTTCCACCGCTCTGCCCCATTTTGAATTTTCAACTATCGACTCTATCCCCTTTCAAACCTGGGACACGTGGAAGCTTAGTGCTTTTTTTGGGGTCTCCATTTTGGATTCTATCCTTAGAGTTGTGCCAAGTTGACGTGTGGCACCCTCCGCGGGTCTGTGACTTTTCAACGGCCGATGAGACCCCACGGGCCCGCACACTTGAAAATTGCACCATTTTGCGAAAAGTGTAAAAGTTCCAAATTCTTCCATAGACCCACTGGACCACAATTATACTTGGGAAAATTTCCTCCACGGCCCCGCAAACCCACTTTTACACTTGAGTCATCCATCCCGGCCCACCGCCCGCATTTCCCACTTGGGCAAAAAGACATCTTCGGGCCCGCCACCGCTTTTTTTTTCCACTCGTGCCTTTTGCAAAAGTGTAAAATTTACAAATTATCTCCCACCGCCCCACCAGTCCACAATTTCCATGGGTAAAAAATCTTCCCTAGGCCTGCTTTTGGCAAAAAATACTTCACAGGCTCCACTGCCCGCCCGCCATTTGCGAAATATGAGGAGTTAGAAGGACTTCTTTATATCTTTGGAAAGGGGAAGAAATTTCCTATTTGATGGAAATGCTTTCAGGGGGCCTTAAGTGCTTAAAATATGTAAAAATTCATATTGAAGCACAAAAGGGGAAAATAGTGTTAGTTGACCCAAAATAAGTGTGAGCTTATTTTGGTCAACATATATACCTTGATTTTTTTGACTGATTTGTAAACCCAGAAAGAATGAAATATCTCTCGAGAATTAACATCTTGAACTCTTCTTTCATCATGCAAAAACTCATATGTCATCTTATCATGGTCTCCCTGCCAAATATGATGTCATCTACATAGACTATGACAATGAGTATATGTTCTCCTTCTTCCTTGATGTAGAGATTGTTGTATGCAACACCTTTTCTGAATCCTTGCTTAATGAGGTATGAATGCAATATGTTGTACCAATCTCTGGGAGCTTGTTTTAATCCATACAAATCCTTTTTCAACCTGCACACATAATCCTTATCTTCAGTCAGTGAAAATCCATCAGGTTGTTCAATATATACCTCTTTGTTCAGAAAATCATTAAGGAAGGATGATTTCACGTCCATTTGGAAAACTCTAATATTTTTGTACACCGTGTAAGCCGAAACATTCTTATAGCTTCCATTCTTACCATTGGTGCAAAAGCATCATCAAAATATATTCCTTCCATTTACACGTATCCTTTTCGAACTAGCCTTGCCTTGTTCCACGTCACTTCTCCTTTCTCATTCAATTTATTTTTGAAAACCCACTTGGTTCTAATTACATTCTTATTCCATTATCTGGGTACCAGTTCCCATGTCTCATTCTTTTCAATTTGATCCAACTCTTTATTCATGGTGTCTACCCAATGTTGATCTTTGTTTGCTTCTACAACATTCTTGGGTTCTATCATTGATAGGAGTGTTATATCTTCATGGAGTTGTTCTCTTAGCCTTCTTCTTGTGATAATTCCATCATATTTTGTTTCCAATGATCTGATTGGAAGGATGGTCCTTTTTTGAATTTCCTAGAGGGTGCCTTGGTGTCTAGCCTTTCTTCCTCTTCATCTACTTCTTCACGCAAACTGTCCAACTCTTCATCATCTTCTTATTCTTCATGATCGCCATTGTGTTGAGTGTTGGTTTTGGCATACTGTGTCTCATCCACCTTCACATTAGTTCTTTCAACAATATTTTGTAGCCTTTTATTATATCATCTGTAAGTTGCACCGCCACTGACCAACCAAGGAATATTCCTTCATCACATCTTGAGTCAAATTTTCCCAAGTTGTCTTCATCTCTTTTGATATAGCATTTACTTCCAAAGACTCTTATGTGCTTTACATTTGTTGGTCTCTTCTTCCATAGTTCATAGGGAGTCTTGTCACTATTTATCCTCAGTTGAGCTCTATTCAAAATATAAACCATGGTGTAAACCACTTCACTCCAATACCTATATGAGAGTTTGGATTCATTTAGCATAGTTCTTGCCATCTCCTACATAGTTCTATTTTTCCTTTCAACAACCCCATTTTGTTGAGGTGTCCTCATGGCTGAGAATTATCTCTTGATTCCATTTTCTTTACAGAATTCATCAAACTTATTTGACCAAAATTCTCCACCTCTGTCTGATCTTAGGCATTTGATTTTCTTATTTTTCTCATTTTCAACCAATGCCTTGAATTTCTTAAATTTGTCTAAGGCTTCGATTTTTGCTTCAAGCACGCTACCCATGTCATTCTTGTGTAATAATCTATTAGCAACATGAAATATACCTCACCATTTATACCTCCAGTTCTGGTGGGGCCGCAGAGGTATGTATGGATAAACTCCAACGGTCTGGTTGTAGAATAATCCTTTGATTTGAACTATCTCCTTTTTTTTTTTTTCCATGCAGACAGGCCTTGCATAGAGTATCCACGGGTTTCACAATCTCTAGCATATGTCTGACACAACCTTTTGCACTTAATTTTACTAGATTTTCAAAGCTCATATGCCCCAATCTCCTATGCCACAACCAACTGTAGTCAATATTTCTTGTGAAGCATTTATCTTTGTTTATCTCATTGAGAACATACATGTTGTTCTTTGTTCACTTGGCCTTTACAACCTTCTTTCTGTTTTACTGTTCTATAATATCACATCCTTTGTCATGAAATATCACATTATATCCTCTTTTGCACATTTGACTCACACTCAACAAATTGTGTTTGAGTCCTTCAACATATAAAACATTTTCTATGATGGTATTTCCATTATCTAGACTCAAGGTTCCTTTCCCAACTATGTTTGCAGAGTTGTTATCACCAAATCTCACAACACCTAGATGCATTGTTAGACAGAGTAATGAATTTACTTTTGTCACACTTGTCATATGGCTTGAGCATCCACTATCCAAATACTAGATTTTATCTTCATTTTGCACATGAAATGTTATTCTGTATAATTGAACATGACTCTTTTCTCTTGTTATCATATTTCTTTGCAACATACACCCACTTCTTTTGTTTAGGTGGTTCATGTTTGTTGGTTGAAACCACACTACTCTTCTTATGATAATTTTGTTGGACACTATTATAGTTTGATCTGGTGTAAGATGGGCCAAATTTTCTTCTATAACCTCTAGAGAATTTCCTACACTTGGCGGCTTTATGTCCAAACTGATTACATGAATAACAATAACCATAAAAATAATGTGTGTACCTCATTGCATATATGATTATGGGAGAAGAATTTATTCTCTTCACAACATTGATAACCTTCTTGTTTGTGGCGGATGAGGTGTTAGATGTTGATGCAACCTTGTTTTCTTCATTCTTTGTAGGCTCCTTTACTTTACTTTCTTCTTTGAAACCAATTCCAGTCTTTTCATTTGCATCATGTTGGCTACTCAGTATATTAGTCAAAACACTTGAGCCCTTTTCAATTTTTTCATACATCTTTAGCTTTGTTGCTCATTTGTTCCATCTCAACCTTCAGTTTCTCTAGTTCTAAGTTCATCTTTGTGCACTCATCCTCCTTTGACTTGTAGGAGTTTGAAATATTTTCCAACTATGTTTCCAACTCCTTGAGCTCATTATCCTCTTCTTCTTCTTTCAAACTCTGTCTTCTCTCAAAGATGCGGATTTGTTCTTCATAGTCCTTTAATGTGCATCTCATTTTTGATTCTTCTTCCGCACAATTTTAATTCTTCAAGAGCACATACCAACTCTACTTCTAGATTCACTTTAGCTTCTTCTTCATCTAAATCTTCATACTCAATTGTGTTCTTCCCTTTGGAACTGCATTCTTCAACTACATCCATAGCCATGAAAAAACACTCTGACTGATCTTCATCATTTTCATTCTCAGAGTTACTTGAATCTGATCCACTTGATTCTTCCTTTGAATAGAAGTTTATTTTGTTCTTAAAGAACTTATTTTTGTCACTTTTCTTCTTATATTCAATTTCTCTTTTTCTATGTTTATGATTGTCCTCTTCATGTTTAGACTGATTGTCTTTATTCTTGTTCGGACACCTACTAGCAAAGTGACCTACTTGTCCACAAGAAAAACATTTAAATGGGAGTTTTCCTTTATATTTACCTAAGCCTCTTTTTAATCTTCTCACAAACATGGCTTCAATATTTTCATCATCCAACTCATCTCCTAAAGTTGATTCTTCTTCTTCTTCTTGCATAGACTGAGTTTATTTCTTAACCTTGAATGCTACTTCTTTCTTGGTGGCTTTGGATCCAATAGTCCTCATTTTGTATGCTGATAAGGTGCTCTGTAATTCATCCATTGTGAGATTATTCATGTCTTTGGCTTCCTCTATGGTTAAAACCTTTGCATCATACTTGCTGGTCAGGGATCTCATAACCTTTTGGACAATAACAGATTCTTCCACTTTTCTCCTAAGCCTCTGATCATATTTATGAATTCATCAATTCTTTACATGTAGGTGGTTATGCTCTCATCATCCTTCATCTTCAAATTCTCGAATTGAGCTCTATAGGTCTGTAATTTTGCTAGCTTGAATTTTTCATCACCTTCGTAGATACTCTGCAGCTTGGTCCATATTTCCTTTATAATTGTGCAGTGCATAAATTTTACAAACTCTGTCTCAGTCAAGCCACATAGAATGACATTCATAGCTCTTGAGTTGCATTCATATTCTACCTTGTCCGTGGAAGTATTAATTAGTGTAGCTAGAGGATTGTATACTATTTCAACACATTCCCAAATATCAAAACCAAGTGGCATTAAATGCGCCTTCATCCTTATTCTCTAAAAACATAATTTTTACCAGTGAATAGAGGTGATCTTGATAATGACAAACCGCCTTGTGCCTAATTTTCTACCATGCTTATGATAGGAGGATCTCCTTGAAGATGTTAAGCTTCTATAATAAGGACGTCACTTTGATACCAATTGTTAGAGATCACAAGCACTGAGAGGGGGGTGAATCAATGTAAATTAAATCTTTTTACTTAATTCCAATTTTAAACCCTTTAATAATGTGCGGCTTTAAACTATGAGAAGTCAATCAACCAAATGTCTTGCACAATAACACAGAACACAAAAATTACCATGGGAAACCCTTTTGGGAGAAAACCCACCAAAACCGTTGCTTATATTACACAAAGCAAGGACTCATAAGAATATAACACATCTTACAAGATTTGTTTAGTGAGGCACCAACCCCTACACCTCTGCTGATATTACACACAACAAAGGACTCAAGTGAATATTATACATCACAAGATATTTCTTTTGCAAGCACCCACCTACAAGGAAGCTACAACTCCCTGAATGTGCTAAGCTACAACTTAGACTTGATTTATATACATTTTGATCATGTAGTTACAACAATTGCTAATATAATGAATTATGATCACTTTCCGGCTTTGTCTGTGTTCTTATTTTCACTCTCTTCTACTCATCTAATTCAATCTTGCTTTCTCAATTAATTTGCTTCTCTTGATGCTTCTCTCATCTGATAAATCAATGCATCATTGATATTCTCTCCTCTTTCCTCTCTCTTTTCATCTGTAACTCTTGTTCAACTAGATTACATCGTATTCATTCTTGTTCCACTCTTCTTTAGCTCAATGGCTTCCTTTTCTTCCGTGAGTTACTCTCAAAATAGTTCCAAGTTCAAACTATATTCACAATCAACCCATTCCTTCACTTTGAGTTGCGTTTCATGCACCTTCCTAAGTCGCCTAAAAATATGGCCCATTAAATGAATACAACTAGTAACAAAATTTGTTCCTTCTAAGTTTGGCTTGATTACACAATTTTCAAATGTACCACCAAAAGCTATTTATTACCATTTTCCAAAAATAGATTTTCCCATATTTTTACAATTTACAACATGACAGAGATGAGTGAGTCGTTTCCTTCTTCAAATTTCATTTTTCCTTGAAACTCGGGATCACATAGAAAATTTCAACTGCATTGCCACAAGGTCAATGAGCATTAAATGTTGGCAGCTAAAACAATGGATTTCTTCATTCTTTGTGGAGTTCAAGTCATGTAATTGGGCTCAGTAGACACCCTAATTTCACATCTATCCTAAATCAATTAATTCCCCTTCCTCATTTCCCACAAAATACACTTCGAATTAATCAAATATAATTTGATTAATTATCCATTTCAAAATCCAAAAATAACCCAATCCCAACCACATGTCATTATAATGTTTTTCTACTATTGAATTAAAAATTCAAATTCAAATCCTCACCCACCCTTTGTGGTCCCCACTCACCTAAAATCCTCCACTTATGAATTAAAAATATAATTCAAATCCTCACCCATTCTTCGTGGCCCCCACTCATCTAATCTTGCCCACATTTTCAAACCATGATTACTTAAATTAATCTAAGTTAATCACTCCCCCAGGCTATAAATACAACCTTACCCCTCCCCTCTAAACACACAGAATAATCTTGAATGCCATATCTAAGTTCTTGCATCCTTTGAGCAAAGAACATCCTTTTACCTCGTCCTAATGCCCAAATAGCCTCATAATCCTTTTTCCCATCTGGTGCAAAGTAAGAGGATCGTTGTTGCAGGAAGGTCTTGCTCCATCTTGAAGAAAAACACCTACATATCACACAATCAGGGCTCAATCCAAGTTTCCTAGCCCATTCTCGAGGTTTGCTATGGAACGCGAAGGAGGAGGTATGATTATTGGTATTTTACTTCCTTGTTAGTAGTGTATTTTTCCTAGCTTACACCTGCAAGTACCTAAAAATCAAATCATCATTGATTTTGGAAAACCAAAATCTTACTTGTTCATGTTTAAATCAATTTCATTGCCTTCAACCCTTTTCATTCCATATTCTCTCATTTTTGGCTTTCCTTAGCTCCTCTGACTTTCTCCTTTGTATCGCAACTCTTTTCTTTACTCGGCACTTTCCCCTTCCTTAGCGAGTGTTTAGTTATTTGCGGCTCTTATATGCTTCTCGTAGAATTCACAATGTCTCGCAGCTATCCTCCTTGTCTTTTATCTTTCCATGGATTTGTTCCACGTCCAAAACTATATCTCTTCTTCTTGTGGCTTTTGCAGTCTTTCATGGCTTCCACAATTCTTTGCAGTTTTTCTCTTTATCGTAATTTTCTCATAACTCCCTTACTCTAGAAGATTTTCATTCACCTTCATGGTTCTTTGTTTGCGTTCATGGCTTCATTTATCTCTTTTTCCACTTGGCCTTTGACTCCATGTAGCTTCGTGACTTTATCTTTTTATACACAATAACCACTTACGTTCCGCAACATTCTATAGCATTCCACAACTTTTTGCAGACTACGGTGACTACTCCAAGTATTCAGCGACTATCTCCCCATGTCCACGACTTGCACAAATATTGACTAAGTCCCTTAGAACTTATCCTTTATCATCTTGAAGCCTTTGTGAGCTAACACTACCAATCAACCTTCATCTTCTTCACATGATCACTTTACCAATTGACTCCTTTTGTCATCAATGCAACTTGATATCATCTCATAAATCTTGGCATCAATGACAACACATATAACATTGAAAAATATGCAACACAGAATACTAAGCATCACTTGTTTTATTTTAAAAAGATAGGCTATAACAGACTATAACATTGTTTGTTAACAAAGGATTTTACAAGGTTTCTCATTTACATAGAATTACATGATTTTATTCTTATTTATAAGGTATAAGTACACAAATGTACTTATAGATATAATTCATTTTTTCTTTATTGGTTACAAATATTTATATTCATTATTATTACACCATATTACTAGTAATTCCATTGGCTAACACTAGCGTTGGTATACCATCTCACCCCCACCAAAAGAGAAATCAACACTATGTTATTTTTCTTTTTCCAAGAGAGAGAGAGAGGATGAAAGAATGTTGTTATTTTCGCATAATCATTGTTTTTATCTACGAGAAAAGGCAAGAGGAAGAGGGTGATTCCATGATTTCTAAACCTAAGTCTAAGTGTCATGAATGTGATTATTAATACCGTTCTAACCAAGTCCGAATTCAATATCACAAGGGTACCTTCTAAGGTGATATGATTTAACAAAGTTACATTGCACCGAAATTTAGTAATGATCATAGTATGAAAATGGGACTGTCAAGATTAAGAAGGATTATAAGTAACATGATCATTATCCAAGCTATTCCAAAATGTTATATTGTGGGCCTCTAAGAATTTTTAAGTTGTGAAAGCTAGATTCATCTTTTAATAGCTCCATGTGTTCTTATTTTACTAGAAGGGGATAAGATACTATGAAATATTGCTTCACGCAAAACCATCGTATATAAAGAGACACCAAATATCCCTTTTGTTGAGTTGTGGAGCTCAATTACTTTAGATTAGCATACAATGTAAAACTTGTTGGAAAACATAGTAATCGTCATTGGTTAGGGGGAGCCGCATCGGTCACCCAGGACCGACATCGGTCAGGTAAGAAGGAACCGACATCGGTTAGGGAGAACCGACATCGGTTACCTGTGCGAGGATGTTTTAATTAACTCTCGGGAATTAGATATATTTTTCACATTAAAGTATATCTATTGATTGTAATTGCATGGCTAATTTCCCTAAGTCTATAAAAGACTATATAAGTATGAAAGCTAGGGTTTAGAAGTAAGTACTAATAAGAATTAAGAAGAAATTGCAAAGGTTGGTGAGAGAGATAATTCTTGAAGGAGAAGCAAATTCTTGAGAGAAAGAAAGTACTCTACATTTAAGAGGTGTGGAAGATAGTAAATCTTCATTGTATATCTTGTCAAAGATTTGGATAATAGATTAGTTTGTTTCTTAGTGGATATAGCCCACACTGGGTGAACCATGTTAAATCTGGTGTTGATTTATGTCTCTTGTTTTATATATTTCTTCTGGTAGAATATCCGCTTTTATTTGCATGTATTCTTAGATTTGATATATTGTCTGTACAACCGGTGTGCTAACCCCAAACTGGTATTAGAGCTTTGTTTGAGGGTTTTGTGTGTTGACAGATTTACTCACAGAGGGTTTTCTAATTGAGTGGGAGCTACAACAATGGTAGAAGAAAACAAATACAAGGTAGAGAAATTTGACGGCGAAATTATCAATTATGGAAGATGCAGATTGAGGATTATCTGTATCAAAGAGATTTGTATTTACCATTGGATGAGAATTCTAGACCTACAAAGATGACTGATGAAGAATGGAAGATTCTTGATAGAAAGGCTTTGGGATCTATAAGATTGAGCCTGACAACATCCGTGGCTTCCAATATTACAGAAGCGACTTCTACGATAGGGTTAATGAAATCTCTTGCTAATTTATATGAAAAACCTAGTGCTTCAAATAAATTTTATTTGATGAAGAAACTATTTATTTATAATATGCATGAAGGTGGATTTGCATCTAGTCATTTGAATGATTTTTGATCTATTGTAAATCAGTTAAAATTGGTTGATATACCATTTGATGATGAAGTGAAAGCACTTTTATTCTTATGTTCTTTTCCTGATAGTTGGGATAACTTGGTAATGGTTGTTAGTAATACAACATCTACTAATAATATTTTGAAGTTTGATGATGTGGTTAGTATAATCTTGAATGAATAAATTTGTAGGAAGAGTACATAGGAATCATCATCTGGGAATGCTTTGAATGTAGAAAGCAAGGACGGAAGAAGGAGAGATCCAAGAGTAAGAGTAATGGAAAATCAAAGTCAAGGGATAGTAGATCTAAATCCATAAGTAAGGGAATTACTTGTTGGAAATGTGGAAAGAAAGGACATGCAAAGAAATATTGTTGGTCAAAGGACAAAGAGAACCAACAACCAGACAAAGGTAAAGAAGAAAATATTGCTACATCAAAGGTAATGCAAGATTCTCTTATTATTTCTTTAGATAATAGAATTGAATCATGGGTTTTAGATTCAGAGCTTCTTTCCATGCAACCCCTAATAAGGGTTATTTTAGAAATTATGTCTAGGGCAATTTTGGGCATGTTTATTTGGGTGATGATGAACCTTACAATATTACTGGTAAAGGGAAGTTCATCTAAAATTACAGAATGGAAATACATGGGTATTGAAAGATGTGAGGCATGTGCCAAGCCTCAGGAGGAATCTTATTTCACAGGGCAACTAGGTGAATCTGGTTGCATGGTTACTTTTACATGAGACTCTTGGAAAGTCACCAAGGGTGTTTTTTTTGTGGCAAGAGGTAAGAAGGTAGGAATGTTATATTTATCTACCTGTATTATTGATTCCTTTTCTACATTATCTACTTTAGATTCGGATATATGCATGTGGCATAACCGGGTGGGCCATATGATTTAGAAAGGAATGCATATCTTAAGGGTAAGTTATTAGATTTGAAAGATTTAGATCTTGATTTCTGTGAGCATTGTGTCTTTGGAAAGAAAAAGAGAGTGAGATTTCTCAAAGTAGGGGCAACTAAGAAGGAGAAAAAATTGGAGCTTGTACACTAAGATGTGTGGGGACCAAATTAGGTATCGTCTCATAGTGGATCACAAGATTATGTTACTTTCATTGATGATGCTACAAGAAAGGTATGGGTTTATTGTATTAAACGTAAATATGATGTTTTTGAGACTTTTAAAAGATGGAAAGCCCTTGTTGAGAATGAATCAAATTATAAGTTAAAGTGCCTTAGATCTGAAAATGGTGGTGAATACTATAATAAGGCTTTCAATGATTATTGTTCAGTGAATGGGATACGTAGAGAAAGAACGGTTTCAAGAACACCACAGGAGAATGGTGTTGCAGAAAGAATGAACAAGATAATCATGGAATGTGCTAAAAGTATGAGGATACATTCTGGACTACCCTTACAACTTTGAAGCGGAAGAAACTTTCTTTTCTTAAAGTTTTTGGTTCAAAATATTTTGTGCATGTTGATAAGGAAAATATGAAAAAGTTGGATGCAAAATCCAAGAGATGCGCTTTCATTGGTTATGGATCTGGTTATTTTGGTTTCCGTTTTTGGGATTTAGAGAATTCTAAAATTATTAGCAGTTGTGATGTTGAATGGGATGAAAAAGAATGTACATGGATCAAATTTTGGTACCTAAGGATGAACTAGTTGAGAATTTTGTGAATGAAAATGAACTCTCGATTTAAATGCATACGTGAGAACTTGCAGAGGATCTATCTCTATACCTAATCTAAAATTTTCCAAGGAGACAGGATAAAAGGGATATAAGAAATAAGAAATAACTAAACTACAAGGTGATGCACCAAAGGAATGATGAACACTAGTTTTGATAGACACAAACCAACAAAATACATACAATAATCAAGCACATAACCAATTTATAATGAAAGACCAAATGCAAGAAAAAGAGACAGAAAGGATCTAGAATCGATCACAAACATGTTTTATTGCTCTACAGATTGATACAATGCATTACAAAATAGCCAGGAGGCAAGAAACATACTTAATTTTAATGGAAGGCCTGAACTCCATGAATTCCTTTGCTAGAAGGAAAGGGGAGCCTAGCAAAAAAAAGAATGTCCAACCCTTTACAATGAGTCCCGCCCCTATTTATAGATTCAATCAGAGAGAAGAAAGAGAGAGAGAAGGGAAAAAATAGGTCAAGCTCAACCACCACTATTTAATGTCTCCCATAAAATCTATTCCAAATCTATCTTGACTACATCAAATCCTTATTCGGCACCTCAAAGGAGGAAGAAATGGTGGAGAAGATCGAATCCGATCTGGTTGTTGAGGCAAGAAGATCCTGCATTAAAGGCCCAAAGATGTTTTCTCCATTTTTCACCTACCAAGGCCTAAAAAATGATTTTTATCTTTCCATGGCATAGAGGACGTCGAGACACTTCCAACGGTGTAAGATTTGCAATATTTCGAGCCCTGAGTCGAAAGATATGCCCCTTCAAAGTTTGTATCGGTCCATACAAATGGGTGGGAAAACAGTTTGAAAAATGGGTCTCCTTTTTAATATGGGGCACGTGGCAGCCAGATTAGGGAAAAATCAGGGTTTGTGGGTCCGTGATTTATCTTTTCCCCTTTTCCACAAAAATGCAAAAACTCAAAAAAACCCCGCAGCCCCGAAGCTCCGCTTGGACACGTGGCACCCTTTGGTTGGTTGGGAGATGCGCTTCAATTTTTATCTCTGTGCCTTTTTTTGACAAAAGGAAAATTTTCACCTTTTCCTCCGACTCCCCGCTTTGACCTTGACTCGGGCTCAAATGCTGACTTTTTCCTTTGGGCGGAGTTGCGCCCATTTTGTAACTTTTACACCTTTTGGAATAACAAGGGGCAAAAAAACCAACTTTCCCCCGATGGCCCACTTTAGCATTGCTAGTTTAGGCTTGCCACGTGGCATTTCCTCCATCTGCTTTGCCACCCAATTTCTATGTTTTTGGCTAAGTCTTTTGCTTGGCAGGGGTCATATCTCTTGACTTGGGACACGTGGCAGTCTAGCACTCATTTGGAAACCCTCTCTATTCAATCCTTGAATTAGCACCATTTAGACACTTGGCAGCCTCTCACCGGCCTTGCCCCATGCATTGACTATTCAACCGACTCTACCCCCCTTTTTGACTGGACACGTGGAGGCACCACGCTCTTGAAAGCCCGATTCAAAATTTTCCTTTGAAGGAGCATCGAGTTGACACTTGGCAACCTCCACAGTCTTATGTGGACTTTTCAACGGTCCCTTTTACCTTTTGGACTTTGGGCTACGTGGCGAGCTCACGCTCATTTGGGTCTCCACCTTTGGACTAACTCTTGAGATGCGCCACACTGACACTTGGCATTCTCCACACTTTTTTATACTTAGCCAATTTTGAGGCCCGCCCTGTCTACCTTTTGACCTTGTTTGACCATTTGCTACATGGAGGGTGGCGCAAGTTTGAGTCTCCACCCTGGGCTCCCATTTCAGATTTTACGTCGAGCCGACACCTGACACCTTCTTTCTTAGTTGAAGACTTTTCAATGGCCCCACAAATTTTTGGGGCTCTGATGATGTGGGAAGCCTCGGCACTCTTTTTTGGGCTTCCTTTTTGGATTCATCTTTGAGAAGCATCGTTAGGACACGTGGTTCTTTCCTCCCCTCCATACTTAGTCAATTTTGGACTCTTTCCTAAATGGTCTTGAGCCCAAAACTTTGAAACTTCACCATTTTTTCCCCTTTCTTGCTCCTGGTTCCTCTGCAGCACTGCCCCTTCTTTTCTTTTGACCCTATTATTCCATTGTTGAGTCTACCATAACTTGAAAAATGGATTTAAGACATGGAAACGGCTCGACAGAGTCATTTCTTTTTGCATAGGGTCATTTAATCTTTCTCCCCCACCACTCCATTGTTGAGTCCTTCTGTGACCTATTTACAAGATCTAAATGAATGAGTTTTCTCAGGTTCTTTCTATGCGGGGTCATGGCTGATCCAATATTTTTCCCGGGGGTGAAATATGGATAACAATTTGGTGACTCACAGGGGTATCTACCTGCTAGATGAAAAGACCAATTACCTTGTCATATCCATTGGGCATGGAGTCGAGAATGATGGTCTGATACTGATTCTACCTCTGATTCATGAGCCCAATTGTTTGCACTCTCAATTTTCATAAGAAATCTCAAAAAGGTTTCTGAGAGTAGAAAATTGTTTTGACCCGGGGCTTCATCTGTCTCTCTGAATGGACTACATAAGAGCAACAAAACAACACCACAACTATATACAAAATTTGAAATCATACATGCTCCAAATAGAACATGCAGAGAGTGTGCAAAGCACTTAGGAGAAAAGCAACCTAAACTACAACAAGACAATGTGCACAAGCACTTAGAGGAAAAGAAATTAAACTAATATGTACAAGGTGATAACCTTCCTTCTAGTAGTAGTGTTTAAGATAGATTCCATTTACTAGAATCTGCAATTCCTCACCATCCAACGTGTAGACAATTGGAAAGCATTGCTACTTTTACATCTTGTGACCATGTAGGGGCCACTCCAAATGGCATCAAACTTGGAATGCCTTCCTAGTTTTTCCCGATCTGCATCCCATTTCAAAACCAGGTCTCCTTCCTAGGAAGGTCCTTGTTTTTTCCTTCTTGTCAAAGCATCTCTTGATTGAGGCCTGATCCTTCTCTATTATTTGCTTGAGTGCATGCTCTCTAGTTTCTTCCAATTCTATCAGCTCCACATACCTAGCCTCCATCGGTTCAAATTCAAGACATCTCTAGCTGCTTCACGAGCTCCAATGCTGGAAACTCAAGTGATATAGGCAACACTACCTCTTTCCCATAGACAAGTTTGAATGGAGAGCTTCCTGTAGATCTCTTGGGTGTTATCCTATCAGCCCATAAGGCCAATTTGAGCTTTGTGTGCTAGGTTCTCTGATTTTCATCAAGAGTTCTTCTGATGATCTTTAGCAGGTTCTTGTTTGTGGACTCAGCTTGGCCATTACCTTGAGGGTAATAGTTTGATGAAGTGCTCAAGTAAGTCCCATTCTTAACAACCCATCCTGTGATCTTGGAACCTATGAATGCCAATGCATTGTCTAATATAATGGTGGTTGGCACTCCAAATCTGGTCACTATCCCTTCATAGAAATCTAGTATACTAGACTCATTAGCTTCCTTGAGTGCCACTACCTCGGTCCACTTGGTGAAATAGTTCTGTTGTCGAATCCATTTGTGGCCTTGGCTTGAATTTGGATTGATGACTCCAATGAAGTCCAATCCCCATTGCATGAAAGGTTGGTCGACTGAAATTGGGTGCAATGGAAGTGCTACTAGCTTTTCTTTGCCTTTGAAGAATGCACAATTCTTACACCTTTTGATCCATGCATAGCAGTCACTAAACACTCTGGGCCAATAATAACCCACCTTCATGATCTTGAGTGTTGTCACCCTTGGAGAAAAATGGCCTCTAGCTACTTCAACATGGAATTCTTGTAACACTCTCTCAACCTGATCTGTCTCAATGCATCTCAACAGAATGCCATTGATGTCTCTTTTGAACAAGACACCATCAATAAGAACATATGGGATGGCCTGTAGTCTGAAATGTCTCCTTTTTTCTTTACTCATCCCATGAGGACACATGCCTATTTGAAGGAAGTGCACCATGTCTTGAGTCCAACAAGGAGTAGGTACATCATCATTTCCTTCCTCTTGATTATCCTGTAGAACAAAAACAACCTCCTTTTCACTATTTGCTTCATCTTGTTGACTTGAGGCTAGTTGTTCACACAACCCCTTCCCATGGACCAGCTTAGTGACCTTGATCTCAATGTCATATTCCATGACACGAGTGATCCATCCTACATGTTTTTCATTCAGATCCTTGCTGAGAAGGAATTCTTTAACTCCCGCATGGGAGACCAACAATTGGATTTTATTATTTGAAACCAGATGCTTAAACTTCTTTAATCCTCTGATTACTACCAAGACTTGCTTTTCATGAAGGAGTATCTCACTTCATAGTCTTCTAGACCTTGACTGAAGAAAGCAATTGGTTGTTTTATACCTTCTTTGTTCTGCTAAACTAAGATTGCAGAAATTGTGTCACTACCACCAAAGGCATACAATATGAAGTCTTTAGAGAAATCTGGATTCACGAGAGTTGGGGCTTGTGATATAGCTTCTTTGATGGCCTCAAAGCTTTCCTTTCCTTCAGCTGTCCACCTGAATGCTAAGCTCTTCTTCAACATCAACGTTATTGGCTTAACAAGGGCAAAAGAAAGTTTGGTACAAACCTACGGACAAAATTGATTTTTCCTAGGAAGCTTTGAAGAGCTTTCTTGTGGCTTGGCAATGGCAATGCTCTTATTGCTTCAACTCTCTCTGGTCAATTTCCAATCCTTCCTTTGATACAATATGGCCTAGAAGCCTACCCTCATGGGCCAAGAATATGCATTTTTTAGGGTTCAATGATACCCCAAAACTCTTGCATCTTCAAAACACCTGCCTTAGGTGGAAAAGGTGGTCTGCTACATTTTTGGAAAACACCATAATGTCATCCAGATAGATCAGTACTATTTTTTGATCATCCCTTTGAATGCCATATCCATTGCCCTTTGAAAAGTGGCTCCGGCATTGGACAATCCAAATGGCATTTTTCTATAGGCATAGGTGCCCCATTTGGTGGTGAAAGTTGTTTTGAATTGATCATCTTCTTTCACCATGATCTAGTTGTACCCTGAGTAGCCATCTAGGAGGGAGAATCTCTCTGATCTAGACACCACTTGCAAGATCTGCTCCATTGAAGGGAGTGGGTAGTGATCTTTGAGGGAGGCTCTGTTCAAGTCTCAAAATCTACACACAACCTAATCTCTCCATTTTTCTTCCTGACTGGGACCAGGTTTGCAACCCAACTTGAGTGTTTGATTGGAAATATGATACTTGCCTCTATCAGCTTGTTCAACTCTTTCTTCATCAGAGGCTCAATGTGTGGGTTGACTGGTCTCTACTTTTTCCTGATGGGCTGAGCAATTGATCTAGTTCGATTGTGTGTTGTGCTAGCTTTGGATTGAACCCTCTTAGGTCTTCATAGCTCCAAGAAAATACATCTGAAATTCTTGGAAAAGTTGTATGAATTCATACCTTTCTTGCTCGGTGGCCACTTTTCCAATTTGAAGTGTTTTGCCTTCTCCAACTGGGATTGACTCTTGAATCTTCTCCTTTGATCTATATGTTAGCCTTCTCTTTTCTAAACTGATCATTAGGATTGAAGATAGACTCCAATGTCACTAAGCCTTTGGGAAGCTTGTTTGTATGCAGCTGTACTATTTGATTCCCGTATTGCTTCTCTAATCTGCTTTGATTTCTAGCTGAGAATTCAGCTTCTTCTTGCAAAAATTAATGATCTGATCATTCTCAAACACCTACCAACATGTGTTGTTATCTGGCACTATTGGCCTCACAACTATATGGATATGTGGTTGTTCTTTGTCTCTTTTGATGTTGTCACCACATCAAATGTTGCTCCAACTACTGCAAGCCTATCAACAGCTTCATTCTCCTTCCTGGGTATGGACACAATGTTGAAGGCCTCAAAATCCTCCATGAGATCCCATACCCTACTCTTGTAGTTCTTGAGCAGGTCATTCTTGACAACATTAAGTCCTCTGACTTGATTGGCAACCAGTTCACTATCACCAAACACTTGCAAGTTCTTGATTCCTAGCTTCCTTTCCCAATGAAGACCATGGACCAAAGCCTCATATTCAACAGTGTTATTTGAGCAGGAAAACTAAAATCTGAAGGCTGAATAATATTTCATACCTTTGGGGGACACAATCATAGCTCCTCCTCCAGCTCCTTGTCTACTCCTTGAGCCATCAAAGAACAATTTCCATACCTCATTGTCATCTTTATATTCTGGCTTAATTAGGTCAGGAAGAGGATGATTCTCTTCATGTAGACAGTAGTAGACACCTAGCTCAGATTCTTCCATCTCCTTATAGGGGTCAAAAGCATGTCTTTTGTTGGCCCACTCATCGAGAGTCAAGTCTGGGATACATCCCACCTTGGTATCTACTTCACAAGTGCTTAGGAGGTCTTCTTGATCAAAAGCTGAGTAGTTGGCATTGATTGGGCTAGGCACATAAGATTCAATATGATAATCAACAATGGGCTCAGATCTGATTGTGGCCTTTTCCCCATACCTTGTTCTAAAGAGCATATGTGACCAATCAATGAGACAGATAGCCTCCAATTTTGGCAGTGAAGTCCCTGGACAAACACAAAGCAAAATGTGGTGGCAAATCTATGATTGATACGTTCTACAAAATAGTCACATTAGGCAGGCATGCAGAGTGAGGCTCAGATCCTTGATGATTCCAACAATTGTCACTTGTTGTCCCATCTAATTGCACTACCCCTCTAGAGATGACTTCATATTGGAGACCCAGTTGATCAGCTATTTGCTTGGGCATTACAGAACTACTTGCCCCAGAATCAATCATACAATTGTGCACCAATTTGTCTCCAATAATCAATGAAACATAGAATGGAGGAGGTCTCAGGTTCTTACCTTGTTGTTCTCCATGGTTTTCCCCATGTTGAGTTGTATTGGTAAGCACTTTCTCTTGCTGGTTAGGGGTGTGATTTGAGCTTGACCAATTTTGTATAGCAGTCTACAATAGATCCCTCTTCCCTGAATGGCCAAAGTGACTCCCATAGTGAAATGTTCACACTTGTCCTCTTCATTTTCTCAATGATATTGAATGAGCTATCCTTTTTCTTCCCCTTCCTAGGCACATTTTTTTTGCACATGGGTTGTTACAACCGGTGCTTGAGTGGATTTGGAAGGTGGCTTGGATTGGTTTTGCATGTTGGGAGTTATATTTGGAGCACCAAAACCTTGTGGAGTGATGGAAGGTTGAGGGTTACCTAAGTTCAGTGGTTGGCCTTCTCCAATATTTCTCTTTTTGGACCATGTATTGGCAGCTACACTTTGAGAAGGGAACTGATTCATCCCACATAAGTCCTCAACTTTCCAATTGACAAGCATAGTTTCACTTGGAGGTCCCTCTTGCTGAGCTCCTTGCTGCTTGATCTCTTTCTTGGCTAGGTTCTTGTGACACCATACTGGTTTGCACCATCAAGGCCTGATTTAGTGCACCATTAAAGCACATTGATTGGTTATGTGGCTGATTGCATGGGAAACACCAATCATATTCTTGTGCCATATTGTTTTGTGTGGAACCAATGCCCTTGATGTTGAAGTTGTTTGGATCATATGACCTGAAAGGTCTAGCAACTTGAGGTTGTCCTTGGTTTTGGCTCTGATTTACAGTCTGAGATGGTGGTCTATTTTGTTGATACTGGGGTCTAGCCTGATACTGAGCCTGAGGCTGATATGGCCTAGAACTCTGAGCTTGCTTTGCCTTTTGATGGTTACTAACTCATTCCCTAGGTTCTGAAGTTGTTTCATGACTTCCTGGAGTTCCTTTGAGGTGTTAGATGATGAAGTGGAGGCTTCAACTGAGCTTTGACTCCTGGGGTAGGTATAGGAGCTAATGTGGGTGTTTGGCTATGGTACCTGGTTTCCTAACTCGGGGTACAGAGGCATGGATGGCCTAGGAGTGATTTTTCCAGCCTGAATCAAATGATTCTCAGCCCCTATGGAAAGGCTATAGGTTGCAGGTAAGGTTGTTCCCCCCATTGACTGAATCATCAAAGAAATATCAGAATTTAAAGCCCTAAGAAAGTATAAGAAGGCACCTTCATTAGTGGGCTTTACTCATTGTTGGAATCCTATCCCAGGTCCACTGAAATCGAGGTTGAAATCCATCAGCTTGCTCATTTCGGGGGCTCTTTGATTGTTGTTAGTTGCTCCAACAAAGATAAGTTATCACCTTTTTCTCCAAACTGGTCATGAAGAGCTGTGCACAACTGGTTCCAATTTTGAATAGAGCCTGCTTCAAGGCTCCTGAACCATTGTGAAGCTTTACCTTTGAGTGAAGAGGTGAGCAAACTTGACTACAATGTCCATCTCATGGATTTCATGGATTGTATACATTTTGCAATATCTTGGACATGATCACCAGAGAAGTCTAGTTTTCCCAATGAAATATGGGATGCTCTTTAATGCTGCTATCGGGACCGGATTTTGTGCATTCAGAGTGAGTGGGCTGCTTACCGCCGTGAAATTGACATAAGGATTTGGCTAAGCCATCCTGATCGGCCTGAGCACCCCTCTTGATTGAGAGAATGACCTGTTGGGAGGAGGTGTCGATAAGGCTCTGTTTGGTGGGGATAGAGACTTCGGGCTCTTCTTCCTCCCCTCCCTCTATCTGGGGATAAGTCTAGATAGACAAATAATCCCTCTTCTCTGGTTCTTGACCGTGTTTGTATTCTTCTCATGAACTTGCTTGGACTACTAAAACCAATGGATTTGTTTCTTTTGGAGTCACTAGATGTACAATTTTAAAACTTCTTAAAAGTTAGAATCACAAAGAAGTGCACATCAATCTTACTATAATAAGATGGAGACTTCTCTGTCCCACCGGGCATGCCAAAAACTATTAGTGCAAAATCACAACACCCCCAAATGAGTTCTATAGATCTACTTTTCTAAGGCAGAGTCATTTGGTGTGATCCGCATAACATTGAACTTTCCCCAAGGTGTGGGACCTTGCAAATGGAAAATCTCTCCAGATTAAAGGTTGGTTCCTATTCCTCTATTTTAGGTGCATACGTGAGAACTTGCAGAGGATCTATCTCTATACCTAATCTAAAATTTTCCAAGGAGACAGGGATAAAAGGGATATAAGAAATAAGAAATAACTAAACTACAAGGTGATGCACCAAAGGAATGATGAACACTAGTTTTGTTGATAGACACAAACCAACAAAATACATACAATAATCAAGCACAGATAACCAAATTTATAATGAAAGACCAGATGTGAGAAAAGAGACAAAAAGGATCTAGAATCGATCACAAATGTGTTTTATTGCTCTGCAGATTGATACAATGCATTACAAAACAACCAGGAGGCAAGAAACATACTACAATTTTAATGGAAGGCCTAAACTCCACAAATTCCTTTGCTAGAAGGAAAGGGGAGCCTACAAAACAAAAAATGTCCAACCCTTTACAATGAGTCCCGAGCCTATTTATAGATTCATACAGACAGAGAGAAAAAGAGAGAAGCGAGGAAAAAAAATAGCTCCAAGCTCAACCACCACTATTTAATGTCTCCCATAAAATCTATTCCAAATCTATCTTGACTGCATCAAATCCTTATTCGGTGCCTCGAAGGAGGAAGAAATGATGGAAAGATCAATCAATCCGATCTGTTGTTGTTGAGGCAAGAAGATCCTACATTAAAGGCCCAAATAATGTTTTCTCCATTTTTCACCTACCTACCAGGCCTAAAAAAATGATTTTTTTATCTTTCCATGGTGTAGAGGATGCATCGAGATGCTTCCAACGGTGTAATATTTTTGCAATATTTCAGCCCTAAGTCGAAAGATATGCCCCTTCAAAGTTTGTATCGGGTCCGTACAAATGGGGGAAAAAAAATTTGAAAAATGGGTCTCCTTTTTAATATGGGGCACGTGGCAGCCAGATTAGGGAAAAATCAGGTTTACGGGTCCATGATTTATCTTTTCCCCTTTTCCAAAAAAAAATGCAAAACTCAAAAAAAACCCTCACATGGCCCCGACGCTCCACTTGGACACGTGGCACCCTTTGGTTGGTTGGGGAGATGCGCTTCAATTTTTATCTCTGTGCCTTTTTGACAAAAGGAAAATTTTCACCTTTTCCTCCGACTCCCCACTTTGACCTTGACTCGGCTCAAATGCTGACTTTTTCCTTTGGGTGGAGTTGCGGCCCATTTTGTAACTTTTACACCTTTTGGAATAACAAGGGGCAAAAAACCAACTTTCCCCCGATGGCCCACTTTAGCGCTGCTAGTTTAGGCTTGCCACATGGCATTTCCTCCATTACCTACCCAATTTCTATGTTTTTGGCTAAGTCTTTTTCTTGGCGGGGTCATATCTCTTGACTGGGACACGCGGCAGTCTGGCACTCATTTGGAAACCCTCTCTCTATTCAATCCTTGAATTAGCACCATTTAGACACTTGGCAGCCTCCACGTCCCCTACCCCATGCATTGACTATTCAACCGACTCTACCCCTTTTTTAGACTGGACACGTGGAGGCACCACGCTCTGCTTGCTTGAAAGCCCGATTCAAAATTTTCCTTTGAAGGAGCATCGAGTTGACACTTGGCAGCCTCCACAGGTCTGTGGACTTTTCAATGGTCCTCTTACTTTTTTTGGACTTTGGGCTACGTGGCGAGCTCACGCTCATTTGGGTCTCCACCTTTGGACTAACTCTTGGAGATGCGCCACACTGACACTTGGCATTCTCCACTTACACTTTTATACTTAGCCAATTTTGAGGCCCGCCTTATCCACCTTTTGACCCTGTTTTGACCATTTGCTACGTGGAGGGCTAGCGCAAGTTTGAGTCTCCCCTGGGCTCCCATTTCAGATTTGCGCCGAGCCGACACCTGGCACCTTCTTTCTTTCTTAGTTGAAGACTTTTCAATGGCCCCACAACTTTTGGGGCTCTGGACGCGTGGAATCCCGGCACTCATTTGGGCTTCCCTTTTGGATTCACTTTGAGAAGCATCGTTAGGACACGTGGTTCTTTCCACTGCCTCCTCCATACTTAGTCGATTTTGGACTCTTTCCTAAATGTTTCGAGCCCAAAACTTTGAAACTTCACCATTTTTTCCCTTCTTGCTCCTGGTTCCTCTGCGGCACTTGCCCCTTCTTTTTTGACCTGTTATTCCATTGTTGAGTCTACCTATAACTTGAAAAATGGATTTAAGACATGGAAACGGCTCGATAGAGTCATTTCTTTTTGCATAGGGTCATTTAATCTTTCTAGCTTAAGGAAATCTAGCTCACACATTTTCCATGAAGGATTTAGGAGCTGCAAAAATAATCCTTGGTATGCAAATACACAAAGACAAGAAAAACAAGAAATTTTATTTGTCTTAGGAGGATTATATCTACAGGGTGTTAGAAAGGTTCAAGATGTAGAATGCAAAACTTGTTAGTACACCTATGGTTGGACACTTAAAATTGAGCAAAGATCAGTGTCCATCATCACATGAGGAGGTCAAATACATGACACGAGTGCCATATGCTTCAACAATTGGGAGTCTCATGTATGTTATGGTTTGTACCAAACCAGACATTGCACATGTAGTGGGAGTGGTGAGTAGATATATGGCCAATCCAAGTAAAGAGCATTGGAAAGCATTCTAATAGATACTCAGGTATTTGAAAGGGACATCTAGCATGCAGTTATGCTATGGAGGATCATATATTTCATTATGTGGCTATGTTTATTTGGATATGGCTGGAGATCTGGATGGTAGGAGGAGCACTACTGGATATATTTTCACAGTAGGTGGGATGGCAATTAGCTGGATTTCAAGATTACAGAAGGTTGTGGCTTTGTCTACTACAAAGGCAGAGTATGTTGTAGCTATAGAGGCTAGCAAGGAGATGATATGGATGAGTAGGTTCATGGAAGAGTTGGGAAAGGAGCAAGATGATTGTAAACTATTCAGTGACAATCAGTGCAATTCATTTGGAAAAGAACTCAACATTTCATTCGATAATGAAACACATTCAGTTGAGGTATCACTTCATACGACAGGTATTGGAGGATGGACAGTTGAATCTGGAAAATATTCATACGAGCAAGAACCCTACGGATATGCTAACGAAGCCATTAGCAAAGGAGAAGTTGGAGCTACACTCCACTTCATTGGTCTTCGAGTTTGAGACTTGAAGAGGAAGAAAAAAATCTAAGGATCCAAGAATGACATTGTACAAGTATGGTGTAGTAATTAATCTCCAAGTGGGATATTTTTTGAGTTATGGAGCTCAATTACTTGATCAGCATGCGAATGTAAAACTTGCTGAAAAACACAGTAACCATCATCGGTTAGGTGGAACCGACATCGGTCACCCAGGAACAGCAATGGTCGGGCAAGGAAGAACCGACATCGGTTAGGGAGAACGCGTCGATTACTGTGTGAGGATGTTTTAATTAACTCTCGGGAATTAGATCTATTTTTAGCATTAAAGTATATATATTGATTGTAATTACATGGCTAAGTTCCCTAAGTCTATAAATGACTATATAAGCATGAAATCTAGGGTTTAGAAGTAAGTATTAACAAGAATTAAGAATAACTTGTAAAGGTTGGTGAGAAAGAATTCTTGGAGGAGAAGAAAAATCTTGAGAGAAAGAAAGTATTGTACATCTGAGAGGTGTGGAAGATTGTAAATCTTCATTGTATATCTTGTCAAATCTTTGGATAATAGATTGGCTTGTTTCTTGGTGGACGTATCCCACACTGGGTGAACCACGTTAAATCTAGTGTTGATTTATGTCTCTTGTTTTGTATATTTATTTTGGTAGAATATCCGCTTTTATTTGCATGTATGCTTAGATCTAATATATTATCTGTACAACTAGTGTGCTAACCCCAACACCTTTCCCTTATTATTTATTGATTAAAGACAAGTTAGATAATTTTACGTTAATAAAAATTTTCATCCAAGTATGCTTAATTTAGACATACACTTTCGAAAGGAAAGTAAGGTTATAAGGTTGTTTGGTAAATTTTCTTATAAAGAGGGTTATAAAATTGAGATTGGTAACATATACACGAGGAGTAAAAATTATTCTAATTCATAATAATGAAATTTTAAGACGTGGAAGACCTTTTTCCCTTATTAGGTTGCTCTACAACAAGGTACAATTGTTTATTTCATGCCCATACCAAAAGGGTTTTGTTAGGTTTAAAAGAGGGGTTTTTAATACTACAAGCGAGTGTCCAAAATAATAAATCAACTCAAAGGGAAAAAAACAAACTAAAAAAATACCAAAGAATACCCTCATATTTAAGAAACAATTCTACACTCCCATATTGAATTACTAATAATTTACAAAACAACCATGACTACATATGGTGACCAAAATGACCAACTTATACCAAATCAATTAGCACCCAAAAATGCCTCATAGCATCCAATTTATCTGGGTCATAAAATTCAACCTAGAACACACGTAACACATCACAATAATCATATTATAAAATCCTGCGCCCTACAAGGTTGTCTTAAGACATCAAACGGATCATTAGGACCTTGTTCTCCTGTTTCTACGATCTAGCCAAAATGGCTACAAAAGGGCCTACCAAACAACTACCAAATACCCAAATGGTAAAACAAACACATCCAACCAATTCTCTATTATATAGGGAGTCAAACAAGACATACATAACCCAAAACTGGTGAATGAATCTTGAACTAGAAGCACCTTCTTGGAGCCAACTATTAAAGTTTTGCTATTGCATTTCAACAGATTTTTAGTGAAATTGGCTACGAAATGGGTTTCAAAACAAAAGATCCCAACTCAAAGTCTTGTTATATCAAATCTCATATATTCTCCTATATATATAGAATATGATGCAACTTACAAAATATAATTTTGATACCCATAACTCTAGTTGTGACCTCGTTTTTGAGTTGAATTATGTGATTGACTAATTTGTTTTGTGATAGAACAATTAGAGGCCTCTAAAACACGCTCTCCCAAATCTGTTTTCACAAAACCAATTGTTGCAATCAATTGAGATGCAAGAATACTAAATGTTATAAGTGGTAGATTTCTTTTTTACAAAAGCTCCCAAATCCATGGGTCAAAATCGAAATGAAATTCTTAGATTTCAATTGTTGTCCCATGCAACAATGCGATCAACAGGGGCTCAAAATTCCTTCAACTAAATGATCAAATGATCTTATAAATTAGGTTTAAATGTTGTTGTGACATCCCATGTCACTAAAGAACATGACCATCCTAAACAATCTCTCTATATGGAAGTCACGAAGCCATTTTGCACGTTATTTTAGGAAATGACTTTTCTTAACTTTAACCAATTGTTTTAAAACAAGTAAAGTGATCAAAATTTATGTCTTAATCACCACTAGTTGTTTTATTTCACAAATTAACTCATCCAAGCTTGAAATCCTTCTCCACATGTAATGTTAGTAGAAGAATTTCTCCAATGTGGTTTTTCTAGAGGTGTTGTGGTCCATGCCTTATTATGATGTTTGACCGATGTAGGAGAAATGAAACGGTTTAGCGGAAACATTATTGCTAGATGGAAAAACACGCCAAGCTTATTTTTTAACACTCAATCAATCTCGATCGCCCGTTGTTGGAACCCGAGCTCGATACCAAATGTAAAGACCTAAAAAATTAATCCAATAAAACCCAAGCTAAAACAACAGACGATGCTCTAAAATTTGCATTTTTTTGTATGAGCTAAAAGATCACGTGTCATAACTTATATAAATTTATTATATATTCATCTATGATGCACTTAAGGGGAAAATAATTTGGTGCAAAAAAAAGTTATAAGAGTGAATGATGCTTTTTGTGTCACGCGGTGACGATTTGGTTACGAAATAATGAGGTTCATAATGCATTTCCATTAAATTTTTGTGGTAGGTTAGAACCTAGCTCACCGATGTAATAGTAAACATAAGGTAAGCGTGTCACCCTAGCAAAGGCACAAGCTATAAATATTTAACCTCTTATATTTTTTTATCCAACTTATTATTCATCCTTGATTAGTATAATTTTCTTTAATTATAATTATTTTTATAATCCACGGGAGTGAAAAGGGGTCATGGGATTTCATTTGGTCCAACCAAATGAATTTTGTGTATGTCTATATTCCATCCCAAAAATATAAAATCATAACATTAGTTATTTCACGTCCAAACGGGTCTCTATCGCAAGATTATTACACCAATGAATATTAACTTGGAAACTACGATAAAGAAATAAGATTAAAATGAAACTCTTTCGTAAAGTTTAGGTTCGTGATGGTTGTCCAAATATAACTAGGAACAATAAATAAAACGTATATAATTTTTTGATACATAAGGTTTAGTTTGAATTATTAACTCTTCCTAATTGCATTTTCCCATGAGTACTAGGCATGGTAAAAACTTTAAATTTATTTATTTGAGTCAATTTCGAACCAAACCATTATTCTTCGACAACCCCAAAGATACTACGGTTATCGCCTCTAAATGCCCATCTAGAGTATCATGCTAAACTCAACTCGACGAGGCCTTAAAAAAATGAATACCCATCCCGTAATACTACACAATTTTCTTACCAAACATAAGTTATAATACCAAGTTTTTATTTAATTTTAAGAAGCGGGTCGACTAGGGAAGAAGGAGATAAGGAAATAGATAAAATCATCCTGAAATAAAGGCCCTTAGATAAAAACAACTAGGCCATAGATTTAGTTATACTTGTTTTGCAAGAAAAGGGAACCTATCCTAAATCCATATAAAATTTATCCTAATTCCATAATATCAATCTCTTCTTATTCTTGTTAGGATTATAGGTTTTATTATGCAGGTCAATCCAGCGCCATGGGGAAGGAGAGGCAAATGTTTTATTCTTCTTCTGATAACCATATCTGGTTTATTCTCGTCAAATGTTATTCTCTATTTTTGTGTACATATTTGCAGCCCCCAAGGGCGGGATTATCCTAGATATATATTTTATTTTCCTTATATTATTGCATATATATATATATATATATATATATATATATATATATATATATATATATATATATATATATATAAAAAGTGTGTGTGTATTCATGATTAAATTCCCATACGCAGGGGTATGCAGGAAATGTGTTTGAGCATATATGTGTGAGTATATAACCATTGGTTTCGAGAATAGTTGTTTTTTTTTTTCTTTTTTTCTTTTCTACAATCTTTCATACTATGCTTCCAAGAAAAAATATTAGATTAGCCTTCCCTCAGACATTCCAACAAATATATAGTTTTCATATATATATAAGCATTATTTAGATTAAAACGTCTAGTTTTATGGTTTTTTATAACTCTTGAATTTCAATAAATTTATTTTTAGAATTGAAAGGAAAGAGATAAAATTTTCTAAGGGAAGGATTAATGAAAACTGAGTTTCACTCTTTTAAATCCATACCACCAGCATAGCTTACAAATCATGTTAATATCACCTTCCTGCTACAGTTTTTTTATAAATCCTTATGGCGTAAAAGAAAAGAAATCTGGTATTGTCCATAGTTTAAAAATTTCCTTTCTAAACTGGTATTAAGATAAATTTATCTCAATCCACCTTCATATTTAATGTTAAATTTTAGATTAATACAAGACAATAAAATCTTGTTCTTGTTCCTAAACTTATAAGAAAAAATGATAGATTTTAAGTTACTTTAGAATAATGCTAAACAATAATACCTTTTAGTTGTTTCTCAACTCATAACAAAACAAGAAATTTAGTGCTAAACCTTAGAATAATATAGCAACAATAAAAAAACATTTTCTTGCTTCTAAACTTATAAACACAAAATAAGAAACATCATTTAATAGAAATGTGTAAAATGAATAGCATATTTTCCTTCTCTATAGTTTACAAGAGGATAACCCAATGAATAGAAAAAATTATTTATTACAATCTCAACTAAATTTGTGTTGCTAACTTTCTCACTCCAAAGGGGAGAAACAAACTTAGACTAAACTATATGAAAATGAGTGGTAACAATTGTTTCCATGGTTCCAAGACCACTAGTTAACAAGATTACAAATATTCTTCTCAAGAGGGAAGAAAATAACATACCAAGATATCCATAACCATTTCAAAGAAACACTTTAAAATGCAAGTGTAAAAGCCTCCCCAAATTGGGGAACAACGTGATAAAATTTAAACTTTCTTCCTACATGCTCCAAACATATTTTTGCAAGCTTCCACACCATATGAAAATCTTCAATACATAAGAGAAAAGGGGCCCAGTTTCCTCCCAACCAAATGCCATCATCACATGCTATCTCCACTAAATGGAGGACATGCTAGCCTCCCTCCAAGCCCATGGGAGAGAGAGAATACATGCCTCAATATTGCACAAGTAAGGGGAGACAAAGGATGACAACACACACACACACAAATTCAATACAAAACAACCATAAGAACACAAAAATAACAAGAGAACTCCATGTTTTCCTCAAAGGGGAAGAGTGGAAAGGAGCCCATTATAAGCCATATTGTGATCCAACCATAGGAACACTAAAAGAATGTCCATACTACATCATCATACATCCCACCTTATCACTCCATCCCAAACTCCAAGCCTCCTCCTTGTAAGGATTTTCAAACCATTTTCAACCATGAGATAGTTTCCTTCACAAGGATGGAAGATGAGATTCAAACCATATGAATAGTCATCTTCCACATCAAACCATATGAGGGGAGGAAATAATAGAAAGACCATTATGGCTTTCCCATCAAGCCATGTGGTGTAAGAGGGGTTTTCCTCCCTCTTCCCCTACAATTCCAAAATCCACCTCAAGTGTGATGGATGGAGAAAATGAAAGCAACAAGATTTACAAACACACCCACAACAAACATGCAAGCTTACAAGA